>JAJKFI010000034.1:10366235-10387620 GCA_029204185.1 Lerista edwardsae
GAGAGAGAGAGAGAGAGAGAGAGAGAGAGAGAGAGAGAGAGAGAGAGAGAGAGAGAGAGAGAGAGAGTGTAAATAGGACCCAGATCAGAGTCACTCATGAGAACTAATGCCCCTCAAGCCATGGTTCTGATCCACAAGGTGCTATTTAGTTAAGCACACACATAAGGTATAATGTGGCCCACGGAGAGACGGAGAAGGGACCCATGCTGCAGCCATACAACTGGACTTGCCAGAGCAAATCTAAGAAGGAAGAAAGAGGAAAGGACATAGTAGAAACTGTTGTAGTGCGCAGAGTTGCTGTCAGTGCCCAGAATGGGAGGGGTCACTTACACAGCACATTGCGGCACATGCAATACCTATCATGCCACCATCCCTGTAGCTACACTACTGCACTTCCATCCTCCCAACAATACATGAGCCCTCTTATGAGACTTTCACACAGCTCTATTCCTCCTTGGCTCCTATACCTTCAGCTCCACACCCCACACATTAGTACCTTGTGACCAGACTTCCCAGCATTCTGGTCTTTCCTTCCCCCAGCACAACCCCTTGTGGCCTTCAGCACTGTGATGTTTCAACAAAGTCCCTTCTCTTATTAATCCCTTTTCTATCTCAGTTTCCAAACACCTTTGCCCTTTTCCTTAAGCTTCTGTTACATCACTTAACCTTCCCTTCAGGCTCCCATTTCTCACACCATTCCCTACTTTGCACCCAGGGGCAGGGTGGCCATGAGACAAGCTGAATAGGCTGCCGCAAGCAGTAAGTAAACCTATCAACCATCTCCAAAGCTGCCTCATTTTACCACCATTTATGTGTAACTTCCATGTTCTTTGCTCTGCAAGCCTGTTTTCAAATACAGCAGCAGAGCAATTGGGAAAACAAACCTAGGAGAAGCGCTGCCCTACTTCCCAAACAGAAAAAAACAATTCTTTTGGAGAATTGAGCTGCACTTATCCCAACTTCCTTTTTCCAGTTGCTCTGCAGCTCTGTTTGAAAACATAGAATGCTAAAGTGAAGAATAGGTGGCTGGTAAGGAGGATGAGATGGGAGGGGCTCTCCCTCCCTACTTTAGCACCCCTGCCAAAGATAGTGGCAGGAGAGCTGAGAGCAGGCTATCATTGCAGCAGGCCACTGCTACCTCGCCTTGCCTGACCTCCTAGGCTGGGGAATATGGCTATGCTGATGCTGCCGCCTCCTCTTCTAGGCCCCACCTGCTCTTCCAGCCCAAACTGGGGGCAGGGATTTGATCAGTGCTGTTATTTCCATCCCTGCCCCACCTCTCCTCCTCCTCTAGGCAGGGAGGTCTGCTCACCACTGCCCCCACTCCTCTCCTGGCAGGGGAAAGGATGACGTCAGCATTCCCTCCATCTGCCCCCTTACCTCTCCTACTAGCCCAGACTGGGGAGGGGAGGAAAAATTGGGTCACTGTTACTTAGGGTTACCAGATGCACACTGGGACCAAGTGCCCATACCTTTAAGCATTGTATAGAAGAGGGAATTTGGGCAGGTGCAGCTTTTGAAACCCTTCCATGATGAGCTGCACCTGCCCGAATTCCCTCTTCTATACAATGATAAAAGATATAGGCACTCTGTCCCAGTTTGTAGCTGGTAACCCTACTATTACTCCCAACCCACCTCTTATTCTGGCCAAAATGGGGGGGGGCGATCCCCTGCTACCATCCCTGCCACCTTGTAGGGTGGAAGGGATTAGAGGTCGCAGCAAACAAAAAAGGAGGTGGGAGCATTCACATGTTTAGTGCATGCACAGTGGTGGAGGGAGTGGCAGAGCGTGAGTAATGGAGTGCCATTTTTCATTACATTTCAGGCAGCGGACCAGCAGGGGCTGCCTCTGTCTGCTCCCTTCCGTCAGCTTCATTGCCTCTGGGTTTCTGACAGCTACACTGTTCTACCTTCTGGTACCCCTTTTCAGGGTACAACCATAGCCTGCACTGGAACAGCTGGCCTGGGCTGTATCTAGCACAGGTTTGGAGGCTGCTGGAGCCTCCACAGGGCAAGGGGACATTTGTCCCCCTACCTCAGGGTGCATGCCAGCCACCCCATGGGGCTGCTCAGACCTGTACCCACTATTTAGCAGGCACAAGTCCAAGCAGTGACCCAGATCAGGGTCATGCAGCCTGGGGACAGGGGTTGTTGGATCTGTTGCTGGATCCGGGCTCCTCCCCCCTCCCCAGGCCGGGCCACCCACTGGAACGCCCTCCCGCCCTCCCATTCCACCATCTCCCCCTCCCCCGCCCAGAAAAGCTCTTGTGCTGGCTGAACTCGAACCCACATTCACAACTCAAACACATTCACAACAGCGCAGGGCCAACACAACACTCATGTGTCGGCCCTACGGGGCTGTTGGATTGTGCCTTCGGTCATCAGCCTGCCCCACAAAACTACACTTTGTCTTTTAGGATCTGCATGCGGATTTCACCCCAGTCAATAGTTTCTAAATCTCTTATAAAAGTTGACTGCAAACAGTTGAACAGCAGCCAGTCACCATCAAGAGGCTTCAACAGTACCTTTTGTGGCAGAACAGAGTCGCTGTGGAGATAATTAGCTAGTGCAAGAAGGCCAGCCAGCATAGAATACGATCCTGAGGACCTGTCCAAGCTTGACGTACAATTGCCTGCTGAAGCTCGATGGCATGCAGCCAGAGGAAAGAACCACATTGTGAAGGCTACATCTGGGACTGAAGATTCAGTGAATCACAGAATACTGTATATTTGTAGAAACCCCACTGAGAAATGGTGGTTTAGACTAGCCTGCCCATGTAAGCCACCTTGGGCATTTGCTTCAGCATAGTATAAATTCAGGCAGGGTATAAATTCTTCAAATAAATGAATGAAGTACTGCACAGCATTTATTGGAGCAGCCATATCTACAACCCAAATTAGCCCCTCTGTGGCCTTTGGGCTTTCCAGACATGGAGAAAATTGCCTTACCTGGAAGTTGCCAACCATAATGAGGCCAACTGCACAGATCCAGCCAGAAGCCAGTCCTAAGGTGTTGAGAAGGGAAGAGCCATAATGTTCTATCACATGTGCATACCTCAGCAGGCCAACCAGCACCACTAGGAGAAGGAAACCAATATTAGCTTCAATAATTAGCTGAGACCTATCCACTCACACTTCCCGTCCCAGCAAAAACAAGGAAAATGGTAAGAATATCTGGGCTTCACGCATGCATTTTTACGACAGCTGGCAAGGGAATGAGAGCCTGCCAGGCAGTGTGTGCAGGGGATCAGTAGGTTCTTGGCCGTCCAAAATGTCATGCAGTAAGAAATCTCCAGTTTCACACCTTCAGTGCAGTGTTGGGATGCCTAATAATCCCAGTTCTTAACTTCGAAGAGAAAACTGTCAGGCTCTTGGGATGTAAACACACATTTCAAACCACGCAAGCAGCATTAGCAAACTACTATGTACAGGGCATAGAACTGTGGCATGTGTGTCTCGTCTCTGAAGAAGACTTCCATCAATATTTCCCTCCCCAGACACCTCAACCATTTTTTCATATTTTGTGTTCTGGTGGTGGCCCTCTTCTTGCAAAAGAAAAAAAAGTCAAAATGCAAACACTGGTGCGTTTTTAATTTCCACTGCAGCCTGTAGATTTTGAGTGGTTTGCAGTAAGGCCAAGCCAAGCATCAAAGTGATTCTATAAAACAGGCATAAAACCCCCATCAAATCTTTATACTCTTGGCAAAACCTTTCTTGCTCAAAACATGAAAATCGAACAGGCTTATGCAAACGCGCTGAACTTTTTACATTTTGCTTTCCTTGGCACAAGGCTTGGATTTCTGACAGGAAGTAAGAGCCACTCTGCACAGTTTAGATGGAGAGGATGTTATCAGGCAATAACAACAATAGTCCTAAAAACAGAAACTTGACTGGAGTTGATCCTGCATCTGTACATCAAAGGGACCTCACCACACGAGCCACATTACTCAGCCTTCTCAACTGATTGCACATCATTGGGCCAGGCCAAGAATCCAGAGCCAGCCAAATCAATCAAGCCACAGTCATTCCCACCTTTCCTCTGTGACAAAAACTCACCCATGAAGGAACCCAGGCTGCAGATCAGGCTGAAGAAGCAGCTTTCTGGGGGGAAGGTGCCACACTTGCTGTAGGAAGAACATTGGAGGAATCATCAGGGAATGCAGCTCCCATAAGACCAGACAAGGGAACAGCCTTTCGGTTTTTTGACATTCTAGGCAAATGATGCCTCAGACGAAGACCCAGTCCCCACCTCCTTATTAAAAATTCAGCTCTATGTTGAATCAACACTTTCCAGAGGCATGCAATGACATCCTTAGCTGGTGAGGCACAAAATGTCACCGAAGCCCAGTGACTCTGAAGTGATGTAACACTTCCGAAATGCGAGTGGAACACTTCTGATTTTTCAGCAAAAACTGGAGAACGCATCCGGGAGCTCAGGTCCAGCCCAGGAGGGTCCAGAGCTCAGATGAGGCTCAGCCTCCCCTGACCTCCCATCCCTGACATGTTCTAGATTAGAGGTGTTAAAACTCATTTCATATAGTGGGCCAAATAGCATTCATGCCACCTGCTGGGTGCCAGAAGTGACATCATTAAGCAGGTAGTGACATCATTAAGCAGATGATGGCCAGAAATAAGCACTTTGTTCTCGCATAGAAACTCCTTAGCTGCAAATGACAGAAGTGTACATCTTGTGCATAAGACACGAGAGGGCCCAATTATAATAGGGGCTGGATAAATAGCTTCTTGGGGGCCGCATGCGGCCTGCAGGCCTTATGTTTGACACCCCTGTTCTAGATAGTCCAAGTCAATTCAGGAATACTATCTAATAGGTGATGCACTACTTTGGGGCTGTTTCCAAGGTCTTCAGAGGTAAGAATCCTTACCTGACAAGAGGAACATGATCTGGTGTGCAGCAGGAAATGGGGCCATCCAGTTCACAGGACTGGTTATAAATCCTGTAAAGGAAAGTGGGGTGAAATGAAATGTGTTACATGAATCCTGTATGCCACTAAATTATGCAATAATCCAGAATATATTTTTCAAAAGATTCTCAGCCCTTCCAAGTTGTGGCATTCCTCATCCATGCAATCACACATGCCGGATTTCCTGCACCTGAACAGAACCAAAGAGGAGGTTCTGCCCCTCTCTGTCACCAAGTTGCACCACTGAAGCAGAGCAGTTTGGGGTACTGACAGTACCCAGCAAACATGGAAACTGCAGAATCCACGACGCACGGCAAAGGAGAAATCAGAAACAGCGTCTGAGAACTTGCAGAAGTATAGCAAGAGAGAGGTGCTGCTGGGAGTGTCTGACTGAACCAAATCAAAAGGGTAGGGGTTAGACGTTGCAAGCACTCACTGCAAAAAACCCAGACAGTCATGATCTCCCCAACTTCTACCCAATTTCAATTTATATACCTCAAAATTATATGAATTATAATTATATGAATGCCAGAGTGCGGGCATCCTCAGCCCCCTGCCTGCTGTGCCTGCCCACTCCCTCTTCCCCCGCCCAAACCACAGAGCTCTCTTGGTTCAATTCAACATTATCATTTTTCTGTTTATTCTCCAGAAGCAATTGGGAAAACATGGTAGACTCTTTCCATCTTAGTCAGAATAAAGTATTTTACAGGAAATTGCATGTATATTTATTTCTATTTTCTTTTCCACTTTTAATCAAACATTTGCCAGCTGGAAAAGCAGAAGAAATATAGTCCCTTTCCCTGCTGAACTGTTTGGGGAAAGAGTTTCTGAGAAACAACTTTGGCCATTTCTCAGCCTCATCTCTCCCCCCCACCCCACCCCACCCCGCACATCCTGTCACTCCACTGGAATAATTTCACCCTTGGCTACGTTTAAAAATGGCAAAGAGATTTTTGCTGAGCTTTGCAAAAGCTGGGCAGAATGATTTTCAGAAGTCAACTCAAAGGGAGCTAATCTCAGCTTTTACTGTAGAAACTTCTGTAGTGCCTCATAATGAATAAAAAGACTTTTCTGCCTGATCGTAATAAAAAACAAATTAAAGAAAACCTTAAGTGCCTATCACGGTTTAAGTCAAGATATTCCCAAAAGCTTTTAAAGTACTGTTCTGCCAGATCTCCCCACACAATCCACAGGAAAGGACAGCCCAAGATAACTCTGCTACCCTTTCTACTCCCACCCTGCAATAAAGGTTAAAGTTTCACCTTCTTTGTTTGTTTTGATACATTTAAAGTTTAGATGAGCCGGACTGGAATACAATCTTCCTCAAACTAAAACAAACACAGGGGATCCCAAAATCGAGTGGGACGTTGCTTTGCTGGCATTTGCCTCAGGGGCTTTTTGACTGCCCAAAACCCACAAAAGCAAAATCAGTGAAACTGCCTCTCCCGCAGCAAAAGAGGCTTCATGCGCTTTGTCCCAAGTGCCAGCACACTGTGATTCCACGTGGCCATCACAGCAGCCATGGATATGCTGTCTAATGGGTTAAACTGCATTTTCCCAGTAACAAAGAACTAACCATGATCTCGGTACTGAGCAAATGGATACCCTCTAACATACAAGAATCATCCCAAGAAGAAATTTAGGGCACAAGTATTACAAATGCTTTTTGTTGCACACACATTCCAAAGAAGGTAGCTGCATGGGAACATTGGAATAGAAGGTTTTTAGATCTTATTGCTGGAGAAACTTTGTAAAAATGCAGCCAGCATCTGTAAGACAGCAGTGTTGCAGATGTTCAACATTTTTGCTCTGCATGTTCTCATGATTTTTGTGCATAAGAATACGATTAATTCTGCATGTGCCATTAGTTCTACAGAAATTCGCCTCCATCACCGCCTTGGAGTACAGCTCCTGTACAACTAATGCACATTCTACAGAAATGAATGAAAGTTACACAATGGCAATCAGATCTGCTTCACACTCCGCTGTCCTTAATGGCACCCAAAAATAACCCATCTGAGACTGCTGCCTCACTAGGCTCCCCTGTATTCACAAACTATGACACACCATAAGTGGGGTAGGAGAGAAGCAAACTGACGGCTGTTTGCAAAATCAGAGTTCTGAGGCATTGGTTGAAATGCAGTGAAATGAATTGCTCACGGCACATCTGTTCCGTTTTTCAGTGTGAGAGCTGCTTGCCTTCCCTGGACCCTGCCCCACTTTTCACCTGACCTCCCAATAGATTCAATATTTGTCTATCCTGCTCAATCTCCACTCCCTAGTTTTTTCCTGGGGGGTGGGGCGGTCTGTGTCTCTTTGCTTCCCTCAAGCTCTCTGCTACAAGAACTGGAGCCTTGAAACAGACATTTTCTAGACACTCTACATTTTTCTCCACAAGCCTGAAGGCCACTAACTTGCTCCTTTAAAAAACACAAGCTATAATTCTGAAACAAGGAAAAGATTCTGCACTATAAATGGCAGACCGCATGAACTGGGGTGTAATTAGGGTAACTGCAAATTTTCAGGTCTTCAGGCTTCCCATCCTTGGCTAGACATCCACTTGTCTCACCTAAGCAGCTCAATTCTGCTTTGAGAGACTCTGCAAACACAGAGTCTAAAAATAAGTTTCCCTGTTGTGTTAATGCCAGATCAAGGCCTTATCCCCAGTGTTGGCGAGGAACAGAATACAGGAAATCAAACTAAGATTGGCCAAGCAGTCCATTCCACCACTCAGGAAAACCCACACACATGCACTAATACAAATGTCACAGTGCAGAAGATTCACTTACCAATTGTGGACTGGGCAGATGTGATTGTTGGAGAGTGCCATGGCATATCTGTGGGGAATAAAAAGTCAGAAGTAGTTAAGCTTAACTCTCTCATTTAAGATGCTCAACACTCATCTCCTAGCTCTGTACTTCACAGTATCCACACCCGCCCTGGTCAAGAGTGCACATCAACAACATGCAGTAGACAGGATCAATCAATCAATCAACAGGTACTTATATACCGCTTTTCAACACGAAGTTCACAAAGCGGTTTACAGGCAAATAGTAATAATAATAAAATTAAATGGCTCCCTGTCCCAAAGGGCTCACAATCTAAAAAAAAAAAAAAGGGCAAACCACCAGCAACAGCCACTAGAAAGACTGTGCAGGGGTGAAGAGGGACAATTACTCTCCCCCTGCTAAATATAAGAGAAACACCACTTGGAAAAGTGCCTCTTGCCCAGTTAGCAGGATGGCTGAATTAGTCCAGGAAGACCCCAGTTCAAATTCTTTTCAGGCACAGTCAGCAACAGTTTCTCTTAAACTGCAGTCCTAACCTGGAGTTAGGCAGGCACAGTTAGACCAGCAAAGTTTGGCTGGCACAAGGGACACCATAAAGTATGTTTGGACCACTCTCTGAGTCAGAGAGGCCAGCAACAGACATGCGCCATCCTCTCTGACTAGGTGGACGCCTTAGTTGCCTATCTATAAAATATGAAGGTAGGCAGAGAGTTTATGACAAAGCCGCATCTTGGCTATTCTGTCTCATGCACTATGTGCCACTTCACTGTGCTGTCTAAGTTTCCACTGAGCTCATATGTAACATCTGTCAGCAACCTGGTCCCATTAGAACTCCAGGTCTATTAAGTGGGAATAGTGATCTGCCTCATAGGGCTGTGGAAGACCAAACTATACCTGTTATTGGGGCTGATGGCCTTGTTTCCCACATCAACAGCAGTCACCCAATTCATATTGGCACCATCACGTGCAAGAAGGGATACCTTAACCCTTGCCTGGCCACAAACCCTATCTTAAACTGATAAAATGGCTGCTGGGTACTCGGAAAAACACATGCCTTTCAACCCTAAAACCAGGCTCGACAGAACGTGTAGTTTGGCCCTGAAAAAATGAACTAGTCTTAAAAGTTGTTTGTCAATTAAACAAGTGTACTCCTTTAGCCCCAACTACCCTACTGCACTTTAAAAGTCACTTTCTGTTTTGCTGCTCCATTCATTCATCCCTCTATCCTGAAGAGACCAACTTATAGGGAACATTGTCCGTGCTTCTTTCGGCCTGCGATGTGTTACCTTCTCAACAGCATTCAAGGCACCCAAAGGAAATTAAGAAGTCTCCCACTATTAAGCTTCAGTTGGGAATGTGCTGCTCAGAGTGATTGAGCTGCCTTCGACAGTGACAGTGCTGTATGTGATTGCCACAGGTTTACTGATCAAGAAAAGATCTGCACAAGACCATATAAAAATGCATAAATCCTTGAGACTACTGTGTTGACAGGAGAAAATGCCAAAAAAGGCTGATCACAGAACACTGCATAAAAACCACCAGGGTGAAGTGAAGGTTTGTTCTACAGCTTGATACAACGCAAGACTAAATTAACTCTACAGTAGTGTTTCTTAAACTGTGGATTACAACCTGATGTCAGGTGGGTCGCAGAAAGCTAGCAGCAACCATCTTGGAAGCTGCAGGCCTTATTCTTGCTATATTCCTTGTGTATGTGTTAACAGTTTGAATTTTCAAGTGAGGGTTTTTAGTTCAGGTTTTTTTTTACATACTATTTTGTTCAAATCTTGTTTTCTGTCAAGGATGTTTCATGGTTTTGCCATTGCCGCAGTCCAAGAATGCCAGTTTGCATTCCAGGAGTGTCATTTTATTATGTCACAATGACAGCACTACCTGCTTGATTATGTCACTTCCTGCTATGACATCACTTCCAGTGTGTCCCGACTCAACTGCCATTCTAAAATATTTGAGAACTTCTGCTCTAGAGCAGTGTTTCTCAAACTTTTTAGCATTGTTTAACCCACTTTTCAGAATGACAATCATGACATGAAGAGCTGTCATTGTGACACTAGAGCCTGTTGTTTTTCTGAAAATGCAGCAATATGTTGGGTTATTTCTCAGCCTTTTTCTAATAGCAAAGTGAATCAGAAAGAAAAAAGTCTATTCCAATCTTCGCAAGCAAAACAACCACACTGCCCTCTACTCCCCCTGTCCAGTGTTCCATCTTCCTATATTTTCAGTTACTGCTGCCCTGGATGCTACATGACCCACTGTTTGAGAAACACTGCTCTAGAGTACGTGGCTCCCAATGCAGGCCTGGCAATCTCAACCACAGCAACACGGCTCCCCTTCTTTCCCCACAGCATCTTCAATTAATAAACAAGCCTCTATGCAGGGGCATGTTGAGTGGCAACCAGTCATCTCTTTGCATGTACAAAATGGAGTCAGAGAAAGTTGGAACAGAGTATTAAAAGTGCTACAACAGCTATGTGGGACCGCAGGTAGGGGCAGCGCGTCAAACCCAGGCCAGTCAGCTCCCACTGACAACCCAGCCATGACCATCAGTCTCTAGAGCCCTGCATGTGTTCTTGCCCACAAGCACTCAGTATAGAATTTGTTCCTGCTGAACGCCAATCCTTTAGCATGAGGAGGACTGAGGGCAATCCAGGCACAAATCATCACTCAAAAAAACACACGTGAATCATTTTTCACAAACATGTTTATTAGTATCCCATGACCTATGCATGAGCAAACTCAAAAGGAGTAGAGCAGTGTTTTTTTTAAGGGGGTGTATTGTTCTGAAAGAGGGATGTGGTGGCGCAGTGGGTTAAACTGCTGAGTTGTGAGCTTGCTAACCAGAAGGTTGGCAGTTCAAGACCATGCAACGGAGTGAGCTCCCGTCACTTGTCTCAGCTCCTGCCAAACTAGCAGTTCAAAAGCACGTAAAAATGCAAGTAGATAAATAGGCACCACTTCGGTGGGAAGGTAATGGCGTTCTGTGCGCTACAGTGTATAGTCATGCTGGCCACATGACCATGGAAACTGTCCTCAGACAAACGCCGGCTCTTTGGCTTAGAAACAGAGATGAGCACCACCCCCTACAGTCGGCCATGACTAGACCATTCAGTTGTGGGGAAACCTTTACCTTTTTGTACCTGCATTGTTCTGAATGACAGACTATAATAGAGGTGCATAAAGACCATAATAAAGGTACCAGCCCTGACTGGCTTACTTTTTTTCCTTAGTCAACAGCAGCTGGATCAGGGTTGCCCACAGATTGGGCTGCCTTAGGCAGGGGAAAGGTTAAAGGTCCCCACCTTTCTGTCATGGTCCCAGTTGGCACAGAGGGGAGAGATCTGGCTGCTATTGACCGAAGCAAAATTAAGCCTGTCAGAGCTATTAACACATTAAACGCTACATTTCTTTTGATCCCAAGACAGCACCCAGGCTGAGGAGGCATCATTTTTGCCACCATCTGTTGCTGTCAATATCCATGCAGAAAGGAGACACAACCAGTGCCATGCTCCAAAATTTTGTACTTGCAGAGACACAGAATAATCCAACTAGGAGAGGAAACTCCACAGAGGAATGCATGTACCAGACCACCTCCAGGTTCTTTCCAGTACTATGATGTTATGGGCAGCGCAAAGTGGTCCAACAGAAGGAAGGGCTATGGGGTCTCCCTGTGCTGTAGCTCTGGAGAAAAGGGCCAATTAGCTGTCAGCATTCAGAGATTGTAGAAACCAAAGCATACAGCAATGCTGATTTAGTGATATTCCTACCACCGAATTGGCTAGATAGCACTCTTGCCACATCCGTCACACTCCACTATAGATAAACAGGACACAGTACATTTCTGATAGGTGGTAAAACTCAGGTTAGCACTGCTGCCCATGAAAAGCTAATTAATCTTTTTTTAAATGGAAGCTTTCCCCAAGGATAGGGAACCTACTCACCCCGTGTACAGTAAGCAGGCACCTCACCCTCCAAGCCTAAAGTAAGAGTCAGTTTCATGCTCAACCCTGTGCTATGCAGCACCATGTGCTCCAATTGATCTGATCCAATTGATCTGACACCTACTGATTTCTATGTAGCACCATCAGCACACATTGCATTTTTCAGAGTGCTTCCGAACAAAAAGACAGGTCCCTGTCTGGAGGATCTTACATTTCAAAGTAGATATAAATAATTTCTGAAGTATCATTTACAGTAACAATATAATCTTATGCTCCATCTATGCTCGGGACCATCTATGCTAAGACCAAGTTGCCTTGCATCAGCATATCCTGAAGCTATACTGGTGTTGGGGATCTATAGCATCGTAACATGTCACATAGTTTTAGTGAAACCCTGGCATTAGTACAACTCCACCAGTGGAGAGTCCAAAAATGAGTGTGGGCTAGGAAGGTTCAGAGGAGGTTAAAGCTCCTTTAAACCTCAGCCTCACCCCCCATCCCCAATGACAGAGATGGGGTAAGTTAAACAAAAGAGATGGGCTAAGTTAAACCATTCCTACTGAACTCAACTGAAAGCCAAAAGCCACAGTCAGCCTACTTCCCCTCACTCTGCCATCACAGTCATGATGAAGCATAGGATTTGGGCTAAAGATGTTACTGTAACCATGGCCAATGTCTATGGTTACAGAACAAGAGCACATGAGAAAGTTCTGGCCCCAGCACCAATATGCTCTGTAGCGCCACCACCTCCTTGGGTACAGCGTTTTCCATTACAGGCAGAGTTTCTCCCCTATGGTCAGGAATGCTGGGCATTTGCCACTGCGAAGTTATATCAAAGGTGGTGTCGTCGAGCTGCACAATGCATCGGCACTTAGGCTTGCCAACACCAATTCAGGCGGCAACTATGGGCACTTTCCGACGCATACAGTGAGATCTGAGCATTACAGGCAATCATGATACATACTTAGCCCTATATAAACACTTGTCAGAAAACCCAGATATCAAGCAGGGTGCATAGCTCAGTAATTCCAGCTACATGCCTGGAGAACTTAGTGGTGACTTGGTGAGGGGAAGTCTGCTGAAAGGGGCAGCTTGCACAAAGCAAGATATGCTTAATCCTCAGTGCAAACAACCTCGTGTGGTAACACACATCACAAGACAATGCTGCCAACTCTGGTTTTCTCTGAACTTTTACAGGCACCCAGCCTCCAGACTCCAAACACAAGCACCCAACTGGAACCACCAGTCTTATCCTCCAACTGGAACCACTAGTCTTATCCTGCAAGGCTCCACGAAGGTAAGTAAGGCAGGTGTACTTTGCACTTCAACACACAGAGCACAATCCTAACCTGGAGTTAGGCCAGCAAAGTTTGGCCAGCACAAAGGATGTTTGGACTACTATGTTTGGACTACTTTTGAAGTCAGAGAGGCCAGCACACAGACGTGCGCCATCCTCCCTGACCCCGAGAGTGGCCTAAATGCGCTTTATGGTGGCCCTTGTGCCAGCCAAACTTTGCTGGCCTAGCTTGTGTTGGCTTAACTCCAGGTTAGGATTGTGCTCACAATAGCTGCAAATGTCTCCCGTTTCCCTCCCACTTCTCCAAGATCTGGAAACTGTGCATTGGCTGAACACCTTTCAACAGCTAGGAGCGGTGCTTCTCATATGTAATCATGGCACTGCAAGGACAACCTGTTTAGTTAGGTAAGCTAAGGACAACAGGTAGGTAAGCTTCCCAGCCGGTCAACAGCATACAGCAGAGGCAGTGTTGTTGGGTCACTCCATTTCAGCCATTAGCCAAACATTCACGGTCCCGTTTGCCTTGGAGGAGAGCATGTAGGACAGAACAAACAGGCACTACAGCTCCTTACAGGGCAGGGGCAAGTATTGCCTCAATGAAGCAGTATCTGCCCCCACCAGGTGGTCTTCAAATGTGGACCAGTGGAAGTGCTACCAATGGGGGAGGAAGGCTTAGGTAAGGGAATTGGAAGAGCGCCTGGGCAGCATCACTTTCATTCACTCCACAATTACTGAGCATTCAGGTCCTAGCCCTAATCGTGGCACTGGCCAACTGTCAATCATTGCTGTTCCCAGTCCCAATTTAATGCAAACAAGTTGAGGTCTGCAGCCTGTTCAGCAGCACTCAGTGCAAATTCAGGCATTCTCTCTGGGGTTGCCAATTTTTTACCTGAGGAGAGTTCTGGTACATTTGCAGACTTCTTGACCTAGGGTGCAATCCTAACCTACTTTCCAGCATAAGTGGTGCCAATGGGGCAGTTGGGGGAGGGGCAGACACAGAGGCCTCCTCAAGGTAAGGGAATGTTTGTTCCCTTACTTCAGGGCTGCATTGTCTTTACCCCAGTGCTGGAAAGTTGATGAGGATTGCACCCCTAATTATATAACCAACAAAGCCATACCTAGAATGAGGATGCTCTGAGGGGGGAAAGTTACACCTGCCATTTATGGAGCAACATTCCATGACACAGGAATCTGTCAAGAACACAAGGTTGGCAATCATCCTACTCATCTGTCTTGCTGGCAGAACTCACTTTGTCACTGTCACTGTTCAGAAAAAGCTTGAGCAGTGGCAACTGCTCACCTGCATTTCTGCTAATAGAAAAAAAATTAAGGAAACTCTTTCCCCTGCTTATGACTCATCTCAGTAGTCTTCAGAAAGGGAATCGCACTTAATGGAGTACCTAGAAGATCCTCCACCATTGCACCTCATTTGGCCACCTAAGCTAAAGCAAGGGTAAGGCAGTATAGTAGGGCACTCCACAACCCCAGTTGTGTCCCCCCCTCCAATTATTGTTGCCACAGTTTACTGCTCAGTTGGAAGGTAATAAGTGGGTGAAGAAGTGTCTGCTGGAAGAATCACCAGTGTGCTTAGGCATTGTACTCCCCCACTCATTGCACTCTGTCTGCTGCGGGAAGCTCTCCCCAATGCTTTTGCTGGGGTGCCACATCAATGACTCCAAGGATCTCATGCGCCAAAGCTATTGTATTGACAGCAACAAGGGTGCAGCAGCTAATGACCAGCACCCACCTCCTCCTTCCAACTGGGTGGCGTGGAGATAAGGTGTCTTGCTGCCACCACTGAGAGCTGGTGAGCCAACAAAAAAAAAGGAGCCTGCCTAGAAAATCCTCCTTCCAAAAACCTCAGCAAGAAATCCCAAAATCCAGGGAGTTCCCTTAAATCAAACAATTGCAGACTGTAGTTGGTGTGGAAATGTGGGTATTGCATCCCCTACCAAGAGAACTTTCAAATTATGGTGTTGGAGAAGACTCTTGAGAGTCCCCTGGACTGCAAGGAGATCCAATCGGTCAATCCTCCAGGAAGTCTATCCTGATTGCTCCCTGGAAGGACAAATCCTGAAGCTGAAGCTCAAGTACTTTGGCCACCTCCTGAGAAGAGAGGACTCTTTAGAAAAGACCCTCATGCTGGGAAAGATTGAAGGCAAAAGGAGAAGGGGGCGGCAGAGGATGAGATGGTTAGACAGTGTCACCGAAGCAATGAACATGAAATTGGGCGAACTCCGGAAACTAGTGGAGGACAGGGAGGCCTGGCATGCCGTGGTCCATGGGGTCGCGAAGAGTCGGACACAACTTAGCGACTGAACAACAACAACAACAACAACCAAGAGAACTGAAACCAGGCAGATAACCCAGTAAAATTACAGGATGTTTATTAAGTCAGGCTGGAAAAAGACATCAAAACAATGAAGGAAAAGAGGCAAGTGTTAACAAAAAAGCACTGACAGATCAATGAAAGGAAAAGGTTGTGGGGGGGGGGGGGTTCCTCCACTTATTCTCAATGCAGCTGCAAGTTCTTCAGCCTTGCCCCATTCATTAGCAGGATGGGCAAGCAAGCCCCACAAAGCAGACAATGCTTCCAACATCAGACCGGGGCAAATGCACAAAAGAAGGTGAGTGTTTTTTTAATCACCTGCAAGCATTAGCCCTGCTTTACTTGTGAAATGGTATGTGGGGGGAATGTTACCTGAGCCACTTGAATTTCCCACTCCTGAAAATCAGGTGGGCTACCTTATCTCATGTCCTGCCTTAAAGCCAGGTGTTTATTGGCCAACTGGGGAGGAGGAAGGTGTTCCAACAATAAGCAACACAACCACGGTGCAAATGTGGCTACCTCTTCACATGACTCTGCAGCTCCTTCAGCAGGCTGAGGCATCACAGAAGCCTCCGAAGTGCTAGAAAGGTCCAAATTTTTACCACATCAATGCTGTTCCGCAGGGTTGCAGTTTCTTCTACAGACCCATCCCCCATCCTGGCATATATGGCTGATTCTGCTCTCTGTGCCCCGAAGGAGTGCCAAATAGCCCATGATGAGTCACCCTCCTGTCTGCTCCAATGGCTGTGTGGTAAGAAAGCTGCTCTGGTAAGAGATCAGTGTGGGTTTCACCTTCACCTCTTCTTTTGCTGGCCAGACATGCAAAAGGGGAGCTGTGCTTTGGTTCTACAGGGTGGAACGCAACCCCCCCCCACCTCCCCTTTCAGAGTTCCATCGACGTAAGTGGGAGGTCATGAGACTGTTTCCTGGAAGCTGCAGCTGTGTCTTCCATTGTTGCTTGTCCTCGTGCCTCCCTCCTTTTGCAAAGAAGCCAGTCCCCTCACAGGGCCATTGTTTTGTCAGCGGAACCTGAACTCTTGTGCATGGCAGGGTTGGTTCCTCATGTACATTCCTTTCCAACTGAAACATGGCACAGCTTGGTTACAGTGCCAAGAATCCTTTCTTCCCTGTGTGTTTTCCTAACAAACAGATCACTCACAGGCTGAATGTAGTGCATAAGGAAATTCAGTCTACCATCTGCAGAAATCACATGAGTGAATTTGGTCTATACTAGGGCTTAAACTGGCTGTGCCACAGTCATTCACACTGGGGAGGATGCTCTCTCATGTGTCTGCTGGCCTGTGCAATGCTGCAGGGCAACATCATAGCAGTGTTCCTCTGTGTACGCATGTGGACTGGCTCCTTTGATGTGTTGCTGATAATAAGGGTGTGGTGTCTGCAGGCAGTATTATGATAGATGGCTCTGGGCAGTGTTGCCACGGTCTCGGGAAATGTTCTCTCTGGTTTCGAGCAATATTGTTTTGCTGTCAGTCTTGTGTCTGAGAACAAAAAAGAACTCTGAAAACTAAAACTATGATCCTTTTGTCAAATTCACCAAGTTAGTGCATGCCTTTCTACATAAAAGACCTAACAATGAAAAAACAGCTTCATTATCTCCCAGCTAGTGTGTGTGTGTGTGTGTGTGTGTGTGTGTGTGTGTGTGTGTGTGTGAGTGTGAGTGTGAGTGTGAGTGTGTGTGTGAGAGAGAGAGAGAGAGAGAGAGAGAGAGAGAGAGAGAGAGAGCGTTTTGTGCATCACATCACATCAGTTACCATAAATGACACAATTGAGCATGTTTTGTATTTTGGAAACAAATTTTGAATATTTGTGATCATTACCCAAACAACACTGGCACGTACTTTCTATATTGTGAAGGATAACAGTTCTGTTCAGTAAGAATTAACCCTGAGTTCTGGAATGCCTTAGGCTAGGTTCTAAAGAACACAGCAGGCACAATCCTAACCTGGAGTTAGGATGGCACAAGTCACTTCTGCCGGCCCAGGAGAGTTGCAAAAAAACCATAAAGCGCATTTCCACTATCCTCGGAGTCAGGGAGGCCGGAGCACAGATATGTGAGTCCCTAACTCAGAGAGTGGTTCAAACACACTTTACAGTGTTTTTGCAACACTTCTGGGCTTGCACAAGTGACTTGTGCCAGCCTACTCCAGATTAGGATTGCGCACAGAGACTCATATAAGAGGTTTCCGCCAGCCCAGTAGAATATTTTACTTTTCCTCTGAACAGACAGTTCCTGCATCACACAGCACAAACTGCTTTTGAAACCCCTGTCAACCTCAACAGTAAATTCAGTATGTGGCATTTGTGGGGGAAGAAGACTGTTTAACCAAAAACTCAGCGTAAAGCCTCCTGAGGCACTTGAAACTACTTCCGCAGCTTCTTTTGGTTCTCAGTGTCACACTCTGCACTGTCAAATCCACAAGAACTAGAACCCAAGAAATGCCTGTGCAAAGACCTTCTGGGCCACAGGTTGGCCATAGCAGAAAAGAAGTTGAGCTCAAGTGACTGTTTTTCTCTTCTCAGGGCTCTGAAATTCATAATGTGGGACCTTTCCCAAGTCAGCATAACCACCACCTTCCAGCTTGGTAGCTGCCCCAATCATTATAGTGACTGAAGGCAGCATGTTTTGGGGTAGAAAAGATAATCCCCACCAATCTGACCCTTAGCACCGTGAAAATCTGAAAAAGAGCAAGCTGAAGCTGGAGTAGAGGCGAAAGGCCGGTGGATCAAGTCTTCCCCTCTTTCTTAAAGTCTTCTCACACATTGCTGTTGCTGCTTCCAACCCTCCCCCTTAGTTCCTGAGGTCCCACATTTATTTTCTGACACAGAAACAGGTCCTGGATGATGACCAACATCAAGCACAATTCAGAAAGACTTCTTTGTGCCACTTCAGCAGGCTGTCAGGAAGTTCTCTTCTTAGGGCAAAAGAGGACACAGAACCAACCTGGCCAACTATTTATATTAAGAGAACTAATGTCAGGAAGGGCTGGTTTCTGCTGTCCACACAACATTTACACATGCAGCTTCAGGCCTGACCCAAGCCAACCTGAAATGCTGAAATGCTCGAATTCCCCTCTCTTTTCTTAGTTAGCGGGCTTGCATTAGCATGCATGTGCCCTGCCTCCATCTCCACCTTCTAAACTGGGAGGATCCTCCCTGCCAACCAGTTCAGAAGAAACAGCAGGGGGGAAGACACAGAGGAAGGTAGTGGTGACAATCTTCTTTCAGGAAAGTGATCAGGAATGGCAGTGGCCAGGACTTTGTCCTGCAGCTGTAGCAAAACAGCCTTCGAGTAATGGGCTGGGGAGCCAATCTATTGCTCTCCACTCCACCTGCTGACTCTCCAAGCACAGCTAGCGAAGAGAAGGTGGGGCAGCACCAAAGCAGCAAACAGATGGAGCGGCTGGGCAGATAGCAGGGCATGGGGAGCGGGTGCTGGACACCCCCTGCCAGTGCCAGTTCACTGTTGTCCTCCCCAACCCACCACTTGAGGCATTTCACCTGGCCTCATGGGTTGGATGGCCCTCAACACTCTTCCCCCACTACCACTAGCAAAGCTATTTTCTTTCACTGGCTCTTCATTGCACTTTGTAACATATTGCTTTGCTGATCACTATCGAGCAAGCTAGGCTGGGCAAAGCAGAATACAAAGAGCAACTTTTGGAAGTATGTCAAAGAAGGCAGGCAGGATAAAGGAGGGATAGGAGGGATTTTGACAGGCCAGTCACTAAGGGCACAATCCAGAGGGTGCCCTTGGGCCAACACTAGCCACTTGCGTTGGCCTAACATCACTAGCACCAACCGGCACCCCCGCGTCAGAGCCAATGCCGTTGGGCTGATGCGAGCAGCAGTATTGGCCCAAAGGTGCTGCCCCAAGGCTGCTCGGCTGCTTGCACTTGGCTGGTGCAAGACCAGTTCTGGGTGGAGGGAGAGCAAGCACGCGGGCAGAACTGGGTGGGGGGTGGGTGGGCCGGGATGCATACCAGCCCAGGGAGGGGGGTGGGGCTGGTATGCAGCTATTAGGCCACATCCAAGCCTCAGTCCCCAGGCTGTGTGGCCCCGATTCAGGCCACGCAGCTTCCTCAGCTCTGCGCCTGCTATACCACAGACGCAGATCTAAGGAACCCATAGGGGAGGCTGGAGCCTCCTCTGGGGCAAGGGTACAAATATGCCCTTGCCCCGGGGAGACTCCTCAGCACTCCACAGCAGCGTTGGATAGGCAGTCCCACCTGCCTCACTGTTTCAGCACAGCTTAGGATTGCACAGTTTGCCATGCCAGTGTAAGGGCAATGCTACTCGGAGGTAAGGCAACAAACATTCCCTTACCTTGAAGAGGCCTCCATGACTGCCCCCCAATTGAAGGATGCAGCACATGCCCCATTGGCACAACTATATCAGTACTGGAAATTTGATCAGGATTGCACCCTAATTTTCAGAAAGTTTGCCCACAGTTAATCTGAAGTTTTTTTGCACCTTTTATAGGAGGTATTAATCATTTTACTATAAGAGACACCCACTGCTAGCAGCAATGGAAACTCCTATGCATTTTTCCTAAGCTCTACAATGACTATTACAGTCATGTCTTACCCTCCAAGACAATTTAACATTCCAAGTCATAAATCAATCAAAATCCTCACACATTTGGTTTTATTTATTCAGCACCCCACCATTTCTATGAATCCACTAGGCAGCTTAACAACAGGAAGTTAAAACAATCTTTTCAACCAAAAGCAATAAGAGAGGCAGAAAAAATATCTGCATAAAATGATCAGGCATTACTATCAAACAAAAAATGTCAAATTAGAGATCAAACATCCTGCAGAATAATACTGTTTTCATCTCATACCAAAGTGCTTTAAAAAAAACAACAACAGGATCAAACAGACCTCTCATGACAAAATGTTTTTAGTTGCCATGGCAAAACAGGCCTGAGTTCCCACCAGCTACACTTCTGTCTGTGGTGGGCTGTGAAGAAAGCCCTCCCATTAAGATCTCTGTAGCCAAGCAGAATCAGATGGGAGAAGGCAGTCATTAAATGCACTAACATGCCCAGGCTTTGAAGGCAATGATCGGTACTTTGAATTGGACATGGAAACAAACTGGAAGCCAGTACAACTGAGGTCAAGTGACCACTGTAACCAAAAAATTGCTGCACCAGCTGAAGATTCCAAGGGCTCTTCAAAAGACGGACCATGTTGCACTAATCTAGTTTGTGTAGGATTAAGATCAATGGCCAGATCAGTTATCTGCAGAAACAAGCATAATTGCTGAACCAGCCTAAGATGAGGAAAAGCATTCCTGATCATTGTCACTACTTGGGTATCTTAAGAAGCAAAGCCACATCAAAACACACTCCCAGACTGCAAATGTGATCCAAGGGGACTGCTACCTTGTCTATACTCCTATTCATCTAGTCCAGTGGTCAGGGAACAGGGGTAAATTACCCCAAATGGGGTAAAAATGAAATTCCTGGGGGTAATGGACAGATAGGAGTATGCCCCGCCCCCTTTTCCCTCATCCTTCCTTCATGACCAACATTCTCTCTTCTGACCAATGGAAAGTTCCTCTCACGCTTGATGGATTTCCCTTGCTTCCAATAGGAGATTAGAAGCGGCAAGGTACTTGGCCCCCAATAGGCAGCGTTCCCCTCCCTTCCCAGGCAGCGAAGAAGGCTGTGGTTATCGATCCCGCTGCTGGTAGAGGGAGAAGGAAGCAACAGCAGAGAAAATGGCGGCCGTGGCTGCAACTGCGGTGGTGCCGGGTGATGGGGGAGCCGGTGAGGCCAAGCCTATTCCGGGCAGCGAGGCCGGCACAGACCCGCTCCTGGATGGCACTCAGGCATCTGTGGAGTTGGCAGTGCTTGACACCAGGGAAGAGCCCGAACCAGCTCCGGGTGGGGAGGCCGAGGAGCTGCAGCCGTCGCCGCCACCCAGGAGCCCGGCAGGGACGCGAGACGTGCAGGTGTGGGGGGAGGTTCTGGTGAGCGGCTGAGGTATATGTGTGTGCATGTGCCCGCAGACGCACGTGTGTGTGTGTGTGTGTGTGTGTGTGTGTGTGTGTGTGTGTGTGTGTGTGTGT
>JAJKFI010000034.1:10387630-10404971 GCA_029204185.1 Lerista edwardsae
TGTGTGTGTGTGTGTGTGTGTGTGTGTGTGTGTGTGTGTGTGTGTGTTAAGAGGACTTCTGTGAACATGCATCTTTGCTTGTGAGCAGCTAGGGCTCTCCCTGGCTTTGCCTTGTCTTGCTGTCCCAAGGAGTGGGGCGGCCGGGCGAGCGAGCAAGGGGAGGGCTGGGGTGCCTGCGCCGGGAGTCAGGGACACAAAGAGAAGCGAGAGGCAACGAGGCAGAAAACAAAAACAAAATCAGAACTGCAGTTGCTGGCCTGTGTGTGTGTGTGTGTGTGTGTGTGTGTGTGTGTGTGTGAGAGAGAGAGAGAGAGAGAGAGAGCCAGCCAGCCAGCCAGCCCCAATCTGAATTCATTATAGAGAGAAATCTTAAGTCCAAGCACCTAAACCTGTTGTCAAAAAGTTAAGCTAGTTGTAACCCAGAAGGGTTGAATTCTATTCTCTCAAGGTCTGCAGGTGTACGCAAACTCTTTACAACTTCATATTTACATAGCATCAATTAAGCTCATTAATTAATCAAATAAAAAGCAATGGGTTCCAATATGTAATTTTTTTTCTTTTGTTCTGGCGGGGGGGGGGGAGTAAAGTCAAGGGGGTAACGTCGGCGTATCTAAATATATTTTGGGGTAAAAGGTAAAAAAGTTCCCTGACCCCTGATCTAGTCCGGCTTTCTGTATCTCACAGTAGCCCAGCAGATGGCTCAGGGAGCACACAAGACAACAAGGTATCTGCATCCTGTTGCCACTCCCTTGTATTTGACATACAGTGGTAGGCTACCTGTAAAACCTGGAGGTTGCATAATAGTCATCATGGCTTTGCTGCCCAAAAGTCAGGGCTGCGCGTAGTGTGCAGTTAGGTTAATCCTTGGTGGTGACAGATCCAACAACCGCAACATGATAGAAAGATTAAGAACATTTTATTATGCTTCCATGGAAGTGAGCCAGTTTGAATTGGCTAATATAAAGGCCCACTGACGCTGCAACTGCCTGCCCAAGTGGGAGAGGTGCCATGCTTTTATACAGTAGCCCAGAACTTCCTAGAATCGAGGTGATGATTATATAAGGGCATTACCCAACATTCCTTCGAAGGTAAGTACAGAGGGGCCAATTGCAGAGCTGAGTGTTGTATGCAGAGTCTCCCACTCAAACCTCCAGTTGACTGCGCTGATAGAACCGGTTAGAGATGTTCAGCTTCTCCTTAGCTTAGTTCAGTTCATCGTCCACTGATTGAGTTACAACTGTGGGCCAGGATACTCAATATGGATTTAACTTTGGGTTCTTTAATATTGATTAGCTTGTAACACGTTATGGACTTTTCTTCCATAAATCTGTCCAATTCCCTTTTAAAGGAATCTAGGCCAGTGGTTCCCAAACATTTTCACACAGGGACTCATTTTTAAAATGACATTATCAAGACCCACCTATCTTTATGAGGCTTAAAAAGTTTAAGAGTTTTAACAGAACTCAAGCCTGTTTTTATCCTTTTTACGAGGGGGGGGGCTTATAGTTGTTGAACTCCACATTCATCAGTTGAGCTCCACACTCAACAACTTATAACGGCATGGCATTTCCCTTCGCCTGGACTTTGATAACAGCTGAAGTAAAGCACATTCATCTACTCCCAAGTAAACTTTCCATATAGTTCAATGCATTTTTTTGTCAGTTTTACAAACCACCAAAAATTGGATTGCAACCCCCTGGTGGGTCTCAACACACAGTTTGGAAACGACTGATCTAGGCCGGGGGGGGGGGGAACCTTTTCATGTTGGAAAGCTGCATTAAGTTAGCTGTAATCTAGCATTCAAGAGCACATTGGCACCTTAATTTGCATTCAGCATGTGCAAGTGTGCCACATCCTAGCCCAGTGGTGCCAGCTCGTCCACCTCAAGGGGAAGTGCAGGGCCCGGCAGGAAGCAAGGCCAGTAGTCATTGTGGTCCAGCATCCGCAGGTGGAACAGCGCCACCCTCCTGGATGGACCCTGCAACAAAAGGCTGTAGTGGGGATGCACCTCCCTGTCCAAGCGCTCAATGGTACGGAGTAGCAGCAGCTGAGAGCCTATGGCTGGGAGCAGCTGCAGGGCAAAGTGGGAGCACCATCACCCACCAAAGGCAATGCCCCTTGCAACTGCCCCCAGGCCAGTAGCAGCCTCCACAGCTGCACCCTCAGCCCTCGCACCCACATCCCCGGTGGGCTGTTCTTTTACTCTTTGGTATTTTAAATACAGTCACTTTAAGATTAAAATAAAAATAATAATAAAAGGCTAACAAAAACATATTAATAAAAATGAAAAGATTTGTTCTGCAAAATTTGGATTCACTCAGTAGACCTCACTTAAGGCCACAGGTTCCCCAGTCCAGAACTATTCTAGGTCACATGCCATTGCCATATCCTGTGGCAAGGAGTTCCACAGATGACATGCTGGCTAAAGAAATATTTCTTTTTAACTGTTCTCCCACCACTCAATTTTAGTGGATGTCCTCTGGTTCTGACATTGTGCAAGAGGGGGGGAAAAGGACATTCCCCTATCCAGAAGAGGGGGCCATAGGGGTCTAATCCAGGATTCTGGCCAAGGGTCCCCAGCAAGCTTGGACAAGCACTGCTTCCATGGTCTGCTTTTTTTCTGCAGCACACATTTTTAAATTGGAGGAATTCTGGAGAGGAAAAGAAGGATTTCTTTTTTTTGTCTCTTGTCTGGGGTCCATTCTTTTAGACTTGTGCTGGTCCAAGACAGGCCACACCGTTACTCGTATTCAATCTTTACATGGTTGATTGGCTGGCATGCACTTGCACACATTTTGATGCTTTCTCTGGAGTGAGGCTGCTACAGGCAAGCAGGCAGGCAGAGCCAACACCAGAGCATACCCATCTATGAGAGGGGTTGGAAGGCCAGGGTGTCACCATGGGTAGTGGGAAGACTGATTTGGAGACTCAAGGGCCACATTTGGCCCCAGGGCCTTACTTTGCCCATCTCTGTGCTAGGGGTAAAACACAGGTAGTCAAAAAGGCTGACATCAGCTAAGTTTTCCAGCTTAGGCCTCACATCCCAGAGGATGTGTACAATTTCCAGAATGAATGTAGCCATGTAGCTGATGCATCTGTGTCTCAAGTCTTCAAAATGAAATACACATTTTAAAAATTAATGTTCAAAAACGATATGAAGAAACCCTTATACAATTTTAAATACATACAAATCTAAAATTCATGGAGAAGAAATTTTTAAAAGGCTGCCAGACCAGACATCCAAGGCTATGCATAGCATTTGCTTCATTTCCAAATAAAAGCAATACATCACAGAGGTTTATCAGTACAGTCATCCTGTATTTTACACAAATATTTTGGGGTCTGCGTACAAAGCCAAAAATCATGTGTAGTTGAAGCTCCCTTAAAATCAACAGATGCATACTGACACTTTAAGAACTAAAAGTACAGTACCTCCCCACCACACACACACACACACACACACACAGAGAGAGAGAGAGAGAGAGAGAGAGAAACTGAGGACGAAGCAGGTTCCTTCACCCATTTCAGGCTTGCTTCAAGATATAAATAGCCTCCCTGACTCAAATGTAATTCAAATGTGCTTTACAGTGCATTTGCAACACTCTTGGGCTGGCACAAGTAACTTGTGCTGGCCTAACTCAAAGTTAGGATTGTGCCCTGAATGGGGGGTGTGGAGTCACCTGCACTAAACTGTTGTTTATCTTGGGGGTGGGCTAAGCACCACTACTCAAATTCACACAAGTTCATCAGGCGTAAGATGCGAGCTGACTGTATACAGATTGCCATTTCTGCTTTAAAACTAGCCTCCTCTCATACACTGTCATATGGTACTTTAATTTAGATCAGTGTTTCTCAAACCGTGGGTCACGACCTGACGTCAAGTGAGTCATGGAAAGCTGGGAGCAGCCATCTTGGAAGCTGCAGACCTTACTCTTGCTATATTCCTTTTGTGAGTGTTAACCATTAGAATTTTCAAGTGAGGGTTTTTAAATCTTGTTTTTAGTTCTGTGCTCTTACATAATATTTTCCCCTTGCTTTCTGTCAGGGATGTTTAATGGTTGCAATTGCTGCCGTCCAAGAATGCAAGTTTGCATTCCAGGTGTGTCATCATATTATGTCACAATAACGGCACTTCCTACTTGATAATGTCACTTCTGGCTATGACATCACTTCTGCTGGATCCTGACATGAGTGCCATTCTAAAAAGTGGGCCCCAGTCTAAAAAGTTTGAGAACCACTGATTTAGATCAATGCCCCTTTGTATATCTGAGGCAAGCAATCAGAAGACTTCACGCTCTCCATGGATATTTTAAACTGGTCAGCCTCTCTCTGCAAAATAGAAATATCCCTTATCTTGAGTTTGCTCACACTAGGGCATGCCTTAGGGCAATTTGACCAAATTTGGTCCCTGCAGCTACTAAGACCGGCCCTGGCTCACACAGTGTTTATCTGACACGTCTGCTGTTTTCTATACTTGTGTTAAGACCACTTTTGATACAATCAATACATGGATTAGAAATATTCACGTTCACCTGACAATTTAGTAAAATTGAAAGCATGATGAACGTCTTCTGGTCTGTCACTTCCCTAATATTTCTTTGAATTATTCCCCCCCCCCAAAAAAATTAAGGTGTCTTGGATCAAGAGTGCCAGGCATGAAAGTAGTCTTCCCCAATACACATTTATTTCAACAGGAAACAAAAAGGTTAGAATATTCATTTTAATTAACTTCAGAATAAAAAAAGAACACACTGATAAAATTTAGGATTAAACTTTTAAATTGTTATAGATGTGTAAATGTGATTATAGCCCATAATTCCCCTTTTTTGTCACTCAGCAGGTGTCACTCACCTACATCATCATTCCAGGTAGGCACAATTGCTTTTTGAATGGGTGTCTAAAAACACAAGGGTTTTGGAAAGAACTGAGATCAGCTCTACCATCCCAGCGAAAGACTGTGATCAAACAAGAAATTCACATCCAGTTTATTCAGCTCAACTTCAGCAGAATACGTTTGTTGTATAAGAAATGCAAAACTGGAATATAAACACTACGCTTCTTCAATTTTTATATTACCATAGTATAATCTCACAGGATATCAACTGTGTGTCTTTACTTTTCTCCAACCCAGAAAAGGTGTCTGACAAATGGCAACTGTGAGAGGTGCATGAAGGAAAGCAAGAGTTGCCAGAAAGTTTGTCCTTTCCCTGCTATATTGTCTCTATTAAAGAAAAAGGTTAAACTTCTGAAGGGTTCATCCTGGAAAGCAGATGAGCTTCAAAATCCTTTCTGCAGGTTAAAAGAGTTTCAATTACAACTCAAGGCTTTCCCCTCCAGATCCTCTGAGATGCAGTAAATCCCACTCCTCTACTTGTATACATTTTTAGTTAGTCCCTTGTGAAATAGGATAAGTGGGTGGTAGGCAGAATTAAGTGCATCACAAAGCAATGCACACAATTCTAAATTAAAATTTCCCATGTGTCGTTGAAATATGGAGATTAGCTGCAGTCTTCTGACATCATGGATGCCACTACCAGTGCTGAACCATTTTGCCCACATCTGCGTTACAGTAACTTCTCCTGAGAAAGCTGTTTATTTCCGTATCACCACTCTCATCATCAGATATTACTCAAGGCAGTTTATGTCCCAATAAGGGTGTTTACAATATTGTTCTGTATATATACAGGCATGTCCAGGTATCTACGGGGGATAGGTTCTGAATCCTAGGCCTCCCGTGGATACCTGAAACTGTGGATAAGAGGGAACCTATGTTAAGTTTAGGGTTCTTCCCTGCCCCTACCCCAAGCAAGAAGATTTTTTAGCAATCCAACATAAGAATTAAGGAAGGTAAAGGGGCCTCGACCAGTGGATAATTGAAACTGCAGATACAGAATCCATGGATACTGGGGCCCACCTGTATCTAGAACTCTTCAGATGTTTTCCTTCCATGGTGTAGTCATATCTCTTAGCTCTGATACTTCAGTACACCCAGGAAAAAAGAGCCAGATTCGCACCAAACTTACTTCCCTTACCATCTGTTTATTTAAAGTGATGTTCCAGAGAGTTTTTTAAAAAAGACCTCAAAGTGGATTCCAAGAATATCAAACAGAACACGTGTTCCAATCCGCCCCATTCCAACAAAGAAAATCATTGCTGGGTTAGATGGCTGCACATCTGCAACACTGTAGGGGGAAATAAAAGATGCAGTGGGACTGGGGGCAGTTAGCAGTACTGATGGCACAGCGTGATTATAAGTGGAGCAGCATACTCAAGCCACATCAGCGCATCAGCTAGCTTACAGAGGAATAGGAACGTGCTAATATGAGTACAAAAGCAACCAGACATACACCAACTGATGTGCTTAATTTCCTTAATGTCAGCTTTCAAGCCCAGCACAACCCTATGACACAGCCAAGCCTTGCTAGATGGCCGGTCAGGTATCAGCCAAGTTCAGATTCCAGGGGCCAACTGAGGATCTGGCTCTGAGGCAGGCAGACCAAAGCCCAGAGGCAAAGGATGTGGTGGGTGGCTGGTGCTCAGATTCCAGAGCGTGTAGACAAGGAGGAAGGGCAAGGGAGTGGAAGGCAAAACTGGGAGGGTACTTTCAACAGCTTCTCTCAACCAGTTGCTCAGATTGAGGAGCCAGCTTGGGGTGGGGGCGGTTTCAGGTCTTTATAGAGCCAGGTAGGTCCGACCTGGTCTACAAGGCCAGTGGAAGGCTCGTTCTACTGACTAGAGTGCACCCCTTGTCCCATAGAGCTCAATCCACTGTGCTTACTGATAAACAAGAGTATGATTATGCCAGAGACGGACAAAGCCCTGAACACACCCAGGGCAGGGCAACATAACCACACCCCCAGCACATCGCCCACCCCTGTGCGTTGCCCTGCCACACCTCCCTCTGCCCGGAATAGCTCCATAACAGAGCTAAAAAGGAGGGAGGGCCAAAAAGCATGTGGGTTCTTCCTCGCCGCTGCCGGCACCCATGGCTCCCGCCACCCCTTGCTACATCCTTCCTCCGCCCCGGATGATGCAGAAGGAATCCCAAGGCGAAGCTGGCCCACCCACCATATCTCCCCTCCTTTGGTGAGTGGGGAAGAGGGTTGCAGGAGAAGGTACTGCAAGGTGGTGTCCTCACCACCACAGTACCTTCTCTGGCACCCCCTCACAGGCACTTGGAGTGGTTGCGAGCTGCTCTCAGCAGCCGATGGCTTTTGCTTTTTCCAGTGCAAAAAGAAAAGAAGCCATCAGCTGCTGAATATAACACAACTACTCTGAGCACACCATAAATCCAGAAATAACTGGCGGCGACATCATCACATCACCGCAATTACTTCCAGGGCATGCACATCTGGGGGGGGTGACATCGAGTGTCACGGTCCCAGATGCCCTAGCTACGCCACTGACACAGACCTTACCCATCCTGCCCAAAGGATTTACAGAACTGCCCATCCTGCCCAAAGGATTTACAGAACTGATGGACAAGGAAAAATCTACCACACCAGAGGTCTAGAGGGAAAAACAAGCGCTCCCCTTGTGTTTAGTAAGAACTCTTGCCAAGACTGCTACAACACATAATGCAGAAAGTGTACAACACCAATCCTGGAAGATGGATCATGCAGGAGGAGGGCTGTCTTAAGTTTCCAATAGCACCCAGAAACAAATCCAACAGACCACAGAATCAATACCTAGTACCAAGCTAGCGTCAGGTCTGATTCTTCTAGTTGCACTAGATCTGCACTAAAGCATCTCTGCCGCAATCTGTCTCATTTTATTTTGCTGCATGTCTATTGCCCCAATGAGCTCCAATGCACCACACCAGTGTGAGGTGGTCAGAACTATGACGTACTCAAGACCACCCTCTGATCTTTACAGATCGGTGGAAATTTCCATGCATTTTCAACATCTGTCTAAAGAAAGTGCCACTATTCCCCTGCTGCAGACTGGCAAGCTCAAGCCGATGGATAATAATTTGCTCGCAATGATAACTAGGGTGGGAAATGAACCCAAACGTATCAGCAAAAGATACATGGCTGTATGAACTCAGAAGACAGACTCTGCTGCCAGCAATATTCCACCAGGATTGTAACTCCTCTTGGTTGCCTATGAGCCTTGAGGCAGCAGCTCACGAAACACTGTTCTCAAAATTAATGCAAACTGGCTTAGATACAAGTGCTGTCACATGGGCTGGCAGACAATAAACAACAGCTAATGATCAACAGAAGTGGAGGGTAGGGTAGAAAAGCAGGAGGATTGTCTTAAGAAAACAAATGGGTGGGAGAAGGGACAACAAAGTCCACCTTTTAAAACAACATTGCATGAGCAAATATCTATGAGGAGCTGCCTAAAGAACTTTTTGGAAAAAAATGGATTACAACTGGAATAAGGCGTGCCATTTTGCTGAAGACAACTGATGTTCTGCTGTAAGAATCAAGTTGCATAAGATGTAGTCAGCCACCTAATCCAGCCTTAAAGGAGCCACCATAGCAGGTGCCAGGTTTTGACACCCCCAGTTCAAAATGGGTGGATTAGCATCCACTTTAGTGCATGCTAATACACATATGGGGCCCCACACTTGAGGCCGCCAAAGTCCTCAGCCCTTCTGCCATAAACTTCTACAGTTTGTGCCACAGCTTGGTCACGCTCGAAATAAGGCATCTTTGGCAACCCTTCATGGACTGCTCGACTCAACATGTGAGAATAAGCCTAAAACAGCATTGCCCCTGAGAACTGACCTTGCGTCCTCTCTCAAGGCTGTCAGCCGAAGCCCTTTCCTTGGGACTGACAGCCTGCAGATAACTCTGTACTGAGGAACCCAGGCAGCTCGCCTCAAGCAGCACAGTTCCGGACATGTTGGAAAAGCGGTCAGCTGCCCCCAATACAATTATTTAGCTGGCGCTCAGCTCTTCCCCCCAGGGGAGGGGCGCCTTTCTGCCTCCGGCAACCGAAGGTTTGGGGCCGCCTCTGTCTCTCTTGGGCATCGCCCAGGGCTGAGAAGACACCTGGAGAGATGAAGAAATCCCTCCTGCTGATTCAGCCCAGAAGAATGCGCAGGCTAAACACGCCAATCCAGGCCAGGCCGGCAGCCCACGCCGGAGTCGGCCAGGCCGCCTGCTCCCTCAGTGGATGGGAAGCTCCCAAGCCGACTCTCACCCTCTTTACGGCAGCATCTCAGTTCCGCTAACTGAACGGTTCTTCCTTGGCGGGGCGCGCTGCAGGGCAACCATCCCAAAGCAAGCCGCGGCGCCTGCGCCTGCCTCGGGCTGGTTCTGATCCTGAAGCCGACCCGCGACGTGACGCTATGGCGGGACGGCCAGACGCACGCCACGCACGGTCTTCCAGCCAGCTAGCCAGCCGCCCTCCCAACTAGAGCTGTCAGCGCTGGAACTTTCCACGCACTCACGCCCCGTCCAAAGCTCAGCGACGGGGGCGGCGGCAGGCTTCGGCCCACTTTCCGCACGCGCGAGCAGGGTTGAGGGCCGGCCGCCGAGAAGCCCCAGCAGCAGAACCCAGCGCCGCAGGGGCGCGGAAGGGACGACGGAAATTCCAGGGCAGACTCGCTGGCGGAGAGCCAAGGAGCAGCCAAGCCAGGGCGTGGAGGAGGAGAACCCGCCACCAGCGAGGCTCGGAGGCGGGAGCCGCTGAGCGCGTCCGCGAAAAGGCAAAGCCCAGCCGCAAATACGCCGAGCGGAGTTTGGTGCGCCGAGCGGACTGCTTGCAACGCTCCTGCCGCGGCTGCGCGCCGCCTGCTACGCTGCGCTACTCACACGATCCACATGCCGGTGATGCTGAAGGCGGGCAGGGCGATGGGCAGGATCACCCAGGCGGGCATCTTGGGGCGGAGGCGCGCCCACAAGGGGGAGCTCGCTTGCACGGGCACCATCGAGGGGGCGCCTCCGGGGGCAGCCAGGCGAGGCGCGCCCAAAGCCGGGCCCCCTCACGGCAGCCCCCGTTTCCCTCCTCCTCGGCGGGCTGGAGCGCGGTGCTACAAGCCTCCGAGGAACTCGGATTGGCTCTGGCCGATACGCCGCTCCCGCGGGAGCCAAGGAGGAGCAAGCCCGGCATGGGACGGAGCGACCCCGCCCCGAGGGCTGGCCCCGGCCTGGAGGCCCGCTGGGTGGGTGGAGCGGAGGGAGAGCGGTGTTGTCGTGGACTGGACCGACTGAGTGTGCGAGTTTTTTTTTAATATTAAAGCGAGCACAACCGAGGGATGAATTCGTTCCTGGCAAGTCCTGCCCCACGCACCCCACCTCCGTTCTGGTCCAACCCAAAAAGGGAATGACGGAAACGAGTCACAGGAAAACTCTGCTCTTTTGAAACCAGCAGGGAGGGGAAAGACTTTTCACCTCTCTGCTCACTCCCTGCAAAAGAAACCAGTACAGAGGAAAGCGAGGGAGATCATCGGGACCTTTAAGAGCCAGTCGAGACAATTTAGACAGCTGCTGGTGGTGGTAATAGGAAAGCCGCGTATGTTCTCTCTATCCACAAGGATGCTGGACTTCTTTCTCTGTGACATCGGGGCTGCAGCGTCCTGGCGCAAGCAGGGTGATCGGCTGCGGTGGAGGACAGGACCTTTAATCATGGTGTAGAAGAGGGAATTTGGGCAGGTGCAGCTCAACATAGAAAGCTACACCTTCCCAAATTCCCTTTTTGCTACAATGGTTAACACTAAATGCACTGTGCTCTCCATTGTATCTGTTCACCCCCTGGCCGCAGGCCATGTATTCACACTCATGCTAGCTTAAAACTGTGTACCCCTCCGAAATGGCATTGGCTGCTATCCTATCCCCACTAAGCCTCATTGACTATAATGGGGCTTACTTCTAAGTACATAGGCATAGGATTGGGCTGTTTTTTAGAAGATTGATGCCACTGTATGGTTATAGCAGACAGATAAGAAATCAAATCAAAACCTGAGGAAGAATCTGTCAAAGAAGCCTAAGTCAGCCCTTCTTCCTCCTAGGACTTAGAGGAGAGCAGGACAGGAGAGCAGGTCTACCTTGCAAATATGTAATCACCAGTGACTTCTGGCTGGGGAGGCCAGGCACTATATGACACACACTGGTGAGAGTTTCTGGGTGGGACAAAAGGGCTTTTTTGAGCACACAAAAAGTGCATGTCGGAGCTCTGCCTGCCAAACCAAGCTTCCTACTGCTGCATATCGTGGTGCATTTCTGAGCCTACAGGCAGGTGGCAGAGAGCTGGGGCCCCCATGTGTAGAACCAGATCCTGCCTTGAGTACCACTTGTTCAGAAATGCTACTCAAAACTCTTCAACATGGTAGAGTTTTTAGGAAAAGCAGCTGTACTAGTAAATTCAAATCAAGTAGAGGATTATCCAAGAATATAAAAAGAGTTGGAATATCCAAGAGTTGGAAAAGGTGCAGAAGAGAGCGACAAAAATGATTATGGGGCTGGGGCACCTCCCTTATGAAGAAAGACTGCAGCGTTTGGGGCTCTTCAGTCTAGAAAAAAGGCGCCTGAGGGGGGACATGATTGAGACATACAAAATTATGCATGGAAGGGATAAAGTCGATAGAGGGATGTTCTTTTCCCTCTCTCAAAACACCAGAACCAGGGGGCATCCACTAAAGCTGAGGGTTGGGAGAGTTAAAACAGATAAAAGGAAGTACTTTTTTACCCACTGGGTAGTTAATCTGTGGAACTCCTTGCCACAGGAGGTGGTGATGGCATCTGGTCTTGATGCCTTTAAGAGGGGATTAGACAGATTTCTGGAGGAAAGGTCCATCGTGGCTATAGGCAATGATGGATTGTGCAACCTCCTTACAAAGGTGGTGGGCTACTGGTACCGGGTGCAAGGGAGTGGCAACAGGATGCAAGCACCTTGTTGTTTCATGCCTCCCTGGGGCACCTGGTGGGCCACTGTGAGATACAGGAAGCTGGACTAGATGGGCCTTTGGCCTGATCCAGCAGGGCTCTTCTTATGTTCTTATGTTCTTATAAGAAGAGCCCCACTGGATCGGGGCAAAGGGCATCTAGTCCACAGTGAGATATGCACAGTAGCTCACCAGATGCCTCGGCTACAAGACAAACTATATGCTGTTGTCACTTCCTTGCATCTGGCATCCAGAGATAGATTACTTCTCACACCAGGAGATTTCATATACCCATCATGGCTTGTAACTGTTGATGGACATTTCTTCAATAAATCTGTCCAATCCCCTGGCCTCAGATCTGTGCCAGCTACTGTATATTGCTGGTGCAAATCCAGGAAACCTTGTCAGTGGCATAATTAAGCGGGGGGGGGGGTCAATTGCATCAAGCAACAAGCTTTAGGGGGGCAACAAGCTAAGCTTGACAGTAGTGGCAAAAATTGTGAAAACTTTTGTAACTACAAATAATACCATAATGGAAAGATAATTTAATGCAAAATGCAATGAAACAAACCATGTTGAAATATCTGTATTCTATTAAAAGTTACAACCAATTAACCAGAAAGTGAAAACACAACTACCCGATGGAACAAAAAGTGCAACAAATCTTTTTTTGACCCTGGTAGCAGATGCCTTTGCTACACCACTGAGCCCTGTATAGGGCTGCCCGGCCCAGGAAGGGGGGTTGGATGCGGTGTGTGCTTCTGTCTATCCCACCTCCTCTCCGGCTGAATCTTCACCTTGTTCCACCCTCCCCTCCTTTCTCTTTTTAAACTCTGCTTGTTAGCCATGCTAACATCCTTGTGGATATAGTCGAGCTCTTCCTCCTTTATGATATACACTTCAGCTCAGCCTACATTACTGTTGTTTTAAACAGCCTCCATACACTCTGGAGACATTGGGTTCTTTTTACCTTCCCTTTCAGCTTCTTTTTAACTAGTTTCCACATTTGAGGGAAGTCTGTTCTTTGGAAGTCAGATTTGCTTGGCACTCTTCCCCCAATACGCATGGCAAAACAGCATGGTCGCTATTTCCCAATGACTCAGTAACATTTGCTTTTAGCATATCAAGAAATCTGATCTCTCATTAACTGACCCATTCGATATGAGAATTGAAGTCCCCCATGATTACAACCCTATTTCTCATTGTCACTTCCTTGGTTTGATTCTTCATTTCAAGGTCCCCTTCAGGTTTTTGATCTGGAGGACAATAGCATACCTCAACTCCTTAAAGCCTGGTGATTTAACCATAATGTAAACCTCTCTTAACATTTAAGTGTATCTCGCCCCTGCTTTAGTCAAACAACATTTGAGCATCCCCTGCAGAAACATGAACATTTGACATTTGGATTGGACAAAGTGCAAAAAAAATCCTATATCAAATATCTCAGTGCTTCTCTCCCAAATATACCAATTGCTTAGTTGGCACTAATTCCACAAGCAGCTCTTTCCAGGCTGCTATATGCACGAGTACAAATCAGTTCTGAGTGAAGTCGCCAGTGCACATGGGTCTTATCTTAAAACAGTGGTTCCCAGCTTTTGTTGTACCAGGACCCCTTTTATAGTTATGACAGCCTGTTGGGACCCCCCCCCCAAGACCTAGGGCTGGAAATGATATCATTAAGCAGGAAGTGATTATTTTTAATAAATTACACTTTTTGAAAGTTGAAAGAACTCCACATCCTTTCTAGAATGTTCTGAATGCGTTGTATCTTAGTGATTTTTGAGTTCAGTGATTGATTCAGCACTGAGAACAACATTGCACAAAATGTATTGTGGCTCTCTATGTCATTGCTGATCAAGGTTACCACCAAATTTTAGAGTCTTCAGAGTATTTACGTTCCTCTTCCCCATGTACTGAGACTCACCTGGGCATGCACATGGAAGGTATGACATGCCCGCTTGGAGATGCAGGAGGGACTTCATCACGCGCATATGCACACACCAAGATGAGCCCATAGCAAGGCTAATTTCCCTCACAACCACAAGCATTGAGGAAGTGGCAGTTTAATGGGGAAGCCTTTTCCCAAGCCAACATGAAGCTTTCAATATGGTGGTGCCCAGCTTTTTAAGATGGCTGCCCCAAGCTCTTTGTGACCCCCTGAAAAATTGGTTCACGACACCCTTGGGAGTATGACCCCCAGATTGGGAACCACTATTAAGACACTGCTAAGGTTCTCTTAACCCTGAATTCCAAAACCAGCTTTCCTTTCTGTGAACCAGGCTGCACTAATCCCAAGTGAAAATTGTGGTTACTTTAAACATAATTAGAAACTGATCCACACACGCTCAAAATCAATCAGTCAATCAACAGGTACTTACATACCGCTTTTCAACACAAAGTTCACAAAGCGGTTTACAGGAAAATAGTAATAATAATAAAATTAAATGGCTAATTAAAAAAATTAAATGGCTAAATTTAATAAAATTAAATAATAAAATTAAATTTTTTAAATATTAATATTAATATTAAATATTAATAAAATTAATAAAATAAAATAAAATCTATATATATAAAGAAGAGCATATGTGTGTATGTATGTGTGCATGTGTGTATGTATGTTCCACATAGGCTCTGCAACGCCTGGACTGACTCACGCCAAACTTGGCACGCGGGTGCCTTGGCCCCCCAAGACGGTCGCTGCGCGGTTTTGGAACGGCTCACGTCCCCACGGGCGCAGGTAAAAGCGAATTTGTGGTTTTCTATGGGTGGCTATGGGCTGAGCCACTGCATTCCGAGGCTCTGATGATGTCATGATGAGATGCAAAGTACATGCAAATGACATGCGGAATCTTCGGGCAGCAACTGAACTCTTTGCAGTTGAAGACAAACAGCAGCAAATAGGTTTCCCGCAGGGAAACCTATACAGGGCCATCTGAAGTGGCAGTCGCACCCATTTCCAAACGTGTTATGTGGCTGGTGAGTCTGGTGAGATGGGGGGACAGGACTCCCGCATGACAATGTTGACTAACCAGTAAGACTACAAATAACACTGGGGGATCAGGGATGGCACACATAACCACCCGGGCAATGCCGGGTAAATTTAAAACAACAAAAAACCCTTCCAAGGGTGGGTTTGCACAGCCAGGCAACAAACACTAACGCCTGGACCGACTCGCACCAAACTCGGCACGCAGGTGCCTTGGCCACCCCAGACCATCGCTGCGGGGGTTTGGAACGGCTCGCGCCCCCACAGGCATGGGTAAAAGCGAATTTGTGGTTCTCTATGGGTGGCTATGGGCTGAGCCACTGCATTGTGATGCGCTGACAGGGCCATCTGTATGGCTGGTGAGTCTGGTGAGATGGGGGGAGAGGACTCCCGCTGCAAATACGTTTCCCGCAGGGAAACCTATACAGGGCCATTTGAAGTGGCAGTTGCACCCATTTCTAAACGTGTTGTGTGACTGGTGAGATGGGGGGACAGGACTCCCGCGTGACAATGCTGAATAACCAATAAGATCTACAAATAACACTGGGGGATCAGGGATGGGACACATAACCGCCTGGGCAATGCCAGGTAAATTTAAAACAATAAAACACCTTTCCAAGGGTGGGTTTGCACAGCCAGGCAACAAACACTGGGGGGGGGGTCAAGGATGCGACAAATAAACACCCGGGCAACGCCGGGTACATAAAAAAAAAACACGCCCAGGGGTGGAGTTGCACGACTAATCTGTACTTTCCAGGGTTACCCAACAAACACTGGCAACAAACACTAGGAAGAAACACAGGGGGGGGGGGTCACGGATGGGATAAATAAACACCCAGTCACCGCCGGGTAATTTTTATTTTAAAAAAAAACATGCCCAGGGGTGGCCAAAAACAACTGGGTGGGGGGTCAGGGATGGGACATATAAACACCCGGGCGAAGCCGGGTACATAAAAGCTAGTCTATATATATATAAAGAAGAGCGTATGTGTGTATGTATGTGTGTATGTATGTTCCACATAGGCTCCGCAATACCTGGACCGACTCGTGCCAAACTCGGCACGCGGGTGCCTTGGCCCCCCAAGACCGTCGCTGCAGGGGTTTGGATCGGCGCAGGTAAAAGTGAATTTGTGGTTCTCTATGGGTGGCTATGGGCTGAGCCACTGCATTCCGAGGCTCTGATGATGTCATGAGGAGATGCAAAGTACATGCAAATGACATGCGGAATCTTCGGGCAGCAACTGAACTCTTTACAGTTGAAGACAAACAGCAGCAAATAGGTTTCCCGCAGGGAAACCTATACAGGGCCATCTGTATGGCTGCTGAGCGGGGGGGGGGGGTCAGGGATGGGATATATAAACACCGGGGCCCAAATAGGTTTCCCGCAGGCAAACCGATACAGGGCCACCTGTATGGCTGGTGAGTGGGGGGGGGGTCAGGGATGGGACATATAAATACCTGGGCGCAAATAGGTTTCCCACAGTCAAACCGATATAGGGCCATCTGTATGGCTGGTGAGTGGGGGGGGGTCAGGGATGGGACATATAAATACCTGGGCACAAATAGGTTTCCCACAGGCAAATTATACAGGGCCATCTGTATGCCTGGTGAGGGGGGGGGGTCAGTGATGGGACATATAATCACCTGGGCGAAGCCAAGTACATAAAAGCTAGTAAAATAATAAATCTGGTGTTCAACTCCATCTAGGAAATTCAGTAATCAGATCAATCTGGGTATGGCTAGAAAACCTCTTCCTGCTCCAGCCTTAGAATGCAATCCTATATGTACTTTCCTGGAAATAGATTCCATTGAACACTTCTGAATTGACAGGTTCTGGATTGAACTATTAAGGAGACAGGCTAATTTAGAAATGTTTGTCTTTCAAATAATGAATGAATTTTTCAGAAATGACTGGCCAGTGTGGATGACTTTGAACTGCTACTTATGCACCTCAAAACAAAACTAACAGCCCAATCCAGTGCAGGTGTACTCAGAAGCAAGTCCCATTGTGTTCAAGGGGGCTTGCTTACTCTCAGGAAGTATGCACAGGATTGCAGCCTAGGTTACATTGTCAGGGGAGCCAAAATGGAACAAAACTGTAGAAAGGAGACTTCCTTTCTCTCTGCTATGGTCCTGATCAGGAACACCCTCCCTCAGCATGATATTTATGAAAGGGAAAAAAGTTCAATTGGAAGTGTTTATTTAAAAGATTTATATCTCACCTTTCCTTCTGAAGGTATACAACACACAAGGAGAGGGAAACAAATCTGATCAGAACCACAGCAGAGACAAACTATTGCAGTTTTGGTGCTCCTCTCCCTGTGTGCCTATAAGAAAATAAATTAAGCAGCCAAAACACACAAAACTTGTACTACATAGTTGGGTCCTAAATCCATTTACAGAAATCCACAGATGAAAACAGACTTTCATGTGTAATTGATTTGTATCCATGGGTAGAAATCTAATAAAACGATGTTCCGTTCGATAAGGGAGTGATTCTGCCATCTATTCCAACTCCA
>JAJKFI010000034.1:10404981-10528408 GCA_029204185.1 Lerista edwardsae
TGGAGTTGGACAAGAGAATGGTAGAATACCAAGGAGAAACCAACATTTGATCAAAATGAGGCCCACAGCTGCATTCACTTCTCTTTCTGGATTGTTTGACTGAGCTGAAGCTCACCAGTAAAAGTGATATGCTTATTATTTGGGGGAAAGAAAAGCAATTAAACTTGAACTATTTCAATGCAGTAAAACTATATTTGATCTTTCTGTTACACAGATCAGCACTTACGTGGGGAGCTGAAAATCAGAACAGTTTCAGCATCAATTCATGCAAACGTGTTCATTATTCAATGACATCAACTGATGACTTGCATACATAAATAAATAGTGTTTTTGCCCTTTTCAAGAGCTGATGCAATACAGCTGGTATAGACTGAGCTATGACTCAAGACACCCCCATTTGAAGCTCACCTCTACCATAAATGTGCATTGTGACCTTAGGCAAGTCACTTCTTCTTAGTCTCCCTTGCAATGTGGCATACTACTAGTCACCTTACAGGGTTGTTGTAAGGTGCTACATGGTACATGCACTATATAAAAATGTAATATATTTCTTCGTGTGTATCTATTGACTTGGAGCTGGTAATGAGGTAAGCCAGACTGATCATTCTAGAACACTTAATTTTTTTATTCTGAGGGCACATTGTCAGTTGCACTTCAAAATTATGGCTGCCATGGCAACCATGGTATCTTCCAACACTCAACTTAGATGTAAGAAAAATAGTTAAGAAGTGATTAGTGTTACAAAAAGTAACTTTATACTTTTCCTGGAAGAACATGAATCAAAGAAACGATCTAAGGGGGGAGCAACTGGCACAGAAGAAGTTAAAATCCTCCTCCTCCCTCTGCCCCTCCCAATGACAGTTTGACAGTTGGTGATATGCAAATAAGAGGGCAGGGGAGGGTTCTGATTGGCTGCACAGCTGGAGGTTCTCTATATAAAAGGGAGAGCAAATTGCAGCTCAAGGCTGATAGTTTTCTGTGGGCAAGGAAGGGGCTGGTCTCCAGGAGGCCTCACATGGGGAGACCCCACAGATCTTGATTACCTGCTTGAGCTCCAACAAAGAGCCCTATTTCCATTTATGGTGCCAGCTACCCCCCAGACAGACTGTTAATGCTCAAAGATCCAGACTCATAGAGGAAACCACTCTTTCCCTTCCCTAAATCCTTTGTTGGTCAAGTTATTGGAAGGGGTAAGAGTGAGGTATATGTTTGGGGGATCTTAGTTTCAATATCAAGACTTTATCTTATAGCTCTTTCTAAATAAAAATCCTCCTTCTTGCTCAAGGATTTGTCTGTGGCTTTCTACTCCCTATGGTCATTTGAAAGCGGCCCTCACTAGTAGGGTTGGGTTCAGCAGCCAGTAATCCAAGGGCAAGGGCTGAAATTTGGCTAACAGACATGACAGATTTTACAATACAGTAGATTAGACCTTTTATTCTGTGGTAGCTTTAATGTGAAAGAGTTCAAATGTGAAAGGGTTCAAGTTCTTTGTCACAAGCTAGTCAAGGCTTGGATCTCAGCAGCTCTGAACTACTAGGGATCTGTTTTCCCTACCCCCCAACTATTGGTTTCCATACCGCTCTGAGACAAGTTCTCACAATTTTTGCTGATTCTGCCTGTTACACTCTAGAACAGGGAGCTGAGTCGGGCTTTTCACACAATTGCCCCTAAGTATGCTCTCTTGTGAATTTAAAAATTATCCTCCCTGCCCCTCCTTCCAGGTTTGAAAAGAAAACCACTACATGCTAATGACATACCATAGCAGATCAAAACAGGTTTGTTGAAGCAAAATGCCTTGGGGCTCTAGGCTGGCATTTGGGAAACCACACAAAAACGTTCCCCTCATAATAACTCCATCCCATTTCTGCAGCTCAAATAGAAATGATTGGTACACAAAATTCAAGGGATGACTTACTTTGGATTCTGAAAAGGCTACTAGACCTTAAGAAGTGCACAGACCTTAGTGGCCCACTACAGTGGGGCAAAGAAAAGGGTTGAGGGTGTCCACTGGAAGGAAAAAATTTCAAAACATAACACTAGTGTGTGTCAATGTGTATTCTAAAAGTTACAATTATCTTTGCTAAGCCACTAAAAGTTGATAGTATTCAAGAAGTGGGCATGGGCGGATACAACATTTCGTTGCAGGTCATATCTGTTACTTTTAGTAGACATTCAAACATCTGAGTTCCTTATCCAGTTTTGAAGCAAAATCCGAAAATGATTTGGATTTGGGGCCATCCAAAAAGGAGGTACTGGTTTTTGTATACCTGGAGGGCTCTCTAGGTACAAAGAGGTACATGTATTTGTAAATTAAAGAAAAATACATTAAAAACAAACAGGCTCTTGAGCCACTGATTCATAAAGAGAAGAAAATATTAGAGTAACTCATCTTGTCATCTGAAGAGATAACTTTTGGGTTCACTTTGAATGCCAAAGACAGGACTCCTTGTTTGGAAGAGGGGACATGCTGCTGATGCCCAGTCACAGCTACACTAAAATCCTAGATTTTTCCCTTGCATTACAAGAACAGTGATCACTTTTGTACCAAAGGGAGGAAAGGTTCTACAGCAGTGATTCCTAAAGTGGGTGGTACCACCCCCTAGGGCAATAGATTTCCTGGGGGGGCACTAAGGCATCTGGTGGATGCTGGAAGTCATGGGATTATAGCATCATGCCTTGTAAGGTAAACCAGTGCTCTGCTAGGACACAAAAGGAAGGGAAGCCAAGCATGCATGATACACTGATGGTAAAAATAATGCTTGGAAGCCAGATATGATATGCAGATCACTTCTAGAAGCAATGCTTCTATCTGCTTATATCAGAGGTGTCAAACTTATGACCAGGGCAAAAGATGTTTATCCAAGCAGGATCACTGTGCAGCAATGAGACCACACAGGCACTGAGGGCAGTAACATCCTTTGCTCAGCTCTCCCGCTCGCACAAGTAAGTCACAGTGAAATGGCATCGATTGATATGATGTGGTACGCTGAGCTACATGTTTTTGTCACTCTGCATCCTCAAGCTCACTATTCAGAGCTCAGGTGATCCTTGCTGCATACTTGCACACCAGCCAGCAGCAGCAACTTTGGGGACATGTTACCACTGCTGCCCAGTTACTGCTACACCAAAAACCTAGATTTTTCCATTGCTTGATGTGAACAGTGATCACTTCAGCATTGGGGGGGGGGGAAGGGTCTAGGGTTGCTTGACAACCAAAGGTTGACATAGACAAACTTGACAATGCCAAGTGAACCTCTACTTGTTGATCCCAAATTATGTGCATCACACACAGTAGCAGGGGAATCGGAGCACTACAGAGTACACTGACAGAGCAAAAGTCACCGCTTCCAGTGGAATGTTTACTTGGCTTTCTACTGCTGAACTTCTAAAAAATTTGTTCACTCTTCAGGAACCTTGAAGGTGCAACATCCATTTGCATTATACACACACTCCACTATTTATAAACATGTTAGTTTCCAAGAGTCTGTTCACAAGATCCAGAATCAAAACACAGCAGACCCAGACTGGGGGCGGGGGGGAAGGAACTGCAAAGTCAAATATTTCATTTATAGTCATATTTATTCCACTGTAAAAAGTCCATTGACTCCTTATATATATATACACACAGTCACCTGCTGTTCCACACAGTAGACACTGACTTCAGTTCCCAGTGGGATTCTGCAATAAATGTGGAGAATTTTAGCCTAATGCATAAGAGGAAGGAAGCACTAGATGAGACACACTTCACTCTCTGATTTCATGCTGAGAGGCCAGTGGTGCACAAGGGCAATGGAACCCTCCTAAAGTGCAACAGACTGCTGGCAAAGAATGGAAGGAAACTTAGCAGCCAATTCCTGATGGAGTCAGAGCGTATATAGTGAACACCACTTCTCCTCCACTCCCAGAAGCACTCCCGCCAGGCACTATTCACCCCAGTCCCCTTAGCTCACTATACAGTGAGCACAAGTTTGGAACACCTGAAGTCACCCAGTGGGATTCAACTGAAAGGAGGAGAGCCTCTGGTGCAGAATAGTGGTAAAGATGGTATTGCTCATTCCACACAGCAGAGACAATTTCTTCTGCTCCAGGCCCAGGATTTGGTATAGTTTCCCACATCCTGTGGTCTTGTTCAGTGGGCAAAGGTTTCCACTTCTTCCTATAATGCCCAGCATACAAATTGGCAAAATAACCCAATCTAGAGCCCTAGAGAGGCAAGAGCCACCCTAAGTAGTGCCATGTCAGTATCAATATAGGCAAGAAAGCAAAGAAGCCATACGCATACTGAGACCTTCTCTGCTTGATCTCTTAGGAAATCTGGCTCCTTTTCTCCTCTCTGCAGAAAGGCCCCACTTTGTTTGGATTACTCACTGTAGAAGATCTATAATGAAAGCTTGGATGCTACCCTCTAATTCAGAAGAGATTTAGAACAGATCATCTAGGATGAGGAGTTTGGCCTGAGATCCACTGGGAAGGACAGCCACCTTCCAAACTGGTTAGCTACTCTTATGCCAGGGCCTTTCCTACCGCAATCATGACTTCTACAGACAGAACATGGCCAGCACCCTGTACCAACATCACCCCCGCAGCCAACTGTCCTCTTTACTCCTCTCCTCAGTTGACTTCAGAAGTCGTCATGGGGTCAGTAGGCCGCTGGGAGGCCAGGAGAGGCACAGGAGAGGTGGCCTCTATGAGGGCTGGGTTCAGAATTATTGGCAGAGTCATAGGTGGCACTCCCACCTGTAAGGGGGAGGTCAGAGGCTGAAGAATCAGAGGCTGCTGTGCCATTGCAGGAGGTACATCCTTCATTGAGCTTGTTTTCACAGGTGCCGTTGGAGTGAGATTGGAGGTGCTTGGGCCAGGTACTGAGGCACTCTCAGAGTCTGCAAAGAGAAGAAGAAAAAAAACAATTTTTGACTTGTTAAGTCATTTGACTTGTTAACCATCAGCTAATATGCCCTTCCCAACTTTCCACCAATTCCATCCTGGCTAGACATGAATGCATACACACAATTTCTCCTTATTAAAACAGCCTGACTGATTTCGTTTTTCTCCCCTTTCAATTTACTTACTATTTCTTTTATGAATTTTCATTCCTGAGGCTCTTCTTTCTATTCTGTTTCTTTTTGGAGCTGTTTATAGATTTAGCTTTCAATTCCTTTTTTAATTTGACTTAAATGTAGATTTAGAAAAATGTAAGTTTAGTCAGGCTCAAAGTGGCCTGAGACTTCAGCATCCTCAGAGAAGCCCAAGTAACCTAATCATATTTAATAACCACTCACTGTTCACTGATCCTCTGATCAACTGCCACTATTTGTAGCTTAGTGCAGCTCATAGTAACATGGGAGAAAGATAATGGGGGGAGTGGGATCTCTTGCTCCAGCTTCCAGGCACACACTGTGTGTGTGTGTGTGGGGGGGAGATACTCTTTGGGTAGGTGAAAGAGTGGGGGGAGTGTCGGTTGCTTGGTTAACTATAAAGGAGGACAAAACACCCCAAAATCAATGTGTGTGTTCAGTTTTTATTTTGTAATGTCCTACGTTGTTCTTGAATGTCCTACAATTTGGGTTTCTGTGTCCTCCTTTGTAGTTATGATATCTGGTCACCCTGGATGGTGAGGGCTGGGGCAGGGGAGCAGCACTCAGCTCACCGGTAAACCAAAAGGATCTCTACAAAACTAAGCAAATAAGCAGCAAAATGGCAAATGAGGTTCAGTACAAGCAAGCATATACAGACATTCCCTCCCTCCCTTTATTGTAGTTCACATGTTCAGCATTTAAACTGTAAACTCTTGTGTCAGGGATCTGGTTTCTGCCCATATTACTCTATAAAACACTATGAGCATTAATGGCAAGATTATAATTACCAACATACAGCAACAATGTGAGGACTTGCAACAAAAAGTTGCCATCCCCTAATATAACAGAAGTGCGGTTCTGCTCAGGACTGTAGCTAGCCTGGAATAAGAGTCCAATTAGCACTATGCAGCACAGGAGTTGGTGCTCAGCTGCATGTCAAGCCTGAACTGAAGCACTTACTGATACATAGCCAGGGTGGGGATGGGGAATATAGCACCAGGGCAGGTGGGAGAGTGGTTTTTATTTAAAAGATCATGGCGTTCATCCCTCTGACTGTTATAGAACAGGCTGAAGCCGACCAATCCCTATTTTTCCTCAATGTTCCCACCCTTATCTGCACAACTGGCACCTTCAAAATCCAATGGCTCAGCTGCCTTCAACTGTAGTGTTCCGGCACAATCCTAACCAACTTCCCAGCACTGACATAGCTGTGTCACTGGGGGTGCAATCCTATACTGCGCCGGAATGGTGAGGCTGGCCAGCTTGTGCATATCCTAGCGCAGTATAGGTAAGGCTGGAGCCTCCCCACATCAAGGGCACATCCATGCCGTTACCATAGGGGAGGCTCCAGCCTCCCCTATGTGCTCTTCGGATCTGTGCCTGCCAGATAGCAGGCGCAGATCCGAGGCGACCAAATGGCCTGAATCGGGGCCACACAGCCTCGGGATGAGGCTTTGGATTTGGCCTTATGGCCGAATCCAAGGTCTGTCCACGTCCTGGGACAGGTCGCCTGCCGGGCCGCCCACCACCTGCCCATGTCCCACCCAGAACCATCCTCCTACCGCCCACTCCCTCCCCCATCCCAACATGGCGCCTCCCTTGCCCCGGCTGGCTTCAGTCAACGCAAGGAGGCACAGCGCGGGTGCAATGGGACCAGAGCTGCCTGCTGCGCTGGTCCTGTTGCTGTAGCGCCGATGCGGGGGTGCTGCTTGGTGCACCCACATCAGCGCTAAGTGTGCAGCGCCGATGCAACCCTGTTATGTCAACACGGCACACTCCTTACGATTGCACTGCCCAACATGTTCTGCATCCTGCAGTGTAGTAGTAGTCACAGAAGCCTCCACAAGGTAAGGGAATGTTTGTTCCTTACCTTGGAGCTGCATTGCTCTTACCCTAATGCTGGAACATTGGTTAGGATTGCACCCTTATTTGCTAAACACACAATGTCTACTCAGCTCTTCAGTTCCTTTAAACTGGTGTCCATCAATCTGCCCCCCCTCAAAGGACTGAGAACGCCCATAGAGTGCAAATGGAGAAACCTAAAATTTTAGCATTGCTAAAACTGGACAGCAATATCCCTGCCTCTGCACACTCGCCCACCCAAGAAAGCAACAAACTAGTTCCTGTCTTTGCCACCTACTGTGAACCTTGGCGTTCCTTTGAGATGATTTATTCTATTTTGTTTTCTTATTCCTACATTCTCAACATTTCATAAGTTCTGGAGGTTCACAGGGCCATTGTGTTAGGGTCTTTTCTTTTACACATGTATAGATTTTTGCATACCTAGGGACAACAACCCCCCCCCCAAACTATGGAGAAACTGGTTTCTTAATTTTGGGGAGGCTCCATTTTGCGCCCAAGTTCATACACTCAACCACCTGAATTTGCCACAAGAGATAATGATAACAGTAGCAATTAGGCACTCCATGATCAGGACTCACCACTGGCTGCCAGCTCAGGAGACTTGTCAGGGTGTGCTGAATGAGTGGCTGACCCTCCAGAGCAATGTGGCAGAGCAGACGCTGTTTTGGGGGGATGCATCTCTACAGGCAAGGTGGAAACTGGGTCTAAATAAGAGCACCAAGAAGAAAACTTTATTCCCTCTGTGGAATACGCTTCACTATTATATAGCTGGATTGTCCATATGTAGTACTCTCGCCTGCATGCAAAATCTGGCTGTTCTATTAGCGCAGTGGAGCAAGGCTTCCCCCCACACACACACACACACCCCCTCAGCTCAGACAAAACTTCTGCAGTATCATCCAACATTTGAGCAGGTGCCTTCCACATGGCTTTTGCTTGGGGATCCAAGGTTTGATATTCAGGTTCTGGGTCCAGAGCCTGACTGAGTAAGCCACCCAGGACTGTGTGCTTAGGCTCCAGAGCTTTCTTGCAGACAAAGAAAGCAATAGAAATGGTGCAGTGCCTTTCTCTGGAATGTGACCTCCTGCCCTTGCTAGGCCAACAGAGCAGAACCTCCAGTTCATGTCTCTAAGCTCTAGCTCCGGACTTCAGAGCCCCAAGTATCTGAGACAGCCTGTTCCACAAGCCTTAAAGAAAGATTTGTGTCTAGTTATCTCTGAATACCTATCAGAAAGCAAAAAAAGTTGTTTACTAGTTCTACATAATAAGAAGGGAAGGGAGTTCCCTGCACACACATACCTTGAATGACTGTCTGTTTGAAGAGCTCATCCCGCAGCTTTGGCAGAAAGCAGACTATGCGCTCCCAGGTGATCTCCCAGAGATCTGAGTAGCCTGTTCGTGAGTCAGCACTGTGGAATATTCCAGCTGTGTCCATCACTAGCAGCATGTTTTTCAGTGATTCAGGAATGGCTTCTGGCTATAAAGTGAAAAATATTTGAGACCCTGTACAATATCTTCCTGCATGGTCAAATTATTCTCTTCAGTTCTCTCTTTGGATTACTTCAGATGTCTTCATGGGATCAGGAAGCAATAGGATCTATTATAGAGTAGAAGCACTTTTTAAAGTGGTGCTCCTCTTATATTTAAGGGCACAATCCTAACCTGGAGTTAGATCGGCACAGTTAGGTCAGCAAAGTTTGGCTGGCACAAGGGATACAGTAAGGTATGTTTGGACTACTGTCTGAGAGGCCAGGACATAAGCATGCACCATCCTCCAAGTGTGGTCCAAACACACTTTACAGTGACTCTTGTGCAAGCTAAACTTCGCTGGCCTAACTGTGCCGGTCTAACTCCAGGTTAGGATTGCACCCTTAGAGGGGGAAGTATTATCCCAGCATAACATCTTTTTTTAAGCAGCTGTTTAAAAGGTGAGGGTTTTTAAAACATCTTTTTAAATGTGAGCTCTTCTGGTAATCATTTAGTAATGCAAACCACTTTATGTTGTTGAAAAGAAGTATGTAAACAAAAATACATATATCATTATAGGGGACCACTACTGTTTGCATGTATTTTAAAACTGGTTTGGAAGAAAGAGCAAATAAAAACAGCAGCAAATTGCATACCAACAGGTCACTGGAGCCAGAATGCATGTATTTATCCATGAAATCTAGAATTGTCAGCCACAAAGCAGCAAACGTTGGAAGGGAGAGTAGTGGGGACAAATGCTGTAGGAAGACCTAGAGAAAAGTAGATCATACTGTAAGAATTGTAGCAAGACAAAAAAAAAAAAAGGCAGACTGGAGCTGTGACCCTTACTCAATAAGACATGCCCAGGTCCTCTATCATAAATGGCTTTTCTCTACAAGTCCACAAACCCTTGAAGGTAGAACATTTCTGTCATACAGCACCTTGTTCGAGTCTTCCCCTTTTAAATTAGCAACTTGTTAAGGGCCTGTGTTTAAAAATCTCAACACTCTGCAGCCACCAAGGCAAATATTCTGTGCACAAACATGTTAGTCACTGGACAAAATTTGCAAATATATATTCAAACTTCTTGAGAAGTAGCTGTGTACATTTGTAGCAGTAAACACCACACAGAATTTTGTGACACCTTAAAGGCTAACAAAATTTGCTGTAGCATAAGGAGCTTAAAGCCATAGAAGATAAGCTGCTTTTTATCTGAAATTGGGGACAATTCAGAATTGGTCATCACAATGTCCTCAACAAAGGACAATTAACTTTGTGACAAAAGAACCTTGTCTTGATTAAGACCTCTTCTACTGAGTGTGAAGTCTCATTATAAAGACTAGCACAACTTTTTGTCAGTGTAATTTGAAATTTCTCTGTCACTTTAAGATCTGTGCATGCGCACATACACATGTACTTTTGTACAACAGAAACAATAGTAGGAGCGTTCAAGCTGATGTACTTCATATTAGCTCAGAACACATCACACACTGAAAAGCAACACAAGAGGCCTTGCACCTTGGAGAGTAGAGTTGAGGCTCTCATTCTGGTCTCCTCCATTCCGCCAATGTCTGCTGGGCTGATATTTTCCAGAAGTTTGGTCAGCAAGGGAAATAGCACCTATTTTCCCAAGATACCAACATACAAATATGTAAGAACAAATGGCAAAATCTAAAGCACAGCTTGCAAGCAGAAAACCTCTTTGTAATCTGACGTTTTGTATAGAGCAAATGACTGGTAAGGCAAACTTCATGTGGTCATCTGTCCCTATAGCTCAGTACTGTCTACACTGACTGGTAGGGGTCTCTCTCAATCCCTGGGCTAACTAGGATTGTATTGTGCCTGTACAGACAATACACTGTTGGTCAGCTCACTGTATCATCAATGTGTATGATCAAAATTGAGGGGAGACTAAATGAAGAGATCTCTTTGAGTTGTAACTTACAACTCCTCCAAACTAGTGTGGGGATTCTAGCTAACCCTGGGACAGTGGGCATACTGCCAACCTAAAAATTTATATTCTTGGGTCCCAGGTAAGGCAACAACATAAGAAAATTCAATGCACTTACCCAGGCACACAGAAGCCTCAGTAACAGTTTGGTGAACGCATCTTCTTTTAATAGCCAATTTTGGATTCACTAGCTGGCTAAAAGTGTCCTTAATCCCATGAAGCTCCAATTCAACCCTGATATCCAGTATGTATACTGGTGCATAGACTATGCATAACCTCCTGACAGTAAGCAAATGGGAAATTTGCTGCCCAACATTAGATTAAGAGTACAACCCTCTACTGTGCGGGAATAGCGAGGCTGGCAGGCCTGTGTTATATCCAGCGCAGTATATGGGAGGCTGGAGCCTCCCTGGTGCAAGGGCACATTCATGCCCTTGCATGTGGGGAGGTTCTAGCCTCCCCTATGTACTCCTTGGATCTGCACCTGCTAAACAGTAGGTGCAGATCCGAGGAGACTGCGCGGCCTGGGAAACGGGCATAGGATTCGGCCGAATCCTGGGCCCGCCCCCCTCCCTAGTCGGCACACCTGCTGGTCCACCCACCCAAAAACGCCCTCCCACTCCCTCCCTATCACCTGCATTGTTCCTCCTCTTCTGAATGACCTGGAAACATCCTTTCCTTTTTTTATGATTATTTGGTTCCTACAGCTTGGTATTTCATCAAATTATATAAGAGCCTCCCCCAAAGGCAGTCACTGGCACCACCACAACATGAGGAAATCTTCTCTCATTGAGTCCTTCTTCTGAGGTTGAAGAACCAGTATCTGCCTCCTATGAGTTATTCAACAAATCCTTCCTCCTCAATCCCTCCTTGCTCAAGCATGGAGGACTGAAGAAAGGACTTCCCATGGAAAAAAAATGTCAGCTACTTCTATTTGAAAACTCCAAGCACCGCATATCTGATATGTAGTATATTTTTTGGACTTGCCTAAATTTTCAAATCTTTAGGTGAGACAATGTAAATCATTCTTTTCAACAGTCTTTCCTCAACTCTTACATCGGTCTACCATAATAAACTATTAAATTGGAATCTTCTGGTGGCAAATTTACAGGCCAGAAAATTCTTCCACATTGCCAACTATCAATGAGGCAATAGGAGTATGATAGAATCTTGCCAGGAGATACTAAAAAAAGGTCAATTTGTCTCAATTCCAAAAAAAGTCTCCTCTCATGTATCCTACTTTCTCCAAGAGCCACCTCCCAGCCGGGGAACAAAAGGAGAAAGGACGTGGTGGAAAGCTATTTGAGCTACTATGTCACGGTCAGCTGAGATTCTGGGTCAAGATGAGCCCAATTCCCAACCACATCCCATTGCTTTCTCCAGAAAGATGAGGAAATTGCTCGTTCCCTCGCCCTGCTGATGAGGGCATGCACAGGTACCTTATTGAAACAGGACTCCCATTCCAAGGCATCAAGAGCCTGAAGATCATGCACAAGAAGAGCCCGCTGCAGGTAGGTCAGGGCCTGCATCCGCACCTGCCGCCGTGCATCGCAACACAAGCAGGCAATACCTGCACACAATATGGATTAAAGTAAGAGGGAGAACCTTCATTCCTGACCTCTAGAGCCACCCAAGTCTAGCTACCAGCTCTTTCTTACATCTGCAAAGAGTTAATGTTTTATTTACCCATATGCATATCACGGAATTGCTAATTGTTCATTGAATATAGCCAAAGATTGTATAAAATAAGAAAAACAAACAATAAGTTAAAGTAAAAATATATTTTTTCCACAGGAGAAAATACGAAAGTAGATTGTCAATTCTCCAATCAAGCCTATTAATATAAACCTCATTTGATATAAAATTTTTGAAGATGCTTGTGTGTGCATCATTGGCACCAAATACTATGCACATAAAATCCACTGATTCTGAATTGGGAAACACACATTTGAAGCTGCACTCAACATGGTTTGTTGTCTCACCAGCTGCAGAGTGCTAAACAATACTTTGTGTTTAACGATAATGTTCCTAAAGGACGACTGTACAACTCAGGTCAGCCACCTCATGTCTTGTTCTGATGCATGTGACTGCTACCTCCTATTGGCTAGAATATACGTATATACCTCCAACTGGCTAAAATATATTTACCTTGTAACAACGGGCACCAACAATTGGCCCATAATGTCCGAGAGTCTGCTTCTATTTTCTTTCCAGCAGCCTCCAGATGGTGCTGCTCCTCTGCCCAGGAGCTATAGATGGTAGCAGCTCGTGTGTGAAGGGTATGCATTAGGTCCAGCAGCTGCAATTGAAGAGGTAAGATACGCAATAAGCAATCTAAATGCCTTCTAAACACCTTTAAAACAAAAACCTTGACAACACTCAGGACTGAGGAATACAAAGGGGAAAGGGGAAAGCAACATATCCTGGATATATCAAATCAATTTTCAGAAACCAAAGGAAACAAGGCAGCCTTGTGGGGAAAAACCTGCAAGTTTCAGAATATGTTCTGAAATTTCAACAGAGATCTTTGTCCTATGGCAGTTAAAGAAGTCCTAAAGGAAAGGGATTCAACCTTCTAAAATTCCAGTTCTTCAGATTATCTAGCTTTCAGGACGGGTTGGTTGCCGGTTACTGAAAGGATGAAAATGTATAGGCCATGAATATGGTTCTTCATTCCTCACAGGAGGAAATGTTTCATTCTCTAGTCTCTTTCCAAAAATCTATCCATCACAGATACTGCTCCTCTTCCCACCCTCTCTGATTTGATATTTGCATTCATCTACTCTAGTTTTGTGCGATCTATCTTTTTTACCATAGAATCCTTCTGATCCACCAACGTGTTTGAAAATTTACAGAAGACAACAGTGGAAACTCATGATCTTCTACCAGTTAAGACACAAGTTCTCTATCTGCTGAGAGAACCCGAGTATGCACTTGTTGAAGAACGAAAGATCCTTGCTAGGTCAAACAAGATCTATAGTACTTAAGTCCAGCATTCTTTACAAAAATCCAGCAACTAGCAAGTCCTAGGTGGATCTTTCACTGGACCAGAATCTGCCTACCTTTAAGTAACTGTCTCATAATACTTTACACTTAATGACTTATAAACCTCCAATTCTACATATTCCTCACCAACGTCACACTTCAAAAACACAGAATGCATGGGTCTATTTTCGTAACTGTTTCTGTCCCCCAATGGGCAGAATTCCAAAATATTCTTTCAGCTCCTTTTCAATGACAGAATTGCAATGACAGAATTTTCCAACCACCCTAAGCACAGGCTGACATGGTCCAGATAGAGAGGCAAGCGGACAAAACATTAGGCACCAGCTAACCCTGGCCCTGGGCCATTTATCACAGATGTGAGAGGAAGGCAGGCAAAAGCATCAGGTGCCTGATTACCTTTTGAAAGGCTGCCCCCTCCCCCGCCCCGGCCCATCTATACCAACTATCCTGTGAAGAGGTGAACTTAACTCACTTCATTGTTTTGCTATAGGAGAAGTGTAATATAGTATTTTACTCCTACTACTCCTACTACTCCTACTACTCACTGCTTCTTATCAATAATATAAGCTGCTTTGGAACTCAGAGAAGCAGGACAACTATCTATAGTCGGCCCTCCTTATCCACAGGTTCAGCACCCAGCGATCTGACTCAATGCAGGTGCTGAGGCTGTGTTGGGAGGGCCTCAAGGTCCTCCCAGACGCAGCCAGAACCGCCTTCTGGATGCCTCCAGGAGGCCTTCTGAGGCATGCGAAGATCACACACGGCTTCCCTGCACCTCAGAACGCATCTTGGACATGATCAAAAAGCGCTTCCAGTCACGTCCAGGAGGTCCTGTGAGGCCTTTCCGTGGATTTCATTATCCACAGTAATTGCCAGTTACCATGGGGTATCCATGAGGGTCCACTGTAAACAATAATTAAACAATGAAATTACTATTATGGGTGCATTTTCTGAAAAACAAGTGCATCTCCAGTATTGACTCCATGCAAGGAAGTCAGTCCATGCCGGTTTCTCACTTATACACACTGCATCAGCAGTTATTTGCGAGACTAACCGTATGGAGGTTTTCTTGGCAGAAAATCTTCAGCGCTATTCTTTTGTGAAGAAATATTTCCCAGACTTTCACTTCGTTGATCTGGAGATTCAAATCAGGTAAAAGATTTCCCAACAAAAGTACCCTAAACTATATCAATGAGGACAATGAATAGTAGGGAAAGGCAAGGAAGAAATCCTGGCTATACTTACGTCCTGACTAACCTGTAAAGACACAGTGTGGTAACTGGCAGGGACACTCTCATCATCGTCGTCGTCATCACTGGTGGAACGGTGCTGGTGTTGACTGGAGGCCCTTGAATGCCTCAGAGAGCTCTCCTTTGTTTTCTTCTTCAAACGGGTTGATTTGGGATCATACTTATGGCTCTTACCCCGCTTCTCCTGGGACTTGCACCCTGCAGGCACACCATACCTCTTTAGGTTGCAGTTATTTATACACATCTCCTGCCTTGTTATAATAATACAAGGAAGAGACATTAAAGCAATACCAAAAGAAAAAGGAGAAAAGCTCATATTTCTGCTAGAATTCTAAACCATTCGTAAAGGAACAGCAGCCAAATTCATCCAGTAGCTCTCTCTGACCCTAGCAAACTCCACACACATGCAAGGGCCAAACAAGATACGATGCAAGAGCTCTCTGGTCTTCCACTTTAAGTAGTAATTAGCAGGCACTCTGAAAATGTGGAAAGTAATGTGGAAAGGGGTTATTCCTTTTCCCTGATCTAGCCCTCCCCCCTCAGCACATTGATACCATATGGATACCAATAGCTTTCTCCCCATGCTCCCCTTTGCTGGCTAAGTTCTGTAGAGGTAACACCCCTACAGCTGCCACTTCTCAAAACAGCCATACAGGGCTGCTAATTACTTTTTAAAAATAAAAGACAATGACATGAAATCCTGAGCATAGAACTCCCATATGATAAGCAATTTTGTCTTGTGAGAGAGATTTTATTGTGCCCAAGGTTGAAGATCCTTGACTGCAGAAGCTGCCAGTATATTCACATGTACTGATCACGGCTGGCAGAAAATTGTTCAAAATGCAATAAGGCAAGGGGAGCAAGGCAGAGGTTCTCACAAAAATGAAAATAAACCAGCAAAAATCTCAGTCTTTCAAAAACAAAAGAAGCCTCAAGTAGAGATGGAAATTTGTCAAATGGTAAACTATCAATGTGTAATTAATAGTATAGTTTCTCTTGCCAAGTAAAATGCTATAGTTTGAGAGTTGTGACAAATGGTCCAACTGCACATTATGTAACATAAATGATCAGCACTTTCCTGTTTGTTTTTTCGTCAACTTTAAATAACAGTTGTACTGCAGCATGGTGAAGAGGGGCTTTAACCACTGCCCCCTCACCATGGTTCCCTGGTCAGCTTCCATTGAAAAAAAAGCTCCCATTGTTACCCCAAAATCAGTCAGAAGACTTGAATATTTGACCTTAGAGCATGGGAGAAATCTCTAGTCTTTGTGTGAAATTTTCTATCTGAACATTATCTGAACCCCACTGCCAAATAAATTTTGGCCTCACCTCCATTCAGACTGGCCTCCACAAAGATGCGAATGGTTTTGACACAAAGTTCAAAGTTCTCCGGTGTGACATGGGCAGCATCACGCACAATAAAGGATAAGGACTCTACACACTTCATGAGAGACTTGGTATTATGGGGGCCCAGATCCATCCCCACAGTCAGACTGTACTGGTTCACCAGAGGAGAATTGCCCAATTTGGACAGTCCCAGCATGGCTTTCGGGCTGTCAAGATCATCCTTTCCAACCTGTGAAAATGAAAATATGTAAATCTGACATGACATCCTAGCTATGGCCAAGAGAAAAGCTGTAACACAAGCCCGTTATTGCAAGCAGTAAATCTGCTACTATTATTAATTAGTAACATAATGAATGGATACAATATCAAACTGACAGGTTCAAAGTTGTAATTAATTTTTTTTTTTCAGATGACTATATCCCTCTTCTTACATCCTATCTACATATTCCATGAACATGTGGAGGTGAAGCAGGCTTCCAGCCACTAGCTCTGGTACGACATGGGCATTTCCCCCTCCCTAGAGGGTAATGCAGTCTGACCAGTCATGCTTTCCAGCGATAGGATAACCCGCAAGAGCAAGATGAACCATTGGTTGCTGAAGAGGGGAGAGAGGAAAAAATGTCTATAACGTATTTTCCCTAAGAAGCCTATGTGGGGCTATCGCCACATGCTCCCCATGGCATGGTATGCTGGAGATGAAGCAAGCTGGTGGGGTGCACATGCACGCATGCAAGGGTCCAAAACCAGGCCATGAAACCAAGTCCTGGTGCATCTTGGCTTGACCACATACATACTTGGAATGCAAGAAGGTTTATATCTCTCAATAGGTTAATAGTTTTCAGTATCTTCTTTACAGGGTTGGGACATTTGGTCACCCTCCTTTTGAGGGCTGGGATGTAGCAGTGACCAAACTGGTTTACTTTTTGCACACTTCCCCTTTTCAATCAATTTTGTAATCTTTCCAGCAACTACCATTTTTCCTCCTCACAATTTTCCCTTGTGAACAAGGGGACGTCATCAAACAGCAGACAATTTTCAAGGAGCAGTGTGAGGAGGGGGAATGGCAGCTGCCACCAGGAGAACCATCACTATCACTGGTAGAACTCCCCCATCATCAAAACACCTGCCCACTTTGGCCACCTGCAAATAAACTAAAAAAAGGAGGGAGGGATTTTCACTCAGCTCTGATAGCATTACTGCATGTCTCACACCAACTTCTAAGTACCAGTTTTCAGGGCTCTGGATTCCTTCTTTAGGATACTTTCCATATACAGCCATACCGATATTAGTATCAGTACAGTTGGCCATGGGTCACTTTATTCAATCCACTCAGCAGGGAGCTAATAATGGAAGAACTTTTTCAGTCTTCAAGCAGTACTCTTGAAGTGGCACAAGCAATGTTAGGAACATTGCTGAGACTTGTGAATCCAGAAATACAAGTCTAATGAGCTAAAAATGCTTTGCCTCACATACAAAAGCAAGCATTACAACCCCCTAGGACTTCACCAGCTTGGATTTTAAACCAAGCCAGAGCAGAATACCTCTTTAAGCAGAATGAGAGGGAAGGGAGGGGCTGGTATGGAGGGACTCAGAAATAAGTTGAGCTACTTTTAAATTTTGGAGAAGTTACTAGAATTCTTTCTAAATCAATCTGATGAAATCTGGGAAAATCAACCTGGGGACGTTTGTCCCTAACTGCCAGAGATCAACCACCCATCTTGAGGATGCCGTGGTAGGGGTGGGTGAAGAGCAAGTTTTCTTGACTAACAAATTTCAAAAAGACTACCATGTGGAACGGATGGGCTAGTTATGAACTGGATAACCAGGGTCTCTGCTGTTCCTTCAGGATTGTGGTGGCATGCTCATTTTCTCTACAACTGATGTCTCAACTTAAAACAACCATATAGCAAGAGGAAACCTTCAGTATTACTCACCACAAGCCAGCCGCTGTTTACCACGTCCACATCAGTGACAGAGCGATGCATCTTGCCTTGCTTGCTGTGATCCGCATACACCTCCGAATCAGAAGTATAGCCACGATCCAAGATGGCTTCATTTGGGTGATACGAGATCTCACTGTCTGACTGAGCCCCTTCAAACAAACAGAGAGACACAAGAACACACTTACTGTCATGCCAACAAGCAGCTATACTGGCGGCAATTCTGAAGAAACCAGAACATCCTAGCAACTTCATCACAGTTTATATAGTCTCTGCCATGCTCTTGGCTTCAACAGCCACCACCCTGTCGCATCTAAAGGTGTGTCAACCAAACATACACTCTAATTATGATAACCACACAGACTTTTTAATCTAGCTAGTGTAAATTGGCTGTAGTTTAATTTCAGCTTTGTTTTTTGCAAATCCTCTGGGAAGGAAGAAGCGGTTTTCCAAAAGCAGGACATTTCTGCTAATAATGAAGCTTACCCGTGTCACTATCTGTTCTTCCTGAAGCTTGCAGGGCTGGGGGTGGCTTCACTCCTGACCCAATGCATTCCAAGAGGGTAAAGAGGGTGTACCAGTCATCTCCAGAGTGAATGTTGGCAGCATTGGTCTTGAGGAGTTCATGAAGGCCATAAGCAATCTGGTGACTGACCCTGTTCAGCATGCTGGGCTTCATCATGAGCAGAATGCGCAAGGAGAGCAGCACCTGCGCAGAGAAAAGTCATGGTAAATATCAAGGGGCCAGGTTATTTCCACACCAGGCATTGCCAAACTCTGGCCCGCGAAATCCACCTGATCCTTCCCCAGCGTGAACAGCTCTTACCGTTCTGCCGGGGATGCAAGCAAGGACCCTAACTACAGCCTCCAGGGGTCTGTGAGGCCAGACACTTCTGCACAGAAATCCACACGCAAGGCATGCAGGGGCAACAGATTCCAGAAGCAGCTAGCCGCAAAGACCTCTGAGGGCTGCCATCAGGGTCTTCACTAGCATTCCTGGTGAAACAGGAAGTGCTGTTCACGCCAGGGATACTTTTCCCCGCTGCAGTGGTCACCAGTTTGGAGACCACTGTACAACAACAACCTGCACTGCACATATCAATCTACTTCCTGTGAGGATCCTGTTTTAGGAACAGAGGCAGGAATGGAGCACCTTTTGATATCAGAATTCCTTGCTCTATGATTAAGCTAATAGTCTTCTCCTGCATTTACTTCCAGTGTTTTGTAATTCCTACAGTATCTGGTATAAAGGATGCAGAGCGTGGATGGTTCCTGGCATTACTGCAATAAGATGCCAGAATAGTCACAAGCCTGTCCAGGGGTGATCATAAGAAACTCCTTGTTGTTCTAAATGCAATACAATATTATACAGAGACACTGACAGAATTTGAACATCACAGAAGAATTTGAAAAATTCCAGTATCTTAGACTTCAGAATTGAAAGCAGAGAGCCATAAACAAGAATCTTGTTACTGAAACAAACTCCATTTCACATGGCTCAGGTTTCAGGAATGAGACAGTCCCATCAGGAGTTTATCAACTCTACTACGCCACAAGCTATTCCTCCTGCTCTTGCATCTATTGTGGAGAAGGATCCTGTCAGATAGATTGTAACCCTTTAACTATACTGCTCTGGAATTTTCAAGGGAACATTCTGGCAGTCCTTTTACCTAGTTTCTCATTTGCTCCCATGCAGCAATATGGATACTCCAGTCACAAAACACACCATGAGAACAGTTCTTTCAAAAAGGGCCAACATAAATCCCTGCAGCCACTTTACCTGGGCACTGATCTCCTCCCTGCGCAGGAGCCTGATTGCCAGCCGCAGCAGCCCTACTACTGCCCTCTCCACTAGGAAGCAATACTCCACAGCATTGATACACAGGTGATAGAGGTGGTCTCGCACTGCCTGCCATACAAAGGCCACACGATCCCTAAAGAAAGAGGAAGGGCATTATGGCAAGATACATGCAAACATAGCTTCAGATGGACCCTGATCAAACTAGAAGTGCATACTGTCCTATATTCATGTTCATTCTCTGACTTAGAGGGCAATCCAAACCTGGCCAGCAAAATTAGGCCAGCAAAATTTGACCACCATAAAGCATGTTTGGAACACTCTCTGAGTCAGGGAAGATGACGCACGTCTGTGTGCTGGTCTCTCTGACTCTGAGAGAGGTCCAAACATACTTTATGGTGTCCTTGTGCCAGCCAAACTTTGCTGGACTAATTGTGTTGGCCAGGTTAAGATTGTACCCTCAAACATGTAACACAGGGAGCAAGTGAGCATGCCCTCAAGACAGTGACAAAATGGAGATGACACCATGAAGGAACCGTTCCCAAATGTGTTCTCAGTTCCCCTTCAGTTAGCTTGAGCACATGTTTTTAACAAGGTATGCCCCATGTTTTCAAACTGTGAAGCAGGATCACTTAGAGTGCAGGTGTGTGTGCAAGTTGAAAAACATGAAAATGCCACAGGGATTTCTTATTAGGAGTTTGTCTGTGTTAGGACTCTGGGAGTGATAAACAGCAATTTGAGGTCATTCCCACCCAAAAGTATGTGTGCTCTCCCCAAACCCAAATGGAAATCTGTAAACATACACTACAATAAGCTCAGTTCCAACCATTCAGGTTAGCACTAATAGGAGAAGGATCAGATAAAGGAGTAGGAATGGCAAGTGCGCACAAACATTATAGCTAAAAGAAATATCAATATCCCTTTGTCCTCCAGAGATTCTCATATGCACAGTAGTTTATGTAAAAAAGTAACTCCATAACTCGCCCACTAAGCAAATGATTGAGGGGTCTCAGAAAGTATATATAAATATAAGCAATTATAAGAGGAAAATTGAAAAACATGGATTCACCACCATCACAATGTCTTAACTGGACATTATGCAGGACTATAATTCGTATCCTACATTCTATATTTGGCATATTTAATACAGCCATGGCTTCCTGCCCACTCTCTGTCTAAATGGCCAGGCAGTCCACACAACGCAATTTGTGGATTGGTGTGGGTTGGGCAGTTCAGAAGGAATAGAGAAAGCAACGTAGTTCAAGAGCTGAAACACCAATGAGAAGATATATGTATGGCACACCTGTTCTCAAGCACAATCCTCAGAAGCATCTCCAAACAGAAAGCAGCATCTTCCTCATCATACATTTCCTCCTCAGGAGTCACGGAGATCAGAGCCTGAAGCAGTCAAAGGACATCCACAGATATGTTCAGAATGCAATATGGAACGAGAATTCCCCACAAGAAGTCTGTATATGCTGTCCCCTCAAGCACCACCTGCAGCAGCAACAGGCACTGCTCATGAAAAGCTGAAAAATCAACTTGCATGGGCATAACATTGGACTCCACAGCTGCTGTGAAGTAGCAGAATCATCAGTTGCTTCTCTGGCAATATCAAAGAACCAGTACGGACTTAAAGAAGTGGTGGAGAGTTAACAATTGTGTTCTGAGATTTTTACAACAGTTTAAGTCCACTTGCTCCACATGGAAGTATTTGACCCAGAAACAAAATTAGCTATTTCTGACCAAATCTCCTGTGAAAAGATGCACAACAATACAGCATGCAGCACTACCCTAGTGTCTTGGGCACAATGAATCCTTGTCCACTGAGCATACCGCTCACAGTCATCCCTAAACAGCTCACAGCTCACACAACTCTTATCTATCCTACTTCAAAGTCTTACTCATCCCTCACCTTCATGAGTTCCTGGAGGGATTCCAATTGCAAAAACTTGCTTTCAGTGATTAACTTCTCGGGGTCGCATTGCTATAAATGAGAAAGGGATAAGTATTAGAAGAAAATGCAGGCACACTAGGGCTCTGTTCTGGAGTATAAGATATTGGTGTTCATGAACAGGTCCAGAATATATGTCTCTACTATAACAGTCATCCCACATCAGCTTCTAAATTTTTTTCTAGAAATTAAGAAATGTAGTCTGCAGTTAAGTTGCAGTACACTACCAAACAGAGGTCAATAAAGCTTAAATTTGTTATTTAAAATCGTTTGTAACCATTGGTGAATATTACTTCAATTCAGTGTTATCAAGATTTATGGCCATACTCTGGAGTGACTACCTTTTAGACCTCTAAAAGATCTTGTTTGGATCCACTGCAAATCAGACTGAACTCCAAATGGTTAATGTTCAACTCCAAAATGGATGGGCTGGGGAAGACACACCTAATCCAGAGTTTGGAATCTCCCAGTCTCTATTCTGGAGTATGGCGAAATCCTTTGCAACATCTTGTGTTCATTCATTACTAACAAAATCACCACAAATTTCTCAATTCTCCTTTAAGGGGGAGTTGTCAAATCAGGTGTCAAAACCAACATTTTCTTGGAGCAAACCCACCCTGTTGGTCCATCTACTATGAATCTGAATACTGACTTGGCTGAGTCAGAAAAACTGGGGAAATGCACAAAGTACACTGTCAAAATGACACCTTAGGGCTTTCCATATCATATGTAGCAGGAGAATGCCATGAAGGGCATAAATGGAAACACCTTTCTGGAGATATCAAGGGGCATTGTGTGTAACTATCATCAGAGGCATTACATCTACTATGGAGATAAACATGAACCACTTTGTCCTCTTAATGGTTTCTCTTCAGGCAAAAGGCTATCAGTACTGATGTTTTTACCTCCATGTATCAATAAGCAAATTCTTTAATTATGTATGTAGTTTAAATATTTTCACCCCATTTTTTGGCTGAAGTTCTGGACTGTATTTGGAAACCTAAATTCAAATCCATACCCAATTATGGATTTCACAGGATATCCTTGAAAAAGTAAGTCTCAGTCTAACCTGACTGCTGTGATGAAGGAAATGCATAGCTTTGAGCAACTTGGAAGGAAAGTAGGATATAAGTGTAGCAAACACAACAAGCAATTAATGCAATGCCAAGAAGCAACATTTTCCAGATAAACTCACACAACACAAACATTGTGGGTAGATAAAAATTGCATGTTAAGGCCAAAATTAAAAAACATGTTCTCCAAGAAGATGGCAGAGCATCCACGATGCTCAAACAAGAGTTGTTTCTGTGCAAAGCTGCACACACATACCAGCTTTTACACTTCCCTATGGGCCAGGACCCAACCAAGCAGCAGATTTACCAGACACTCTCCCTCTCATTTCCATATGAGAAGGGAATCATTCTATAGGTCTGACCTTTTCATCCAAGGATTCAACTCAATGCAGGTTCCCTGATCCATATTGAGGGCCAGCCTGTACTCTCCAGACTCTACCAGGGGTGTCCTCCAGTTGCATCTAAAGGGTGATTTGAGGTGCAGCCTGTAAGAAATGCCTAAGATGCACATCCAGTTTTTGAGGAAACGGAAAGTGTCTCTTAGATGCCTCCCACAGGCATTCTGAAATGCAGGGATGCCACAGGCAGCCTCCCCGCACCTCAGAACACCTTCTGGATGCAAGCAGAGGACACTTCTGATCATGTCCAGAGGGTACAAGTTGGTCAATCCTGCAGATTCCATTGTCTGCGGATTTCAGCATCCACAGGGATTCCCTGAATTGAACCCCCATGGATGCTGATGTCAGACTGTACTTCCAACCATTTTTTGTTAACAAGCCAGGCTTGACCATGATGTGCAAAACCAGGTGATTCTGGCTTGTTCAAACCAGTTTTTAAATCAAACCTCGCTTAGGTTTGGTTAAATTTAACCATAGACTCAGAGCGTAGTTTTGAAAACTGGGGTTTAACAAGCCAGGATAACACTGTTTGCACATCACAGTCTATCTTGGCTTGTTACAAACCAAATCAGAAATAAAATTATGCCTCTTCTTCATGCAGTGAGGAAAGGGAATATACATTGCTGAGGTTAGGGAATGCCATGCAAACCTGTAGTTTATTCCTAACTTTGCATGGTATCTGAACCATTGCACTCTAACTTTCCTCCTACTATCATGTGCAGACTGTCTGCCAGAGCAGACATACAGAGCCCACTGTCCTCTCATCAGTATGTGTGCCCTCATCACCATGTTGAGAATGGATTACCTTTATACACTCCAAGGCCATTCTTTTTGCTTCCTGGTTCTCTGTAGATGGCCCCCTCATTCCAGATTGTTCTGTTCCACTGAGTGTTAACCAGCTGACAAAACTTAGAACTGCAGACTCCCCACTGCAAAGTTAAAAAAAAGTATACTTTGTTAAATTGAATGCGATATGTTCTCTGGCCTGCAATAGGATTGTACTGAAGAGGATGTTTGTCTGCTAGTGTGCCACACCAGCTGGGCTATCTTAAAGGTCCCACCCACTCTGTTCCATCCCATGGGGGCATGTCCACTTCATCCATGGAGTAGGACATGATGGAGTGGGGTTGTGGGGAGACTGGAGTATGAAACCCCAGAGGAATACAAAAATGATGCTATCAACCCCTTTTATTGGTTCCTAGATTACAGATTGCCTTGTTTGGACTGAAAAACTTCAGCCCACTCTCCCTTTGGCCGTTCTAGTTCTTAGGCACCTCGTTCCTTCATTGGGGTCTCTCAATGAAGGCTTCTTCAGGATGGTGGTGATCAGTATCTGCTAGCTACAGCTATGAAGTCTCAAGGACTGGGTTGCTGCTTTCCTGGGCAAACCTAATACCCAGCTACAGGATAAGCTTTCTGGGGGGAGGAGTGGGAGGAGCCTTCCTAAGGACTACTAGTAGCCAGACTTGCCTCTTGCCTAATTTGAGCAGCTGTTTCTGTTTCTTTTCCCTTCCCCTGATTCTTGCTCCTTTATCAGTCTATGGGCCCAATCCTATCCAACTTTCCAGCGCTGCTGCAGCTGTACCAAAGGGGCATGTGCTGCATCCTTCAGTAGTGAGTGGCAGTCATGGAGACCTCCTCAAGGTAAAGGGGACATTTGTTCATTTATCTCAGGGCTTCATTTCAGCTTCATCAGCATTGGAAAGTTGGATAAGATCGGGCCCTGTGTCTATCTGCCTCTTGTACTTTCCCAAGAACCCCGCCTATGATCCTTCTGCGTGCTCTGGTCTCACCTTTGAATACTCCTCTGTTGTATCTTCATCCTTTGCTTGTCCCTGCGTGTTCTCCACTTTCCCTTTCTCCTTCTGCCTCCTTGTCCCTTTTTCCTGGTTCTTCTTTGTCTCTTTCCCTCACTCCCCCTCCTGCCTCCCCCTCCCATTACTTCCTCCTTTGTCCTTACATTTCACAACTACTCAAAGCCTCCCGCTGCTCAGCCTCACTCCTGATACAGAGGCTGGAAAGCATTCTATTTGCTTTCCTAGCTTCTTTGGCACTCAGTGATGATGCCACCACCATGTGACTCAGTACGAAGCAATTGCCACTTCTAAACACATCGTGCCCCAGTGAGACATCTTGGGTCCACAGGTCATCTCAGCTACCTACCGATTGGAAGGAGTCTCCTCACGCTGCAGGGAGATCTTGCCATTGGGATCCACAAAGTCCTCAACCTGTGAATAAAAATAAAGCTGATTTTTGAGTTCATAATTCCCTCTCTACCCCAAAAATCAGCATTCAGAAAACTGGAGCATTCCTGTTTGGCCAAACATACATGCTGCAAGTAAGGCTCAACCCCGCAAGACTTTTGTTGCTTGGCAGAATATTCTTGGAATTGAGCTAAACAAAAGCTGCTTCCTGTTCAGAGAAAAAAGTTATACTGTGTTCTTGCTTGACTGAAGTTTAATTCTAATGCATTTTGAATAGAGTCATAGTGAATCTACACAACACTTCCTTTGCGGGTCTCTCTGAGGAGGTAACTGCTGTGAATCATTGCTGGTTAGAGGAATAACCAATGCATGATCAAGCATCCTTAGGGGCTGATGCACAGTCAAAGCATGAATGAGGAGGATACTGGAAGGATCCAATACAAAACGTTCCATACCATGAAGCATAAACTGGTTATAAGTCAGAGGTTGTCTTTTGGCCATTATTAGTAAAGAGATCTTCAAGTTTCACTATTCTGAGATTTCCCCCATCTTGCATACCCCTATTTCTGCAGCAAACACATTTTCTTCTTGTTTAAAAATTACCACATGGTAAGATATTGTTCCAGATCTCTTCTATTGCCTGAACAGGAAATTCTTGTGTCCATAACCATCATTCGAAGATTTTAGAACACAAAATTAGGGACTTTTTAAATTTTAAAAAATAATTTATCAGTGTTCTTCCATGAACTCTTATACCATGTGCCAATTTGAACATTTATGCCATGTTTTATTTAACCACCTGTATGCACATCATTAGATTCTTCATAAATAACGTAGTAATTCTATCACCCTTTCCCATATCTACATACTCCTTCAGCTAAAATACTACCCAACTGAAATATTAAAATAACCAAGAACCTCTCTAGTAACCTTAAGAATTTTTAAGCATATACACGTGGAGGGTATTTGCTCTGGTCTTGCTATACCATACTAGCATTCACTACCAAAGCTGCAAATTTATTTTTAACCTATTTAACCTTTACAGTTATTAAATGCCAGTACTATAGTGTATAGCACTTTATAATACAGATCAGCAAAAATTTGAAGTTACTGTTAACCAAGTCAAAGCGTCAGGCAATCAAATAAGTACAATCTACCCTGATATGGAGCAGTTCTCCGGGGCTCCAGGACTGTGTCTATCTGCCTCTTGCACTGTTCCAACAACCCCCCCCCCCCGCCCGATCCTTCTGCCTGCTCTGGTCTCACCTTGGAATACTCCTCTGTTGATGGAGATCTTTCTCAGCTCCGTTGCCTAGGATTTTCTGCATCTGGAGATGCCAGGATTATACCTGAGATGTTCAGATGCAAGTGCTCTACTACAGAGTTGTAGCCCTTCCTAATCAGCTTTCACAGAAAGTGTTTAAGCTCTTTGGCAAGCATATATCTATCCTTGATTTTTCTTTTTAGTGTTTTCTTTTTATTCTGCCTAGTCTCCAATATGATTCAGATTTCATCAGTTTAAGACAGTAAGCCATTTACACTCTATGCCTTGGTATTTTTTTATGTAAACAAAGTTTTTTTTACAAAATGTCATATTTGAAAATACTGAAAATTTCAGTCTGTCATGGGTATGATTATAGAGTGGTTGAAATCTAGCTATAAATTTCCCTTCTAAAGGTTGAAAAAGGCAGGGGACAGAAGATTTTAATTTCCTACTCCCTACAAAGCTTTACAAAGAATGGAGCCCTGGTAAACGGGGGGGGGGGGGGGTTTGACAGGTCAGCAACAAAGTCCCAGATCAAAAACCATGAGACCACCATTGGATCACCATGAGACTTGCTTCTTCAGTCTCAAGGAATGATACAATTTGGCACCCTTTCATTATATGTTTCTGACTCTAGATCAGTGCTTCCCAAAGTGGTTGGTCGCATCCACCACCCTGAGAAGCACTAGCTTCTGCCCTTTTAAGGGATGGGGAGAGGGGGAAAGGCAGCAACGTGATCCCCAAGGGGCTTGTTTTAGACTTATCCCTTGCAGCACTGCCATCTGGGTGTGTTTGTGGGAGGAGCCCTAGGGAACCCCCCCCCCCCAAGTATTCCCCAAGTCCCAAGCCTCAGAATGTGTTTAAAACGTGATCACGACCCACTTCCAGTTGGCAATTGTGAAGCAAATCTTGGACCAAATTGTGTAAAGCTCCCAGAACATAACAGGATACATTCTTCAAATAACTATACTAAAAAGCATGAGATTTGCTACTCTTCTGGATACTTCCTTCCATGGGTGGCCTCCAACCAGCAGCAACTATACTCCAAGCTAAGCACCTGTGATGGCAAATGCCATGTGCTCCCACCTGGTTGGTTTGGCATTCATCATCAATTTCCTTACCTCCACCATTGTTTTTGGCAATAGCTCTGCTCTGAAAAGCTGTAGCATGGCCTCCATGATGTTTTTCCAGCCCTCTCGCAAAATGTCACCATGATGATGAGCCAAGTGGAACACTGTCTTCGCTGCAATATGGGCTTTGGGATTACCTCCAAAAACAGTAGGCAGGTTCTCAATAGACTGCAGGCAAAAAGGAGAAAATGATCATGAATCCTCTTTTTTTTTTATTAAGTCAGCCAAAATCCAGCAAAATCCAGTTACAGAGCAAATAGCAACTTAAGACCTCAAGTAAGTCATTATCCTCATTCTTGTCTAGGGGGACAAGAACGTTGCCGCAATCAGTTGTGCTTTGGCAACTGCACAGGTTGTCTACTGCCAAAAGCTTTGTATGTATCACCAATTCCTCCTTCGCTACCCATATTCATCCCGCTTTACCTTTGACTCTTCCTTTCTTTTTGCTGTCCTCCAAATCCCCTGCATGAATATCTTTTGCTTAGGTTGCTCTATAAATACCATCATACTATAATCTTTAATAGTAATTATGTCATAGTATGATTATTGTAAAAGCCTTGTATCTCAACAGTTTATTGCTGACCTTGGAATCATGAGGTCTGCTAGTCTTTGCAAGACTTACAATAGAATCCTTATTTTTTTTAAAAAAAAAAAACAACTAAGTCAGGCTTGCTCACTGGTCTAAACACCTGCTGCAGCAGAAGTGCTAGACCAGTTTTCACCTCTGCCTCACATTCACCACCATCTCCAGTCTGGCAGGAGAGGGGTCTGACATGTACATACTGTAACACATCAAAGATACAGCTTTCATATTATTTCAAATACAAAACATTTCATGGAGTCAGGTCACCCATTTGACAGCCAACCAAATGACATACATGAATGTGTGAAGTACCCGTTGGAGCCAGTAATGAAAGTTACTAACATTCCTAACCTCTTTTTGTTAAGGGACTGGTAGTCCTCTGCAGGATCATGCTCTTCCTTATCTTCCTCTGTAGTTCGCTTGCTCAAATTCTCCCTACTTCCATTTTTGGTATTAATCACTGTATAGAACTACATAGGCACCAAGATCAACACTAACCATACTTAGTTGTAAACCACATTTGGAAATCTTCATCCTATCTCACTTCATTTTCAGACTCACCTCACTGCTGAGGGCTGTAAACTTGCAGAGGGAAATTATGAGGTTATCAAAAACATCACTCAGGCCATAATGGGCAGAAATCATGGCACATTTTCTGAAAGTAAAATGATAGAAATGTTAACAGGAACCACATCGAGTTTTCTGTTAATCTCCCAGATCAGTTTCCCTCACATAACTCTCCAGTCCTGGATCAATTTGGACAATTCAACATTCAAGTGAAGAAAAGTTACCTGAAACCAGAGATAGCCTTCTGAATGATAGTTTCATCTAGGCTCTTGTCAAAAACATAGGACAGAGCTGCAACAGTGGGCCCCCAGGTCATTGCGAAGAGGTCATGGTCATAGCTTCCAGGTGGCACATGCAGAAAAATTCCTTCATCAGTGGCTCCACGATGCAACAGCACACTCCATACATAGTTTTCCTTTACTAGACCTGTCTGCTCCTCTGGCATCACAATCTCTTCATTTCTATCAGACAAAATGGGATTTTTTTAAAAAATCAAGGATTTTTCTCTACTTTTTTTGCATTGGCATCTCAACAACAAGCATCAAACAATAACCTAATGCAGTGTTCTTCAAACTGTGGGTTGCAACCTCATGTCAGGTGGGTAGAGGAAAGCTGGGAGCAACCATCTTAGAAACTGCAGATCTTGCTCTTGCTGTACTCCTTTTGTGAGTGTGAATAGTTTGAATTTTCAAGTGAGTTTTTTGTTTTAATTTTGTTTTTAGTTCAGTGCTTTTACATAATATTTTGTCCAAATCTTGCTTTCCATCAGGGATGTTTTATGATTGTGCAATTGCTGCAGTCCAAGAATGCCAGTTTGCATTCCAGGAGTGTCATTTGATTGTGCCACAATGATGGCACTTCCTGCTTGATTATGTCACTTCCGGCCATGATATCACTTCCAGTAGGTCCCAACACAAGTGCCATTCTAAAAAGTCGGTCCAAGTGCAAAAAGTTTGAGAACCACTGACCCAATGAACTGTGAGTAGCTGCTTGCAACAAATGCTGCTGAGAGAAATATCAAGACTAGTGATTCATCATTCAAAAGTCTCTCTAAGCACTCCCTCCTTCCAAAGGCAAATACCAAACACTTACTTGATAGCATGGTACATATCTTCTAGCATATCCTGCTCAAAGTCTTTGCCTCCATTTACTCCTTTCAGGTTTTTTCGGAATTCCTGCAAGTTGAAGGAACATAAACCACCATAAGGAGTCTATTAGGGGTATAAATATTTCAGATGGAACATGTGACAGCAAAGTTGGTTTCCCAAAGTAATGGGAGTCTCTGGCTCAACAGAACTAAGCAAGAAATACTCCTAAGAATATTTTAACCAGAATGATTAACATTTTAAGTGGAACATTTTAAACTGGAATATTTCAATTGCAAGCTTTTAACTGCTGAGAGATCATATTCTCGTGTTTGAAATGAATTCTGCGTTACCTCCTCAAAAAGGGCATCAGCATCATGTATTGCTAGATATTAATATCAAAAGATATTTCCAGGTCAATTTTACTGTAAGTTGCAGGAAATACATACCTTTAAGAAGAATATCTTACTGTTATGCTTTAGGATTCTGCCAGTCAGCAGAAAGTAAGGTAAGAGTGGAAGAGCACAGTGGGAGAATAGACTTTATGACAAGACATGCAGGGTATAACTTCCTGTAAAGAAGCCAGATCTCACCTCTAGAGTCATTGGCACATTCTGCTTGCGGACATTGTTATTGTGCTGGTCAGTATTAAGCATGATGGCTGCATAGGCCAGGGCAAAGCAAGCATCACTATTAGCAAATGGAGATCCATTTGATTTCTGAAAAGTAAACAATACAAGTCAGAATTATTACAGTTCATTTAAATACAGTAACTAACCCATATTTATTTCATTACCAGAGTCTTTAGATAAACAGAGTTATATTGCTCCAGTATCCTGTCAGATGGAGCAACAATTCAAAGCAGAGGAGCTCAACTGAGTGTGCCTGCTCATATTCTTGTAAACAGACTCAACATGGGCAGAGACAGCCTCAATTCTCTTCATACCCTATGCTGTCCTTGGGGGGGGGGGGGGGGCCAAAGGGCAACACACACCACACCTCAAGAAAAAAGAACGGAACAGCAACCAGGGAATTCAGAGTACTAGGTTTTTCTTAAGTAGTGTCATTTCTCATAAAGAAATCTTGGGGCTTGTAATCTGGCCTGGGATTCTCAAAGAGGGGGAACAAATGTTGACGGGGATGGGGATAAGAGAATCCTCTGGGTGTGAGGTTGGGCTTCTTTCTCCAGCAGCTGTTTCCTGGGTGCATCTTGCCAATGTAGCCTCAGTGCAAAGCATGAAGTGAGGCAGGCCAAATAAGTGTAGCTTTACTTTAATTATGTCAGATGTAGGCACAGAAGAACAAAAGTCGTTTCAGAACTTACTCGCCAATGCTCCGTAAAGACTTCCAGCAGCCTATGGATGACAGGAGCCTCCCCTGGCAACCGAAAAGCTTCTAGATAGAGTCTCAGAGCTTCATCCAATCGTAAACCTTGGAAAACGAAAGTCCTGAAATAAAAACAGGAAAAAGGACAACTTGGTAGTAAGTGCCTAATATGCAGGCACATCCCCAAAATGTTTGAGGGCTAAAATACAAAAGATATTGACAGTGACTTTATGGGAAGGAATTTGATTTCTTCAGGCTGCTGTATTCTCTCTTCAAAGGCTTGGAAGAAGCAGACACATAGGATGCTTGCTACTATGAAATCTGGCCTCCTATAAAGACAGACGTCCTGGTAGCACTTTGCACTATAAAATGCCTGATCCATGCCACAGAGTCAAACCAGTCTCTGTAGCTCTTGTTGCAATTTATTTTAACCACAGTCTAAGGGTTTGCATATATTGGAACTGTGGATAAGTGGCTCTGTGGATAAAAGCTCCATAGATACCTTGGGACACACTTCTAGTGCTACCTTCAAATTTCAGGTCAGAACATGTGACAAAACAATTGCTTCTAGTTGAGTGATATTTACATTGCAGGTACAGTTAGTGGAAAGGATGTTCACCTTCTATGTTTGGAACCAAACTGGAAAAGCGGCTTTGCCCACAGCTCTTAAATAATGATAATTTGCATAGCCCTATGTGTTCAGAGTGAATGTCAGAGCTACTTTAGTCAAGCCTCTGAGAACTTTTGCTCTGGAAACCTGCAGGGCCTAAGTATGGTGATTGGATGCACCTGTGCCTGAGTGGCGAACGTGCAGTTTGGCACGAAGACCTAGCCATGACTCAGCACTAAGCTGATTGGTCACAGTCACAGATAAAAGCAGTGAGCAGAAGCTCTCTAACTGTGGGTTGTGAGAGGAAGGGCAGAGTGCTGCCAAAATGTTTAGCCACCTTTAACCATCTGTTGCTGTTATCGGCCAGTCCTGTTGCTGTATCTATCCTGGCCGACTGTACTCTGACCTTCGACTGTTATCTGGACTGCTCTAATTGGTTTTTCCCTTGCAACTAAAATATATATCTCTGAACAGGTAAACCCACGTTTGTATGTGCCTCATTTCATAGATAGGCTCACTGGCCGGTTCTATGGCTGAGGGGGCTGCTTCAAGTGTCTCTGACTTGGCCTTTGAAATCAGTGGCTGCATTCACAGTGATTAGGAGGAGCAGCCTGTCCAAGGATGCTATCTGTCCACTGTGAAGAAAGAACGTATCATGCTAAGTCCAATGTTTCATACACACTCCTTAGGCTGCAACCCAAGACCTGCACTATAGAGTGCAATAGCTTTCTACAGCTCAGGCTCTGATATAGACAGATCAAGAAGAATAGAGAGAAACAGCTTGCATAGAATGTACACGAGCAAAAAAAAATTTACTAAATTGTCTACATTTTTTTACATAATAAAAATGTTAAACAATGGCACTACAGTGCCAAAAAATCATTGTGGCTTAGAGCAGTGCTTCTCCATGTGCGGTCCATGGACCTCTGCCCGTCCAAAACTAATTTTGTGAAGTGCTGAGCAGTGTCTTCCCACCTAATGCAAGCAAAAATCCATTTCCTTTCTTGTACCCAACACACACGCCAAACTTCTCCAAAGCTTTCAATTCCCCCAAACTTTCTGTCCCAGCCAACAGAGGGGAAAGAGCAGTGAATGGCTGGAGCCCAGAGGCCTCCGAAGTCTGACTGGCTTGGAGCTTCACCTTCCCAGCACCTACCTCCTCTGGAAAAAAAAAATGCTGGTCTGCTACATCAGATTGTTTGAGAAGTACTGGCTTAGACTGCTATATATTGTACTATACTATGCTTCTGTCTCCTAAGTAAAACAACAAACCCATATTCCTACACAAAACAGACTAGAGCCCCTAAGCATCACAAATGCATCTGTTCCAAAACCATTCACATTTTCCTGTGCCAAAACTGTTTAAACTGGTTCCCTTTATAATAGAATCCATGGTAAGACTTGGGCATTTCTACTCACCCCACAAAACTTTCCAACAAGTCTACATTCTTCCGGTCACTCACAAATTCCCCAATCATTTTCTTGTCCAATCTAGGATTTTCTCGCAGCCACTTTGCCACTTCATTGTTATCCATTGGGGTAGCCAAAAGGTTTTTCTCCTGCAGAAAATGTATCCCTTTCTTTGGCTTTTGGTTGAATTGTTCTGAACCACTTATCAAGAGCTGAAATATTCAAATTAATATAATTAATCAACATATCCTACATTAAAAGTAAAGTAGTCCCCTGTGCAAGTACCGAGTCATGACTGACTCGTGGGGTGACATCACAGTGAGATGCCTGATAGGCAGACTTTGCTGTACCGGGCAGTTTGCCATTGCTTTCCCTAGTACTTTATCCCCAGCAAGCTGGATCCTCAACTGACCGACCTTGGAAGGATGGCAGGCTGAGTCAACCTTGGACTGGCTCCCTGAGAACCCGACTTCCACTGGGATCAAACTCAGGCCATGCAAAAAGCTTTCAACTGCAGCAGTGCAGCCTGCCACACTCCGCCACACAAGGCTCAACACCCTACATTGTGGACGCAATAATAGAAATCTAGTGCAATTTCAAGGGGATTGATGACATTAGTTTTTTTTTTTATTTGAGCCTCACTTTTTTACTACAGTCCCCTCCCCCAAAAGCAGCCCACCACATTCCCTAAATAGAACAATTTCAATTAAACTACAATTAAAAATAATAGAATGATTTGTAAAACATGAATATCCCACTGATTAGAGTGGGTCATATGTACCTGTTATTTCATACGAAATCACCACTTTGTTGCAATTTTTGCTCAAACTGATACAGAGCAAAACACATTTGCATATTTTCATATATACTCCCATTCTACAGAATTTACACTATGTCCTGGGTCCAAATAAATCGGAATTTTGTTTTGCTGTTTGCAATTGTTCAGTTTCTCAGTGATTTCCAATAGAATATTACACACAGATACTAAATCCTTGATACAGTATATAATCCTTATGATATCAAATTTTGTTTAATTCTCTTAAATGAAATTGTTATTCAGCCAGCAGAAGCCAAACGTGCGGCTAGAAAGAAGACTAAATCCAGAAAGATCCATCTGTTTGTGTTGTTGTTCTTGTAAGATAGAATGTTCTGCAAAATTGTAAAAACCTTCGGGTTTATGAATAAAGTCTGCCCATGTAAACCGTCTTGAGTTACAGTCATTAGAGTAATCTAATGTCCTAAGAAAGGTGGTATATAAATATGAGTATTATTATTATTATTATTATTATTATTATTATGCCAAATTTCTGACATACTGTACTACGGTAAATACTCAGAACCAGTGCTTAAAAATCCATATACAAGGCTTCCCTGGGTCTCACAATTCCTTATAAGGGCATAAAACATCAGTTCTGGTTTTCCCCAAAAACTGGAATTAGCAATTTTTTTTGCCCCTAATAGTCATTCTGAGGCCTGCAAAGGCTGCAAGCAGTTGCAGGTGGCCTCAGAGCACCCTGCAGGCCAGACCAGAGCGCAGCTCTAGTCGCCTTCAGAGAATCCAGGTGCCCCCCCTTGCAGGTACGGAACCCATGGATTATAAAATCCATTGGTGCCGAATCTGCAAGTAATGAGGGTCCACCTGTAGTTCTCTTTAGACTCCTTGTCTGCCATGTTCATGGGTGAGTCAGTGTCTCATCACAGCTGACTGCTCACAAGTGCTACTGTGATTGGATTTTAAATAAGAAGCCCTATACTCTTCTGGGAGAAGTGGTTTTCCCCAAATGATCGCTCTCCTGACAAGTATCTTCAGCCAGGGATGGTGGCATCAGTTAGATCTACAAGTTCCCCCATCCCAATTCAGCAGCTGACCCAGTAAAAAGGGAAAACTGAGAGCAGAAAGAGTGTATGAGACCATTACACTTTGTGCAAGTTCTTTTCCCCCTGAAAGACATACACATCTCCCTCACTCCTTAATTTGCTCTACTTCCCAGACACACACTCTCCCTCCCTCCTCCTCCATTGTACCACACAACAAGAATGATATAAAAAGGAAGAAACCAGCTCTTCCCTGGTACCTCTTAAAATTAGACCTGTCCTTTCATTGCAGAGCCATAAAATGAACACCAATAACCAACAACAACAAAAGCAAATATATGATGGCGTCTCCCTTTCCTGGCTTTCTCATATAAGGCTGTTGGTTTGACATTACCAGTGTGATAGCTAACAATCACTGATTATATCAGACCTTATGTGAAACAAAGTAGTATGTCTCAGACCAGATTTATGTTTAGAAATGTGTGTCTTACTTATTATTTAGCAAACTTAGGAGAAATCTAAGCTGTTAATAAAGGAAACTCAAATATTGGATGTTCATAAAATAAATCTGGCCTTTCCCCGCCCCCAAAGGAATGTAGGTATGTTGCACCACAAGCATCACAAGGCCTAAAAAGTACATCACTAAGGCAGCAAGTTCATCTTTATGGTCTGTATAAGGAATTCAACCAATTCTTGAGAAAGCACATAATGCGCATTTGCACTATTAGTCATATTTACTAGAATTGGGCTCCTAAAACTCAGGAATGCTTAACACAAGAGAATAAAGTCATAAGTAGCTACCGAAGAAAGGGTCAACTAAAAGGTTGTGTGTGACTAGAGATCCAACACAAACATCTATGTGAACTTTACTAAAGAACCAAAATAAATGTCAGTTCTCGGTTACTGCCCATCACTGGCAGGAAACTCTGCTCCTGACGACTATGACACCAATTCCTATGACCAAAGAACAACAGAGCGAAGATAGCCCTGGTCCATTAATTAAAATAACTGCAAGCACACCAAACAACAGAGAGATGTCAATTCTAATCAATGCTATCTAAACAAAGCAACAATTCCAGATTATATGTACAGCGCAAGTTGCCGAGACTGAAAATGGCTGGTCTTTCTTTTCCTCCCAACATTCTCTATACTAATTTATCTCTATGTTTTCAACTGTAGTTGAAAAGCAAAGGGATACATTTACTAAAAGTTATGTGTTGGGTGGGTGGGTGGTGGCGGCGGCAGCACATGTTATTTCAGTGAAGATGGATGCACAACTCCAGTGGCCCAACTCACCCCATATGAACCACAACACGACCTCTTGAACAATCTTAGTTTCACTGCATTTAAGCTGCCTTCAGCATTGAAAAAGCAGGCTAGATATGTTTTACGTTAACAAAGTCATGAGATAAGACATGAGTCAATGTCTTCATGCTCTCATTTCCATTTATAGGAGGGCAGGAATATCCGCAAATCCTTTATTCGTGGTTTCACTTAACTGTGGTTGCAGGAAGGGCCCCCCCGCACCCCAGCACCCTCCAGAAGTGAGGGGAGCTGGGCTCCCCTCGCCTCTAGAGGCTCTTCTGAGCCCCACAGAAGTTGTGCACATCCATGTGCAGCCTCTTCTGAGCTCAGAATGGCCAGAGGGTGGGGCGTGCCCCTGGTATCCACAGATTCAGATATCTGCAGGTGGTTCCAGAACGAACCCCCCCACGGAAACCAGGGAATGCCTTAATGCATGTCTTCCTCTCTCCATGCTCCTTCTTGTTCTTTCCTTTCTTGCTGCTCCTTGCCATTAGGACGCCTTATTTTCTGACATAAGCTTGCCTCCTTCTGTTTCTGTGCTTTCAAAAGACTAACTAAAAATTTGCCTCGCATTCTCTACCATATTCGGAGTCTTCTCTCCCTTCTTTGGTGGAGGTCTGAGTCTTTATTTTATGGACAGCATCTGCTTACTATAAGTGCTTTAGAAGTAATAGGCCATACCTTTTTTTTACTCTTAATCTTTATTAATTCCTGTGTTGTGGGAAGAAGGCAGGAAAAGCGAGTAGGCTTCCTTGGGGTGGTCTTTTCTACAAAAATACAAAAGAAAGAATAATTTATCCTTCCTAAAAGCTTGCACTATGTATTACACTAGGTTAAATAACTTCCTTTTCCTCATTCCCCCCCCCCAATCCTCAACTAACTCACTGCTTTTCTTTGTCAGCCCTACGACTATGGGAGAATATTTGTCAACAAGGACATAAGGTATTATTTAACTACAAAACATCCAAAGAACACTTTCATATATCACAGTGAAAAAAGATACAACAAGCATCTCCTATCCCTTTACATGCACGGTAGCTACCTTCATTTGTAACTCTGAATATTATGGAAACAGAGAACAGGGAATCGCAATGCAGGCAGAAGGGGCAAGGGAGACATGTAGTGTTCTCACACAGTATAGGATATAAGATGGTGTACGCTACAGTGTTAAAATGTAGCTACTTGTGGCATAATAACATATCAAATAGTTCAGACACATTTAACCATCCTTATCCAAATCCATTCATAACTACTGCATTCCAGAAACCAAAATGTACTTGCACATTTATATGCGTCTCTATTCCAGGAGACCTCCAGCTATAGCTATAGATAGCCAAGAAGGAAACCAAATGAAGGGAAGACATGCAAGGTGCCCATCATTTACCTGCATCATTTCCCACCTCCAAATTCAGACAGTCTTGCTGCTTTAAGTGGTCAGGCCCCAAGCAATCATTAACAGGTGGACATGTCTCTGGTAATTCTGTTTTGGGGGATTTGCCTTCTGTCAGCAGCTCCTCAGTAACTGTAGGGGAAAAGAGGATAATTAGAATAATCAAGGATTAGGATTTCAAGTCACAGTGTTGTTGTTTTTATCAACATACTCCTCTCTTTGAAGAATCTTAACTATTTCCCTTTAGATAAAGGAGATGCTACTTCAGAAAATAAGAACAATCACTGTACAGCTCAAATTCATGTGTGAAGATTAAAAAGAAAAGTGATGGACTAAAAACTTGTTCAGAAAAATCCCACAGAAGACAGGCAAGTTTCTAAGGTTTTAATACAACACCATCTAGGCTAGGACTGATCTAGGCTAGGACTATGAATCAAGATAGCAGGAAGAAGTCAGTCTGAAAGAAGAGAAATTACTGTAGAAATAAGATGAATACATCAAATAAAACGTTCTCACTCTGGCTTGTTTCTTTGATGCTATAGGCAACTTCCGTGCTCGGTTTTAGTGCCTCCTTCTCCTGCTGGTAAATGTTGCTCAGTACTTTGGCTTGGCATTGGGCTTCAGTACTATCAATCACTGTCAGCAATGCTTCAAGAGACAGTAGATGAGTAGTGTATAGTTGTCCAGAAACAGGAAAGGCATTCTGCAAAATCAAGCATAACTAAGCATTAAGAAATGTATCCATTTGAGCAAAACTTATATCCACCCATGGAAATTTTATTCAGTTCAAAGATGCACACAACTTCACACAACAGAAACATGTTATCCTATTTCTCAAACATTCTCCCACTTTAGCATATCTACATTTGTTCTGTCCCATGTCATGTGTTACTGACTTTGCATATAACATTTAATTTTTGAAGCTGATTCATATTTTTGGTGGGAAATATGCTTCTTGTATTTATATCAATGTCCCCTCAAAGAATATCTGAAGTGAGAAGGGGTAATATGCATCTTCAAACATCCAGACAACATACACAAAGGAGCCAGAGACAATCAGTTCCTTGGAAAGGGTTGATTTCCAGCTCAGAGATGTGGGGAGATGTTCTCACAAAAGTACAGTGTATTTGATGCTGAGAGAGTCAACATTTCAGACCAAACTACATGCGACAACAGGAGATCTAAGATCATATCTCCAACTGGGTGTATGCGGGAGAGCCAAACAGTATTGCTGCATTGGGTGTTAACTATCGGACTGTTTGTCCCATAAGTACCATATTCAGGGGGGCTTACATTCCTGACAACCACAATGGTGCAGTCACTGAGCTCGAACCTGACATCCTGGAGTGTGAAGTCAAGTGGGCTTTAGAAAGCATCACTAATAACAAAGCTAGTGGAGGTGACAAGATTCCAGCTGAGTTACTCAAAACCTTAAAAGATGATGCTGTCAAAGTGCTGCACTCCATATGCCAGCAAATTTGGAAAACCCAACAGTGGCCACAAGACTGGAAAAGATCAGTTTACATTCCAATCCCAAAGAAGGGCAATGCTAAAGATTGTTCAAACTACCGCACCATTGTACTCATTTCACATGCTAGCAAAGTCATGCTCAAAATTCTACAAGCTAGGCTTCAGCAGTATGTGAATCAAGAACTACCAGATATACAAGCTGGTTTCCAAAGAGGCAGAGGAACCAGAGATCACATTGCCAACATTCGCTGGATCATGGAGAAAGCAAGAGAGTTCCAGAAAAACATCTACTTCTGCTTCACTGACTTCGCCAAAGCCTTTGATTGTGTGGATCACAACAAACTGTGGCAAGTTCTTAAAAGAGATGGGAGTACCAGACCACCTTATCTGTCTTCTGAGAAACCTGTATGCGGGTCAGGAAGCAACAGTTAGAACTGGACCTGGAACAACCCATTGGTTTCAAATTGGAAAAGGAGTACAACAAGGCTGTATACTGTCACCCTGCTTATTCAACTTATATGCAGAGTACATCATGCATATAGAAGTACTGAGCTGGATGACTCACAAGCTGGAATCAAGATTGCTGGGAGAAATATCAACAACCTCAGATATGCAGACGATACCACTCTAATGGCAGAAAGTGAGGAAGACCTCAAGAACCTTCTGATGAGGGTGAAAGAGGAAAGTGCAAAAATTGGCTTGAAGCTCAACATCAAAAAAAATAAGATCATGGCAACCACTCCCATCACTTCTTGGCAAACAGAAGGGGAAGAAATGGAAGCAGTGACAGACTTTATTTTCCTGGGCTCCAAGATCACCGCAGATGGTGACTGCAGCCATAAAATTAAAAGACGTTTACTTCTTGGGACGAAAGCTATGGCAAACCTAGACAACTTAATCAAAAGCCGAGACATCACTCTGCCAACATAGTCAAACATAGTTTGCATAGTCAAAGCGATGGTTTTCCCAGTAGCAATGTATGGTTGTGAGAGCTGGACCATAAGAAAGGCTAAGTGCCAAAGAATAGATGCTTTTGAATTATGGTGTTGGAGAAGACTCTTGAGAGTCCCCTGGACTGCAAGGAGATCCAATTGGTCAATCCTACAGGAAGTCAAGCCTGATTCCTCCCTGGAAGGACAAATCCTGAGGCTGAAGCTCCAATACTTTGGCCACCTCACGAGAAGAGAGGACTCTTTAGAAAAGACCCTCATGCTGGGAAAGATTGAAGGCAAAAGGAGAAGGGGGCGGCAGAGGATGAGAAGGTTAGATAGTGTCACCGAAGCAATGAACAAGAAATTGGGTGAACTCCGGAAGCTAGTGGAGGACAGGGAGGTCTGGAGTGCTGTGGTCCATGGGGTCGCGAAGAGTCGGACACGACTTAGCGACTGAACAACAACATCATCAGGAAAACAGCACGGAGAAGAAGAGTTAGACCCCTCCCTGTGTCACTGTTCATTTTCTAATGCATCCACCCAGCACCTATTACTGAACTGTTAAAAGCAGTCAGAACTTGTTATAGCAGGGGTTCTCTAACTTTGTAATTGTGATCCCACCAAAAAATACAGCAATTTATGCAATCCTCCTCCCACCACAATACAGCTAGTTGCAACCCACACTCTGATAACCCCTGTCTTAAGACAATTAGTCCATCTTACTCTTAATATTAGGAATAATCTAGCCCAGTATTGCCTAAAGTAGCTTTTCAAGGTTTCAGACAGGAGTCTTCCCCAGCCTTACCAGGAGATACCTAGATATTGGACCTAACTTTTCAAAGCTTTAACAACCCTTTCCAAGCTGCTTATAACCCCACAGCGTTACAACCCAGACCATAATAATCCCTGATTTACAGCATTATTTTCCTGCCATGTTTAAATGTTTGCAACGACTAGAAAGACAGAAGCAGAGCAGTTCATTTTCAGAACCTTGGAGAGCAGTTTGGTGAGGTCTTCAAATAGGTTAGCACAGTAGTAGTCACAATCATAGTTGATGTAGAGCTCAGTGACAAAACTAGGGATCCTCCAGAGCTGTATTATGGCCTCCAGGGCCATCTCCTTCATCTCATAGGGCATCTTAGGGTTTTCCACAGTGATTATCTCCATCAGCTTCTTTACGTACATCTGGTAGAAACAAAGACTAGGTCAAGATACAGCATGCAAACAGCAGCAGAGTTTATAATCTCATGGGAGAGGGAGGACACTTTCATAAGTACTGTCACAATATTTCTACTAGGATTTTTTTTAACTTGACAGGAAATTAGATCCCATCTGCTACAAGGAGATGGTGCCACCCCAACTAATAGTCTGCTCTACACCCACTAGGGTAAGAGCTTGAATATTTCATATAGCAGCACACAGTTACCTTCAGTCTCTTAAGTTATTTGACAGAATTCTATCCTATGCAGTAGGAATTCCCAGCTATGAAACCCACAAGCTGCACTTCAAAAACTTACCTCCAACTGGAATTTTAGGTGCTCTCTCATACTCTCAAAGAGAAGAAAGCAAACTCTAAGGGAAGCCGAATACAAATTGAGTCGTTCCACGCTCAGCAACTAAGGAAAAATTAAAAATTGAAGGAACATTACAGCAAAAATATTCCTTTTCCTCTCTATCTGGAAAACAATCCAAAACCCATCCAAAACAGAATGCAGGATGTATGGCTGCTAACAGACAAAACAAATGAAATTTCAAAATTGGTGTACTGGTGTATATTGTAATGGAGGTCTAGAAAGGGTAGCTATAAAATCATACAGGATAAAATGGGATCAAGGTTTCAAGAAAACATTGCAGAAGTAGAATGGAAAAATTTGTATACACGAGTTTCACATTTTTCAATCTCGTCACAACTACAAGACAATATATACCAGGCAATCTATCAACGGCACTGAACATCTTGGGAAAAGAAGATCTACAAAATTGTAAGAGGTTCTGGTATTGCCAACAGAATAAAGAGTGTTTTAGCCATTTATGATGGAAATGCAATATGAAAAGGAGATAAGGAAGAAAAGTTCTGAACACCTTAAATGAGATATTTCACATAAGATACATGTGCAGCCAAAATTGCCTACTGGATTTTGTGAAATACTAACTAGATCAGTATCAAACTCCAATCTTGTATATGTTAACCACTGAAATGATAGCCTTTCCTTAGTATTGGACATATCGCTCAAACCAAAATATACAGGAATGACTTTCTAAGAACGGGGATTTAACCAAGATGGTGAAACTTACATCAGATCTCTGCAAGACTTTGGAAAGATACACAAGGTGAGGGAATCCATGATTATTTTCTATATGTGGCTCTGACAGAATACAGAATGAGCTTAGACACAAGGATTTCAACTAAATCGATCCCAATATGCAACATTAGAAATAAGATCAATTTATATCATGATCACATTTTATATTATGTAAAAGTAAAAAAAAGGCTTACATATGCTTTTGTATGTATTTTTGATATTACGTTATGCTGAAAAAGTACTCTGCAAGCATCTAAGTAACTCAAACTCACTTGAAATAGGTATCGGCATAGTTCTTCCTTCACAAGCCCTAGAAGGGATGGAAAGTTAGCAACGGAAGCCAACTCCAGTGCAACAGTGAGCAGTTGTAGTCCCATGTGGATCATCACCTCGGAGTTATGGCGGTCATGCGGATTTGTGAGGGAGATGAGAAAGCGGAGTAGTTCTCGGATACAAGGCAGGCCGTAGGGGACTAATGCTGTTCCTAGGGAAAAGCAGGAAGGTTCACAACAATAGAACTTCTGCTGCTGCTCCTTTCCAATCAGAAGCGATACAGAAAATTAATCTTGACGGAGGCAAATGCCACATACTTGCTTCCCTCTTTTCCAAGAAGTAGGATGGATAAAAATGGAGGACATTGAACTTATTCCAAAGCACCCACCTTCCTTCTGAGAACACTGAGTAAACCGCACTCCCCGAGGATTGACATAGTCCATGTCATGAACAGATGCAGCGTCTGAGGGCTCAGCTATGGATGTACACTCCTCTAGAACTTCTGGGATAGACTCCACTGATGCAGATGGGTTTTTTTCCTCCTGGAGGCATTCATTCTTTAGCCATACAAGTTAATAAGAAAGGAACAAGCTATTAGCTAATGTTGCTGTATGGACAGTTCACCAATACAAACAATCCCTGTCACTCAAAGGCCAATATTCACTGTCAAACTAAAGTAAAAGGTTCACGCAGTCAGACATTTGGTCTTGTAGTTAGACACATTACATCAGAAGGAGGAGCAAATGTCTGTTTATCCAATACTTGGAAACCCTTTTAAAACATCCTCAAGAGAATTCCTAGGCAGTTCATCCCACTGTGATTAACAAACAGCTCTTCTATTTCAGAAGCTTTATGCCATTCTCAGCCCAAATCTACCTGACTAAGCCAGTACTACTAAAGCTCTGCTTAGGAACAACACTGAATATACAAACTAAATGCCAGTGACTAAGGGCTCAATCCTATGCAGTGCCGGAATGGCGAGGCCGACTGGGCAGCGCCATATCCAACGCTACATAGGAGAGGCTGGAGCTCCCCCCCCCCCCATGGCAAGGGAGCATTTGCTCCCTTCTCACAGGGGAGGCTCCAGCCTCCCCTATGCGTCTTTGGATCTGCGCCCGCTGAATAGCGGGCACAGATCCGAGGAGACCGTGCGGTCCAAATCAGGGCCGTGTGGCCTCGCAGATGGGCTTAGGATGTGGCCATATGGCCACCTCCCAAGCCCACCCATCCCAATATGGGACAGAGCCTCCCTTGCACCAACCGGCTTCGGTCGGCGCAAGGGAGGCTCTCCGTCGGCTCGTAGCGTCGGCTTCAGAGCATTAGCACTGATGCGGGGGTGCTGCTTGGCACCCCCACATCAGCGCTAACACTGTAGAGCTGACATAACGATGTAGCATCAGCGCTATGCGCAATATAAGATGGTGCAGCCAGATTCATTGCATAAACTATTTTGCTACTTGCAACAACACCAGAATGTTGGGGTCCCTGGGGCATAGCCCTGCACTAGCCCCCATGATGTCCCCCACCAATCCCCCAATGGCATTCTGGATACCGCTGCTAGAATCAATGGTTCAGCCTCCTAATAGATTTGTGACCTAAGCTGGTACCCACCTGCCCAACCCCTGACACCATCACTGTCCATAACAGAGAAGCACATCTAAAGTTCATTTAGGATAGCAGATATTAGTGTTTGAACTGGAAATGTTCCTACAGAATTTTTCTTATACATTTTTGGAGGTTTTATCTGAAGGTTTATTGTAATAATGATCCTTTTGAACAACCTTCTGAGTTTATAGGAAATTGAACTCTTAATTACGTACATATATATACATATTTAATGCAATAACAAATTCTCTTTGTACCTATCTGATATGTGGAATCCTTTAAATATCTAAAAATGCCAACATGTCTCCTACTCAACTCCTTTTCTCGAGATTAGTGAAGCACATATTATCTTTGAACATACTGTAGATAGCACTTTGAACATACTATCTGCTTTTTAAATTCTATACTATCCCTTGCAATTTTCCTTTAAGCCTTTCCAAACTATCAGTCTTGTCTGGCTAGTTATCAAAATAATGTCTTACTCATTCTGAATTTTATAAAGGGCTGTTTCTTTCCCAAGTCTTTGTTAACTAAACAGGAGCAGAGTCACTGGATGTCTCAGCAGGGTGGCCTGATTTAAATCATCAAGTTTCCCATTTGTACTTCAGATATCTCTTAAGATATGTACATACTAATTGCTTGACATAGCCACAAAAATCCACTGAAGCCCCTTCTTGAGACACAAAAACTATAGCTGGTTTGTAAGATTGCTGGGCCCTACAATTATGCATACCTGAGGCTCTAGCTGTAATCTGGTTCTAGGTTCACTTAAAGGTATTGCTGCACCAATTCCCAAAGGGTTGGACACCTGCAAGTCCGTAAGATCTTCCTTTGAGCTGATCTGGGAGGAAAGGTCTATGCCACTGTCAGTAGAAGGACTGACTGCAGAAGATGTGTTTTCTGAACTTCCAGATGAAGTGGGAGAAGGTACATCAACGAAGTTAACTCCACCTGCTAATAGAAAACAGCAGCAATAAGTTAGCTACAAATCACAACTAAGTAGCCTAGATTCATGGTCCCCTTCATTTAACACTGTATACTGAGCTCTTTTTCATGACTTCAATTGACAGTGGTCTGCCTCCTTCCATGAGTAAGTTGCCCAAATGTTATTAAAGTACAGATCCAGTCTGTTTATCTTCATGATCCTCAGTTTTAACTAACCACAGGTTCTGAACCCACTGTTCAGCCCTGAACCCTCTGAATGGGACTGGAGCTGTACTCCAGTTATGTCCAGGGGGTGTTCAGAGGATCTGGGAGGACCTCAGAATACCCTCTAAAGGCACAAACATGTCACTCCTGGGGTTGTTGTTTTTATGCCTTTGGAAGGCATTCTAAGGGATGTGGAAGCCGTGTGCATCCTGCTCAGGCCTCAGAAAACCCTCAGGATGAAACTGGAGCACAGCTCTGGTAGCATTTGGAGGTCTAGTGTACCCTGACCTGCAGATTTCATTAATCATGGGTTTTGGCACCTGTGGGGGATATGGGAACAGAACCCCTGCAGATGCCCAGGCATTACTGTACTTTACTATTGTCTCCCAGAACTCCCATTCAATAATAGGTGCAAATGTTAACAGAACCGTAGTAAGCTCAGAAACTGCAAGGAGAAATATGTCTACATGACAGGGGAGTAGAGGATGAGGAAAATGTGGGTGAGCCTCAGGCACACTTGGGCAGCGCAATCCCTCAATGGGCATCATGTGATACAACATGACTGCATCAGCACTACATCATTAGCGCCAATGTGGGGGTGCCAAGTGGCACCCTTGCGTCGGCACTATGACTCCCAAACTGGCACTGCCCGCACGCACTGCTCCTTCTCTGCGCCAGCCGAACCCGGAGTGGGTGGGGAAGGAGTGGGTGGGGGTGGGTGGGCCGGGGGAGCGGGGACGGGCCCAGGATTCAGCCATTTGGCCGAATCCAAGGGCTCCTCCGCAGGCCGTGCAACCTGGATTCGGGCCACATGGTCTCTTTGGTTCTGCACCCTCAATTTTATGGGCACAGATCCAAGGAGCCCATAGGGGAGGCTGGTGCCTCCCCTTGTGCAAGGGCACAAATGTGCTCCCTCAGTACTGCGCTGGAACAGGCAGGCTGGCAGTAACTGAAGATCACAAATCATATCCCCATTAGAGGTACAGACCACATAACTATGTTTAATACGGAAGTCAGCTTTCCATTCACATGTTATATTACTTGCCATACCTATACCATTGGAAGCAGGCTGTTCTATTCCTTGAGATACTTTGGCTACATGGCAAGAAGTTCTTGGCAATCTCTTCTGCTTCTTCCATTTTGATGAATCACTCATTCCCCCAGCTCTCATTTTCAACTGTGAATAGCAAACACAAAAATGTTTTAAATATTTATCCAGCAGAAGCACACAATAGCATTCCAATGGGCCAAACCATTGAGTCATACCACTGTGCCCGCTTACCCCAAATATTTTACCATAAGATCCAGCCCATTTTGTACATTACTTCAGCTTATAAAAAGATGTTTAAAAAAACTTATTAAATTGACATCTTTAAGGCAGTGCCTCACAGTCTCTCTGGTGGGCATGTGCCCAAAGGTTCTGTTGCATTTTTTTCCAACATGCTGCCATATTCTAGCATGACTGAAACAAAGTCAAGGTGGGGTTGGGCTTAGTGGGTTTTTAAAAGTTCCCATTGAGTTCTAAAAAACGAAGTAAATCAACTGCACAGAATGAAAGGGGTGAAGTAGCATGGAGATACCGCATATAGTTAATAAAGCTGCTAATTAAGTTTCTGTAGGCGAGCCTCCTCTACTGCTCTATCAGGACCCACCTAGCTTTATGAGAGAGTGTAGAAAAAAAAAAACCTAAATTTATCTTACCTTGGGTAATTCCAACTACCCAAACATGGGTAGTTCCTGGTGGAAGATGGGCATTCCATATTGATGGGTTAGCCCTTTGCAGCAGGGCAAGCTGAAACTCATGCCTCCATGTACTGGGTTCCCAACTTCTCAGACTAACACACAAAGCAGCACAATTGCCTAATAACGCCTACAATGGCAACCAGGAGGATGCTGCATTAAAAAATCTCCTGACTCTTGAAGGGTCTGTCCCTGTCTATGGAACTGGGAGAAAGAAATAAACAGGTGACAGGCAGTAAGTTCTTCACACAGAGCCAACCAGCTGGTAACTGTTCTCATTGTGAGTCAAAACCAGTCTGGGAAATTAGGAGACCAGCCCTTGGGAGTCACGAGTTCCAGCAGGTCCTGCCTCATGCTGGCAAGGGGCTAACCCCTCAATACAGAGTGTTCCTCTTCCATCAGGGAATAATATTGTTATTTACAAGTAATATTTGTTTATTTGCAAAAAAAAAAAAAAACTTAATCCATTTCTCATAACGAGGCAGCCCCTAATGAATAGCCTCAAGGCTTAAGAGGCTTATAGTTATGTCACCCAACCTTCACCTGCCCCCATTACCTGTCGTTGATGGACTTGGAAAAAACACCCCAGAAAAGAAGACACCCCAAAATTTATCTCCCTATATTTAAACAACTTTGCAAACTTCAGAAGTTTATCTTTTTGCGGGCCAGTTAGCAGCCATTTTGCAAACATTTTGCCAAAGAGCTCCGCTCTCTGCAGGGCAGTCAGCAGCTATCTGATTTTTGAATAGCCTCAGGTATTGAGGCAATTAGTTATCTGATCTTTCCATATTTCTGTTTTTATTGAAGTCTCTGTGGGCCCCATCAGAAATTAGGGCACAAACCATCAAGTAGGTCCCGACCCACAGTTGGAGAAAGCATGGTATAGGAGATGGAATAGAACCTTGCGGAATACAGCACAAGCACTATGGAGCACAACAGTTGTCTCTCAGCACCACTTTTTGGAAGAGGCCATCCAGGTAGGAAAGGGACTACTCAAGTACGATGCCTTCAATCTCCATTCCAGAAGGCAACACAAAAAGAAATCATAGTCAACGGTATCAAAAGCTGCTGAGGAGTCTGGTGAATCAGCAAGGTTACATTTTCCCTTGTTCTTTTCCCAGAACAGGTTGTCCAAGACAATTTCAAAAATCACATCCAAGTCAGACTAAACTGAAATTGTGTCATTAAAACAGCCATGGACCACTAAACAACCTTGTCCTAACCTAAGGGAAGATTTGTAACCAGTCAAAGTTTGAACCATTTTCCCTTTCTTCAACCAGGATTACACCAGGAACTGGAAAACAGAGCCCTCAAACACAAATCCAATAGCCCCCACTTTATATGCACACACTAGCTATCCCCCCATTCACCCAGCAATTAGGCAATATAGTGCTTCATGCCACCGCAGTGCAAAGAGCTCTGGCTGCTGAGGCTGCTGCTTCCCCCTCCCAACATCCAGTAAGCATTCCAATGCCTTACTGGGCAACAGAGGTGCTAGATTCCTAGATGCTCTGGCCCTGACACAGCATCAAGAGCAGGGCCATCTGGGAATTTTTAAATAGCTCCTTAGAAGAAGGAGAACAAGCCTTTCCTCTCCATCCTCATTGCCTATGGCAATGTTCTTCAACCTTGGGGTTGGGACCCCATTGCGGTCCATGAAGCCTCAGTTGTGGGACTGCTGCAACTTAATGAAATGAAAAACGAATGAAAAAGGTTGAAGACTACGGGATTTGAGCACCACCAGGTAAAGGGGGAGGCATCTGGTATACCCCTTCAGGTATCAGGAGATTGTGCCCCAATCTTGCCTAGATTCTTAGCAATTGTGCTAAAACAGCTTTTATTAATGCCAGGCTTCATGGTAACATTTTCTGTTATCTCTAAAAGGAGTATTAGAACAGTGCTGGGCGGGAATTACAGGGGTGGGGAGTGAGTGGTGGCAGGGGTGGGGTAGGTGGAAATGGTCCAGGGAGGGGGGTAGGAATGACAGTGGGGTCCCCAGTTTTACTATGTGTTTCTATATTGGCCTGAAAAAGGTTGAAGACCACAGGCCTAGGGAACCATATAAATGTTTACCAGACAACAGGAGGTGGGAGCTGCAAGCCATGAATGGAATAGATCCCTGCAGGGTCATGGGCTGTCTGTAGTCACCGTCCAGTCCCCACCTGTGACACTGCCCATAACCCTCTTACTCCAAAACATTAATAATCTCCTGGACCCAGTCAGACATCACTCTTCTGTCCCTGGTTAAAACCAGGAAGGATAAGACTGTGCAGCAGTCTCCAAATTGCAGGACTGCTACATTATGAAAAAATATTTCCCGCATAGTGTGGAGCTTTTCATTCGGCACCACAGTGTCCTTTTGTGATGCCCAATCTTCTCCCAGCCTCACACTGGCCAACCATGCCCCCGAGAAATCATGGCACAGAGGTGCCTGGGGAATGGAAGCCAATGGCCTGCACAAGCTTGTGGGGAGAGCGGGTGCAATGAAAAGACATTGCGGCGCCAAATGGAAAGCTCCACATCACCCAGGGAAGGCTTTTCCAGGATGCTGGATCCAGCCCAGTGATGTCATTCAGGGGGAACAGACCAGAACGGGCATTCCGGATCCTAACGGGCTCCATGGCTGGTTCCGGGGTTGTTGTTTTTTTTCAACATTTGAATTTGGCTCACCTCGGCCGCGCATGCGCACTGCATGCAGCAGCTGTTGCCTGCACTTTGTGTGAGCGAGGCAGGCAGGCAGCAGGCAGCAGCATGAGAAAGTGAAGAAAGCGGCGGCGGCAGCAGAATTTTACCTTACCAGCGGCGAGGGAAGAAGCAACGGGTAGGTAGGCTGCGTGCCTGGGCCTCCCTCCAGCCGCGGACCCCGACAAGTGCCAATCAAAAGTGAGTTCCTGTTCCTAAATCATTTGAATGACACCACTGATCCAGCCCATGGCCCAGGGTTTGGCACCTGCTGGGGTAGAGGAATGAATCCCTCTAAGAACACTAGCCACATCCTTGGACACTAAAAATTGGAATTCATCCAACAATTTATAGCTAGATGGTATACTAGAAATGTTGATCTGCAGACATAGTGCTGTCCAAGCTGAGGCAGACATCTATAGATAGATGATCCCTTATCCAGACACCCGAAATCCAAACATCTTGGTCCAAGACTTTTTTTTTTAACATTTTGTAGAAAAGAGGTCTTGTGCTGATTCCCACACAATGGCTGTAAGTTCTATTCTCTGCTCTGAGGTGTGCGCCTATACAGATATTGTTGAAAAATGTCAAAGAAGCCAGCAGACACTCAAATGGATAACAGTGAAAAGAGCAAGGGGAAGCAGTTCTCATTATATTTATGCAATTATTCCAAAACTCAGCAAACTTCAAAATTCGGACATCTTTTCATCCCAAGCAGTCCGGATAAGGGATAATCCATCTGTATTTTATCCACAACATGTTTAGCAAATAAGTCACAGCACAGTATCAAGAGTCAATTAACATTAATCTATAAGTCTAACTGGAGAAATTCCAAAAACCACTTGAAAAATCTCCACTAGATGGTACTGTGTAGGCCCAATAGTGTCAGAAAAGTAATCTAGTGCATTTAGTCAATAGGGTATTACAGCACAAGAAACTTATTGCTTCTTTGTCGTCAACACCATCACAGTGCAGGCTCAAATATGAGTTCTCACTTCTGTTTGGCTGGAGTTGGTTCGAACAGGGCTGGCTCTAGCAGCAGCGGGGCCAAATGCAGGGCATTCCTGCGGGGCCCCCACTCACCAAGAAGAATGGCACGTGGAAATAGTTGGTGGTGATATGATAATGTCATCACCAACTGCTTCCAGGTGGCCCATTTTGGGCTGTTCAGAGGAAGGGGCAGGTGGGAGGGCCCAAGGTAAAGCTGCTCTGCTCGCCCCCATAGAGATCCCAGCTGCAGCAGCAGGCAATATGCTCGCCCTGCTGGTGCGGGGCTCCTTGAAGCACGGAGCCCAATATGACGACATTGGTCACACTGGCTTAAGGCCAGCCCTGGGTTCAAATTTTCTGACACTTGTGTTCAAGCCCTCATCCCAAATGTATAATTGACCCAGCTTGTTGGTATACCAGGGGGCCAAATAGGATCTGTTCAGTGGGAAAGGGCACAGAAGTTATTCTCTCTACAGCCCATCTCCAAATCCCAAATCATCTCAATAAGGCAGCCTCACACTGTATACCGAGGGCCCAGAAAAGGGGCCTCAACATCAGTCCAAGATCACCTCTTGTCACCTTTAGCAGTAGAACACTTGGTACACCGAGATAAGTCATTTTTGCCACCTCAAGTCCCCTTCCTGATTTTGCTGTCTACAAACAGGGGAGCAAAACTGCAGGGGTTATTTCAGCTCTGCCCTAATACAAATGCTCGAACTGAGACCAGCTGCATGGGGAGAGCAAGACTGAATTCCTATGAACAACTGATCTTCAATACAATCTTTTTCATGCTATGACTGCAATAAATTAAGTATAAGGCATGAGACCATCACTAATCCTGCCCTCCCCCCATCCTGGGACCCAATCCATTCACTCTTGTTGCCACTCACTGTTCCTAGGACCCTCCCCCCTACCAAATCCCACAGATACCGATACTGGATATTGATACTGCAGATAATTAAATCCGTGGGGGAGAAGCCAAGATGATAACCTGAAGTGCCTCTCTGAAGCAACTGGGGGTCCTTCTGAGGGTGCATGGAGCCTCCCCATACCTCAGATCAACTCCCAGGTGTGATCAGAAGGCAGTTCCAGTTGCATTCAGGAAGTCCTTGACGCCCTCCAGATATTCACTCAGCATCCACTTTGAGTCAAATCCGCAGGTGTCAAACTCACTCAGGAGGGCCTCCTGTATATCCCCTTGACTTTTATATAGCGCTGTACAGACTACTGCAGTATAATGCAGAATGGCATGCAGCAGATAGCAACATCTAACAGTAGAGCAAGGCTTAGCAACAAGCAATGTGTAAATACTTTCATGCATTGAATGTTGGCCCTTATGCACATCTCTGCCCCCATACAGCAGGATGCCACCTCAACATTATGACTTGGCGTGACTGCTGTCCATTTTTGTTCCCCTAACTTGCCACAACCCCACAAATTTGGCTTCATAACCCCAAGGTTGAAGAACACTTCAACACAAGGTTGAAGAACTACTGTGACCTCCCCAACCTACAAAAACAGCAAGCTTATATTAATGCGCCCAAGTAATTCAAGCCAGGTCAGCAGCACCTCCAGAATTAAACTGCCGGCAATAATTGTTTTATTACAGATTGGACAATAATCTAAATAATCATGCTGATAGTTTCCTGTGAAGGGTACTATCTCATTCATGAGAGTCTTTTCAACTGTGGTGTCCAGACTACGGAATGATCTCTCCAGAGAGCTGGGTGTACTCCTCTGTATCTTTGCTTGTTTTTAAGCAAAAATATAGCTTTGTTTGAGAGAACTATAGTTTGGCCTTTTAGGACGTAGACGGGGCATTTTTACTGCTTGATGACACAGGCTTTTATTACAGCCTGTGTCATAGCTGTTACATAGCTGAATCATTTAAACCACCTTATCTCCACTTTGCAGAGAAAGATGTGATATAAATTTTTATCATAAACAAATTCGTGAGAATTGAAGTACCACAGTCATCATTCTTTAGGTGTGAAAACTAAGACTTAGATAAAATGATTCCCCAACAAGAACAAAACAAAGTCTGCAGTATCTTCACTGCAAGTCCTTTATACCAGTTTTCATCAGGGTCCATGAGCATGTGCCATATCTTCTACAAAAAGAAAATGTTGATTGTTATGAAGTTCTAGGTGGGATTTTCTAAACCACAACAGGGAGGGGGGAGAGTTTGAAGAAATGGCTCAAACACTATCACCCCAGATTTATTTTAAAGAGAAGGAATTCCAGTGTGGGAATGTGCGAGAAGTCCAGCCAGCAAAAGAACAGAGTATGACCTTGGGGACCTGTCCAGGCCTGACATACGATTGCCTGCTGAAGCTTGACAGCAGCACAGAGAACCACACTGTGAAGGCTACATCTGGGACTGAGGATTTGGTGAATCACAGAATCCTACATTTTTGTAAAAACACCATTGAAAAAATGGTGGTTTAGACTAGCCTGCCCATGTAAGCCACCTTGGGCATTTGCTTTGGCATGAAAAAGGCGAGGTATACATTCTTCAAATAAAATAAATAATTTTCAGCCCTGATTCACAATCAAGAGTTTGGAAACCTTATTCTATCTCTGGCTAACAATTCTGTGCAGATACGGCTGACTAATGCAGAAAACGGCACATAGCTTCTTGTGGGCTCAACTTTGGTTTCTAATCCATTTACAGGCCTGCTCCAGTATCCATTGATTCTGTATCCACGGTTTCAGTTATCCATGGATACTAAGACACCTATTAAAAAGACTGAGGAACATTAAGCAAAAACCACTGATGTTCCCCATCTTTAAAAAGGCACCCCCAGTATCCATGGTTTCAGGGACCCCCGGGGGTGGGAGTGGTCCGGAATGGAACCCCAGCGGATATGGGGGCATGCCTGTATTCTAGCCTGATAGTTGACAGTTGCTATTCCAGGCAACCCCAACCCCAGATAGATGTGGCTACCCTCCTTCATTTGTGCCAAGTAACTTCTCTCAAGCAGCACATTACACAAAACAATAGCTTTCAAAATGTGACAGTGCCAACAGATTCTACCTTGATCACTGCCCACGGACAATGTCATTCCTGGCTTACATTCTTTATACCTTCTCTGAATATTTTGACAACAGCATTTCTGATGCTTGCAATGCTACAGAGCAAGATTACTCTCTTCCTCACCATACAAAGTCTTCCTCCCAATGCTATCCCAGACAGATGCACCATTTGCTGCATGCACTCTTCCCAAAAGCCATGCTGAATAACAAACAGGAAGGAAAGCTTTTGCTACACAACATGTAACTACCACCCACATATGCTTGCAGAAGGGAAGGAGAGAAAGAGAGACCTTCAGCTTCTTAAAGAGCAGTACTCTCTCTAACTGGTTCAAGGCTTTGGACTGTTCCCCACTACATAGTTCCAGTCTGTTGAGGAGATATGGAGAAATCTGTGAAAGACAGTCACATGTATGGTTTGAAAAAGAAAAAGAAAACTAAACCCAAAGAGAGAATCAATGTAACAATGCAAGGAATGAGGCTAATGCACACAATGCAAACATAGGCAGGACAATAAGACTGGAAACCAAGGCTTCTATGAATGGTAAGCAGTCAACAGCATGTTAGTGAAAGGCACAGCATTTGCTTACCAAAAACTATTTAAGCTTTTATATTCAATGCTTACCCATCTCCTGAACACAGACCACATCCACAATGGATAACATTTGCAACTGTAAACATCACAAAGTAACACTGAATCTCTTGGTGCAAATCCTGAGCCAAACCCCTTTCCAGGGCAACAGTATAGAAAGAATGCTACAAATTCTACCAATGGCACTTGACCCATTATGTCATTTGGAGAGCAGTGGAGAAATACCGTCATAGTGAACAAGAGAGTGAGAACAGCAGTACTGAGGTATAACCTCAACCATGACAGAATGATTTCAATTCGGATCCAAGGCAAACCTTTCAACATCACAGTAGTCCAAGTCTATGCCCCAACCACTGATGCTGATGAGGAAGAAGTTGACTGTTTCTATAAAGACCTAGAACAGCTTCTAGAATTAACACCCAAAAAAAGATGTCCTTCTCATCATAGGGGATTGGAATGCTAAAGTAGGCAGTCAAGAGGTAATAGGAATAACAGGCAAGTTTGGTCTTGGAGTACAAAATGAAGCAGGGCAAAGACCGATAGAGTTTTGTCAGGAGAACACATTAGTCATAGCAAACACCCTTTTCCAGCAACACAAACGGCGACTGTACACATGGACTTCACCAAATGGTCTACACCGAAATCAGATTGATTACATTCTTTGCAGCCAAAGGTGGAGAAGTTATATACAGGCAGTAAAAACAAGACCTGGAGCCGACTGTGGCTCAGATCATGAGCTTCTTATTGCAAAAGTCAGGCTTAAACTGAAAAAAGTAGGGAAAACCACTAGGCCCTCCACATATGACCTAAATCAGATCCCATACGAATATACTGTGGAGGTGACAAATAAATTTAGGGGTTTAGATTTGGTAGACAGAGTGCCTGAAGAACTTTGGACAGAGGTCTGTAACATTATACAGGAGGCAGCAACTAGAACCATCCCAAAGAGAAAGAAATGCAAGAAGGCAAAGTGGCTGTCTGACAAGGCTTTACAAATAGCTGAGGAAAGAAGGGAAGCAAAAAGCAAGGGAGAAAGGGAAAGATATACCCAATTGAATGCAGATTTCCAGAGAACAGCAAGGAGAGATAGAAAGGCCTCCCTAAATGAGCAATGCAAAGAAATAGAGGAAAACAACAGAATTGGAAAGACTAGAGATCTTTTCAAGAAAATTGGAGATATCAAAGGACAATTTCATGCTAAGGTAGGCACAATAAAGGACAAGAACGGCAAGGACCTAACAGAAGCAGATGAGATTCAGAAGAGGTGGCAAGAATACACAGAGGAACTATATAAGGCCGATCTAAATGTTCCTGATAACCACAATGGTGCAGTCACTGAGCTTGAACCTGACATCCTGGAGTGTGAAGTCAAGTGGGCTTTAGAAAGCATCACTAATAACAAAGCTAGTGGAGGTGACAGCATTCCAGCTGAGTTACTCAAAACCTTAAAAGATGATGCTGTCAAAGTGCTGTACTCCATATGCCAGCAAATTTGGAAAACCCAACAGTGGCCACAAGACTGGAAAAGATCAGTTTACATTCCAATCCCAAAGAAGGGCAATGCCAAAGACTGTTCAAACTACCGCACCATTGTACTCATTTCACATGCTAGCAAAGTCATGCTCAAAATTCTACAAGCTAGGCTTCAGCAGTATGTGAATCAAGAACTACCAGATGTACAAGCTGGTTTCCAAAGAGGCAGAGGAACCAGAGATCAAATTGCCAACATTCGCTGGATCATGGAGAAAGCAAGAGAGTTCCAGAAAAACATCTACTTCTGCTTCACTGACTTCGCCAAAGCCTTTGATTGTGTGGATCACAACAAACTGTGGCAAGTTCTTAAAGAGATGGGAGTACCAGATCACCTTATCTGTCTTCTGAGAAACCTGTATGCGGGTCAGGAAGCAACAGTTAGAACTGGACCTGGAACAACCCATTGGTTTCAAATTGGAAAAGGAGTACGACAAGGCTGTATACTGTCACCCTGCTTATTCAACTTATATGCAGAGTACATCATGAAGAAGGCTGGGCTGGATGATTCACAAGCTGGAATCAAGATTGCTGGGAGAAATATCAACAACCTCAGATATGCAGACGATACCACTCTAATGGCAGAAAGTGAGGAAGACCTCAAGAACCTTCTGATGAGGGTGAAAGAGGAAAGTGCAAAAATTGGCTTGAAGCTCAACATCAAAAAAAATAAGATCATGGCAACCACTCCCATCACTTCCTGGCAAATAGAAGGGGAAGAAATGGAAGCAGTGACAGACTTTATTTTCCTGGGCTCCAAGATCACCGCAGATGGTGACTGCAGCCATGAAATTAAAAGACGTTTACTTCTTGGGACGAAAGCTATGGCGAACCTAGACAATTTAATCAAAAGCCGAGACATCACTCTGCCAACATAGTCAAACATAGTTTGCATAGTCAAAGCGATGGTTTTCCCAGTAGCGATGTATGGATGTGAAAACTGGACCATAAGAAAGGCAGAGCGCCGAAGAATAGATGCTTTTGAATTATGGTGTTGGAGAAGACTCTTGAGAGTCCCCTGGACTGCAAGGAGATCCAATTGGTCAATCCTACAGGAAGTCAAGCCTGATTGCTCCCTGGAAGGACAAATCCTGAGGCTGAAGCTCCAATACTTTGGCCACCTCATGAGAAGAGAGGACTCTTTAGAAAAGACCCTCATGCTGGGAAAGATTGAAGGCAAAAGGAGAAGGGGGCGGCAGAGGATGAGATGGTTAGACAGTGTCACCGAAGCGATGAACAAGAAATTGGGTGAACTCCGGATAGGAGGCTAGTGGAGGGCAGGGAGGCCTGGCGTGCTGTGGTCCATGGGGTCGCGAAGAGTCAGACACAACTTAGCGACTGAACAACAATAAATCTGCAGAAGGCATACCTGAATGCCTAAAGAGAGAGATGTCTTTTCTATCTTATCATTCAATGTATTTACACAAAATACCCCTCATGCTTCTGAAGTTCCCTATTTACATTTGGTAGGGAAGAAAGTAGTCATGAACATGAGCTCATAGAAAGCTGATGATACAGGTTCCTAGGAATCCTCTCTCTTCTTTCTTCTTTTAATGTACTTTGTTTCATCTTCTTCCATCCTGTCTCCCCACCACAATATACAAAGAAAATGAAACTGCTAGAAGGATTGCTCTTTTTTTGTCTGGTTACAAGTGCCAAAGGCAGATGCCTTGCACAAAATCAAGACACATTTCTGCCTACTAAACTCTGCAAATATACCCTGGCCTGGCTGTATAAATAATAAATTAAAAAGAAGCCTGATCAAGCACCTCCTCCAATTTTAGCCTTCTTAATATGAATCACTTCTCCAGAAAACCACTTATATGCCATCTACTGATTAATGTGCTGGATTAATACGTACTGTACAATACTTATGGGGAGCCACAATAAAAACTGAAGCAAAAACAAGCTTGATAGAAAGTGCCAGTGACTGTAAGAAGGCAACAGGAGGCACTTTCCTATCATCTCTGGTCTAAGAGGAGGTATCAAGATGAAGATATCAGGATCTGGAATCTAAATTCATTTCTTGGATATGCAAGGTTGAGATTGATTCATTTTAGAAATGCCTTAATATTCATTAAATGCACTCATTTGGTGACCCAGATTTCTCAGAATAGGTTAATTACAAACATTTGGAAGTAAAAAGCCAACAGAGAAACAAACACCATTTTGGATCTTACCTTCTTTACATTAGTTCCCACATAGCTTTTAGGTTCTTCTTTAAACTGAGGTAATCTGCAACAGATAAGATTATTAAGAACAGAGAGAAAGAGAAGGCCTTATCTAGTAGCAAAAAAGAATTGAACCATTCTCTCGGAAAACAGCATCTCTGTATGAAGTTTCTCTGTCCTCTTCTGAAGTTAAACTATAGAATAATAAATGGAAAAGGCACCATCCATCTTGGGAGTCCATGTGCAATGATTTGGAGCTCAGAAATCTGACTGAAACAGAAACCCTCTTCAGAAAATGGTTTGTCCAGTCAGATCAATTAACTAATGATTTTGTCTCTTTTGCACACAAAGAAACATCTGGCTCTTAATATTGCTATCTCCATCCAGCATGGTTGAAATATATCTGAAATTCACATGCTCATATGCAATCACACAAAAAGTACAGAACAGAAAGCCTCCGCACATGAACCTCTTATAGGTTCTACCTTCTACCAAAAGAGCAGTTAAACCTTTGCTGCCCACTCTCCTGCCTGCTAACTGAAAACCAAGCAGTGCATACATTTTTATTTTTCCTAAAATGTTCTTTCCTAGTCCACAAGTTCCTGTCCTACATACTCACTCATTCAGCCTCTGAGGGGACAGGAATCAAAATTTGACTCAGAGACAAGTAGCAAATGAAGCTGACTCAGTATTGCTTCCTGTGACAAATTACAGTTAGGTCTCTTGTCATTGCATCGTGTACCAATCCCATTCAGAACAGGTTAAACACTTAGATCAGCTCTATCACTAACCAACAGTATTTTCATCTTGGCAGGAAAAAGTTTATGAATATACATCCAGACCGTCACTGATCCCATATGTTGGTTCAGGACTTTCACTGTCTCAGCAAAAACTGACTGAAAGGAGAAACAGCTATATATAACTGACACACTGATAATGCATTCCAAAAGTCCCAAGTTACTTTCCCAACAGTTTTGCATAAATATTAAAAAGCATGGGAGACCAAGAAGAACGCTTTAAGCCAAAACTCTCTCAGCACCACCAGCAAGGACAACCAGAACCATCTATATTAATATATCGGTCTCTGGTCAGTACATCCTGCACCCAACTGTATAATAACCAGTTGTAAGCAAGGTCCTCATTACTTACAGTACATTTGGTAATAATGAAAATTTAATAACCTCACTGCCTTTGGTTGCTAATTCAAATCTGCAAGTTCTAACAGCGAAACATGTAGTTACCTTAAGGCCAGTATAATCAAGCTATTTCAGATTACCGTTTAAAGATTCACATTAAGTAGATCAAGTACGGAGCACCAAGCTGTCTTTCAGATGGGAACCATTTTGCATGACTAAGAAAACAGGTTTCTCTCAAGATTCTGCAAACTTGTTTCCTGGTACAAAGTTTGGCATTCTTTCCCACTAGAGACTACTAGTAATGCTGTTATCATCCAGTTGAAACTTTGCCAATTTAAAACTATTAATAACCCATTTAACAAAACAGAACCTGAACAGAAAAAAATGAACGTCTTTTTATATTCTCAAATCTTAGAATTATGTTTCCTGATTCCCGATAGCAAATATTCTGTTGCTTAACTAACATTTATTTTGGATTAATCTGAAAACTTGAAAAATCCATGATTGTCAGCCCAATCCTAAGTAAGGCCGACATAACAGGGTGTATCCTAAAGCCCATTAGGAGGCAGCAGCAGCGAAGTGCAGGCCAAGGGGAGGTTTTCCTCTTACACCTGCATAAGCCCCAGTCATCCCAATGGGGCTGCTCAGATCTGCACCTGCTGATTGCAGGTGCAGGTGCACATGTGCAGGAGCAGCCTGAATCGGGGCCGCCAAGGTTGGGGACGGAGTTTAGGATTTGGCACCATGGCTGTCTCCACCCATGTGCTGCCCAGTTACGCCCCTGGCACGCCTCTGGAATGCACTTGATGAGGCCCAGCACCAACTGAATGCCGCCAACGCTCAACCGGCACAAGGCCAGCGCTGCTGGCGGTTGCGGTGGTGCCTGAGTGTTGACACTACTGCTTGCGCCGGTCCAGCACCATACTGCCAACGCTGAAATGCTTGATGGCATGTATGCTACAGCGTTCAGCCGGCGCAAGAGTGTAGCGTCGGCACAACGGGGGTATAGGATTGCGCTCTCAATTATCAAAGTAAATGCTATGCAATGGGAAAGTAAACTGAGAGGATAGTACAGCAGCCCCCCCCCCAAAAAAAACAGACAGCCTTCCCATAAAACGTAGATATGGGGAAGCGATTGAGATCATTGGGAACTTGTTGGGATGATTCTCAGTCACTCTTCCTGTTCCAAGTTTGAACTGCTCATCCAGTTCATCAGTCACCACTGTGAGTGAAATCATGGAAGCCCAATTGTGTCTCTCTTCTTCATATTTTTTTTTAGGTTAAAGAGTCTTGATCTTAATGACACCTTCTTGGAAAAGTAACAAAAGTGTATACATCAAGACACTGGTAGTACAACAAGCAAGCAACCCCAAGCCTTCCTCCAAAACGTAGATCTGGGGAAGAGGCAGGAATTGCCAGTAATCATTGGGACAATCCCCAGCCAATCTTCATCATTGTATGTTTTTCACGTTTAGGCATCATACTCTCAATGGCATCAACTTGTAACAGGGTACCACACCACTTATTATGCATCACATATTCATTTATGTAGTTTTTCTAGTTCTAGTCCCTGGCAGATCCAGCCGAGGCTCTGCCCTAGCCAGGTCGATGCTTGCTGCTCTTCCTGCCCCCTGGCACCACCACACCATGCCATGTCCCGTCACGCCATGCTTCATTTCGGAGCACTCAAAGCGTCTGCTCACCTTCAAACTTGTGGCAGCTCGGGCAGGCAGGCGAGCAACGTTGGCTCTGCTGCCACTCCAGCCCCTGTGACCCCTCAGACCCCCCAGTACATTTGCTATCCCATCCCCAACACTTGATAAAATTTTGTTAGCCTTTTGGCAAGTTCAGTGCATTAAAATGAGGTTTGAATAGCCCACAATGACTTATGTTGCCCATAAATTATGGAAGTTATTTATTAGTAATGTGAAAAGAATGATAGTATTAGCTTTACAACCAGCTCTAGAAGACAATAAAAATAGGATGTGATCCATCAATAAGAGCAATAGGCAATATACAACTTATGTGTATCATTGTCAACTACATATACTAAATGACCACCATCTCCTCCAGAATGTCCTGTAGTCACCTTTGAGATATGCTGAGGATAAAGGCTCTTGAGAGTCAAACAGTATCAAAACATCAAATAGTGAGACATTGACACTGGGAGTTTCAAAATCCTTTGCAGGTTATTTGATCACAAAACTGAAAACTTTCAGGGAATGTCAAATTTGTTTTTTAATTAGGGCATGCTTCAATGGCAAATGACTGATGTCTCTATTTTGAGTTATGTACTGGCCTTAAGGTTATTGTGACACTGTCTGGCATAGTTTTGTTCCGAGTTGTTTTTCTGTTTGCCTTGGGCCAGTGATCTAATATCCAAAAAATATCATACTGAGACACTGTAGCCCACCCACAGAGAATATCCTGCTTTGGCAAAGGACCAAGATCTGCTAGGACTAGATAATGCTTGGGCTAGATGACACTGGACCACCCTCCCCCCCCCCACAATTGGAAGTGTGGAATCTTCCAACCCTTGAAGGGCCATCTGAGCAGTGCTGAGACAAACACCAAGAGGTTTACCTTGTGAAGAGCAGCTGCACCATGTCGACCAGAGTGTGCTCTGCAGATTTTCTCAATAACTCTGAAGACAAAAACAAATAACACAGGTGTCATTACTCGGTGTGATATTATCTAGAGGCTTCTCCAAGAAGACTCCCCTCCAAGCTTTGTTTACAAAGGATTACTGAAAATTTATTAAAACCAGCTCCCATCTCAGCTGTGCAGCAAAATGTACAAAAGGTACACTAAGTGGCGCTCCAGAGCTGAAAAGGGTATAACAAGCAGCTGAGCAGAAAATGATGCACAACCCCTCATTTTTTATTAAGCTATGGAAACTTCACTACACACATTTGGCGTATTTTATGCTTGCTTGCATTTTGCAAGCAGGACTCCCATTTAGTGGAAGTCCATCACTTAGCATAAGCCATTACTGAACCGGGAAAGTTTGGAATTTGCTTACTTGCTTGGAAAACTTACCGCTAAGCCTCATCTCAAAGCAGATACGGAAGCAGGATTGCATGATTTCACACACCGACTCATTGGTAAGATGAGCTCCAACTGGAGTAAGGAGAAGAGTCCTCAAGACCTGAAAGAAGAGCAAATCAACAAGGAATGATACTACCGTGACAGTCCCACATCATTGTCAGGTGAGGACTTAACACATAAAAACAAAGTATTTGACAACTTTAACTGAGGTGGAAGAGAAACTCTTCTGATCATCTTCTTTACAACTACCTCATTTACTAAAGTGAGAGCAAACAACTCTTTACCATGAAATATAACTGGGTTTCATAGCCTTACCACTATCATAAAAACAAAAATAGCTACAATAGATCAAAACCTCTAATTGAGATTACTTGATTGAAAAAGTAAGCCCAGGTACACGAGTCCAATATTTTAAAAAATAAAGTTCATCACTAAAGGAGCAACGGAATCTAAACCTCCTCTCCAGTCTCTATGAATACAGGATACATAGGTCATTCAGTCATTACCTTTTTGCTCCACATACCTGCAAGATTTTCATCAGGACAACCTCATCACTTGCAGGATCTGTGCCCACAAAGCGGGCATGTGTGACAGCATCTGCCATATTCTCCATTCCCTCAGCTGGGCCCTCATGGTTAGAATCTGTATCACAAAGGAAACATTTTGGCAAATTCAGACAAGAACAAAGCTTGGTCCAAAGCAAAATTCATTCTTTTTAGCTGCATGGCTTTCTTTTCCCTTCCCTGTACATCAAACCCACATTATTTATTTATTATTATTATTATTATTAAATCCATTAGAATTCTGAGCTACCCTCCCTCAAAAGATTAATGCCTTTTTGGCTAGATGCACCTTGCTCTCGATGTCTGGAACAAGCCATTTTTATGAACTTGCTTATGTACTTTTTATCCTTTCCCTTTTTTTGTTGACATTTCTTTTGGGTTTTTAATAAGCTGGTTATATTTATCCAAGCAAGACAGCCCCCAAACAGTTCCCTTGGGAGATGCAGTAGCTGCACTGGGAACCCACATCTGTTTTGTTAATGATCATATCCAAGAGCATGGGTTTATAGACATCAATAAAGTGCTTCTAAAAGAACAACTTTTTGCATTATTCCCATGATGGTTAGGAGAAAAGTTGGTGGCAGACATAGATCTCTAACTCAAATCTTTTAACAATGACCTAAAAAAAAAGTTTCACTTTACCAGCTGCTCAAGCCTCTGTGGCTATAGTGGTGATTGGGCAGCAGTGCTCCCCACAAGTAGCTGGTTGTTTAACCCTTGATGCACATAATCTAATCCAGTGTTCTTCAACCTTGGGGTTTAGGACCTCAGTGGGGTTATGAATTCTCAGTTTTGGGGTCACAACAACTTACAAGAATAAAAAGGTTAAAGACTACTGAACTAAAGAACCCCCAGATAAAGAGGGAGGCATCTGGTGTACCCCTGGGGTACCAGGAGATTGTGTCCCAGTCCTGCTCAGGTTCTTAGCAATTGTGCTAAAACAGCTTTTGGCTTGTGCCAGGCTTTATGGTAACTGCTTCTGCTATCTCTAAAATGAGTATTTGGTTACACCTTTCCAGTACTGTTCACTATAACAGAGGTGGGCCAGGGAGTGGGCAGTGCGGAGAGGGTCCCGGGAGGGTGGCAGGTGAAACAGTGGGTCGCCAGTCTCATACTTTATTTATATATTGGGGTCGTGACACCAAAAAGGCTGAAGATCATTGGTTTAATGGTCTATCTATAACTACCCTATCTATAACATTCAAATGAACCACCAAAAATTGGGGCATGATCCACTGGTGGGCCACAGACCCCTACTGGTATGGATATTCTCTGTTGGGGTTATATTTTAACTCCTGGCCTGGCTAATGTTTGTTCAGTTGGTTGTCATGTCTAATGGCTCACAGACACTACAGTGATTTGAGTTCATACACTACATACTGCTCTCCTGGGAGGGGAGGTTTTTCCCAGCTTGCCTCATCTCTGCCAAGTTTCCTTAGCTGGGATGGTAGCAGCAGATATGTTTACCAAGGGGATGCTGACTGCTAACCATTAGCCACTACTTCCTTTGGTCAACTTCCAGCTTTACTTCCCCAACCGTGATTTTCCCAGAAAGCAGTAGACCTAAACAAGATTGAACTAATATGCTTCGATTCCCAGCTCTGAAGCCTTGTGCTTCTTTAAGTATACCACCTCACAACTGAATGGGACTAGCCCTGAATAACTGTTACTCCAACAACCAACTAGCCAGCCACACACACAACCAACTTGGAGACAGAAAACCTCTTGACCTTTCTTTTTAGCTAAAAACCTGACAACTCTCTTGATCTCCAAGTTGTGTTACCCCCTTCAAAAGACAATAAGGTAGAATCAATTTCTGCATACTATAAGGAGACAGTTTAGCCTTGGGATTTAAAAAATGGACTGAGCTGCAGAAAAATCCTAATGCTATTTTTTTTAAAAAACTCTAGCTCCCTACAGATGGATAGGTCCTCTATCTTCGAATACTTTGTGCCTGACGTAATTTCTATTTTAAAATATTCCTTTTTTAGTGTTTTTTTAAAGGGACATTCAAATGAGCTCTCCAAGAGGAATCTCTGCCTTGGGTTAAGTGGAGATTAGTAAATCCATAGGAACTCTATGCAAGCTTCAATCACGGAATCTGCTGAAGGAACAAACAGAAAGAAATGTGTGTTTCCCCACTGAAAGCATTTCTGGATTCTCTTCCCACAAAAATGCAATCACCTATTTTCAGTCCAAAGGTAATCACTCCTACCTTGCTATCCTTGAAAAATGCCAGTTTCAGTGAATGTTAAGGATCGTGACTCCAAAGTACCTAAAGGCTTTGACTTGTTTGATCATCTGCCCATCATAAGTATTTACACTGGCAGTTAGCAGTCCCAAGACATTTGAAGAATCTTTGGGTAGAAAGTGATAGACTACACTTCCTGCTTCTTACACATGTTTTTGCTATATCCACAGCATGGTAATTCCACAGGTTGGTTGTAATCAGAGGCGTCATCCAGGCGGAACGGCCCGGTACTCCGTTCCGCTAGTTCCGCGGAGGGTCCGGGCCGCGCCGCCTCTCCGGAGGACGGGCGAGCTGCTGCTGGGCCCGCCCGCCCTCCCTTGCATCCAGAATCGCTCTAAAATGGAGCGATTCCGGCACAGTGAGGCTTGGGGAGGCGTGGCAGCCCTCCGCCATAGGGGCGGAGGGCTGTCAATCATCCGAGCGTTCCGGTACTTCGCGCGCTTGGATGACGTCACTGGTTGTAATCTTCCAAGTATTACAAATATACATCACTATCCAAGCAACAGCTTTTTGAAGCTCTAGTTTTTGCCAATATTAAAAGAATGTTTCAGAGCCATACCTATCAGGGCATAAGAAAGGAACTTATTCACCGATGTCAGGGCCAATCCGGTGATGGGGCCTGTAGTATCTTCAGAACGGATAACTTCCAAAAATGGTCGAAGAAAGACAATTGGCTCAATTGCTGAAAGCTCTGTAACAAAAGAATAATATCAGCGTGAGAAAAGTAACTTTTTGATCATCTTAAAAAGAACAAATTATATCAACAAATATAGAGATTTGTTCCAGGGAAAGGGAAGAGTAAATCCTGGGAGAAGGCAGGCTGACCAAGGGAGTAGAGGCCTTAGCATTTTGTATCCACTTCCACCATCCCAGGCTACAGCAAAGCAGAGGATGGCTGTCTGGGGTGGGAGAACCCTCCCAGGAGAGTACTGAACTCCACAAGTTCTTATTAAAAATCAAATCCACAGTAACATCTGTAGGATGAAGAGATGCAACAATCCATGAATTACCCATGAACATGGACTAGGCAGACAAAACTAGGCATGGAACAGGCAGAAAAAATGTTACTAGTTTCTTAAAAGTCTTTTTTAAAAGGGGAATTGAACAATATTGGAAAAGAAACAGAAGTAGTAAATGTACAAGTAGACTGATGGAAAGCATAAAGAATGAATTTTGTCAAATCCATGCAATACCCATTAGTGCCCAGCAAATGGAACTGGGGTGCAACTTAAAGAACTCACAGCCCACAGACTCCTCCTGCCCAAAACAGATCAACTATGTTAAATCCAGGGATGTCTGCATGCTGGCTAAAATCAGCAAGCAGAAAAAGAAAGCAACACAATCTAGCAAGCAAGCGCTCCTCTCTGTGCTCCCAATGAATGGGCTGCTCAGTTACTGGCAAAGCACAAATATTTCATGTGGGCTGGAACTTATACAGTTGGCCCTCGGTATCTGCAGGGGATTGGTTCCAGGACACACACTCACACACCCCGGAGACTGAATTCCGTGGATAATTAAGTCCTCAATCCTATCCAATGCTCCAGGGCCAACGCAGCCCCAAGGTAAGGTAACAAACATTCTCTTCTTTTGAGGAGGCCTCCGTGATGGTCCCCCTACCGCATGATGCAGTGCACACCCCATTAGCATCAGTGTAGGAAAGTTAGATAGGACTGGGCCCTAAATCTGCAAAGAGGTCCTGCTGGAAAAATTGGAAGTGTCTTTCAAAAGACTCCAGCAGGCCTTCTGAGGCCATCTGCACAGACACACCTAGAAGATACTTCCAATAGTCCTCTGAGGCCCCTCCAGGCATGGGGTTGGCACTGCAGTTGCCAATTCATGGAGGGCCCACTGTACAACTTTTCTTTGATGATGTCTGGGCGGCGCAGAGGGCGGAGACGATGGTTGTGATACAGGACGGCCGTAATGCCATATTCTAACGCCCGGCCCCGGCCAGGGCGGCCCCAATTCGGGCCACTTCTGTGCACGTTCCTCTGCACCTGCAAAACAGCAGGCACAGATCCGAGCAGGCCCAGAGGGGCGACCGGGGACTATGCGGGTGCAAGGGGAAAACCTCCCCTTGTTCTGGATGTTGCTGCTGCTGCTGCCTCCTAATGGGCTTTAGGATACAGCCCTGCTATGTCGGCCTTACTAGGCCGGCATAGTATAGGATTGTGCCCTAAGTCTAAGGTTGCTTCCCCTCAGGCTGGCTCCAAGAACAACTGTTGTAGGGCAGAGTCATTTAGGATCTTTCTCTTGGCCTAAACATCCATTTAATTTGTATAAGGAAGTAATGCCACCTATTACAACATCACTCTTCACTTAAAATCCCTCCTTCTACCTTCAAGTCCAATTCACCCTAATCATTTCGATCAGGACAATGATAGCATGTCCCGAGTATTACATTATTACCTGGGCTTGATAATTTCATCCACAGTGATTCCACAGATAAGGCGGCTCTGGTTCCCTTCAATTTTATAGTATGTTTAATTCTATGCCCTCTTTGACATACAAAGCTACACCATGACCAATATGCCCATCTCTGCCCACAAAACATAAATGTGTTACAGGTTTGCTCAATAACTTGAGCTAAACTTGAGCTAAAGAAAAAATCATAAGAAAGATTCAACATTAAAAGGTTGCTTAACTAGAATGGGCCTTCAGCAATTTATTCAGCAATTTTATTACAAGAAAACTGCTAATGAGATGATGGTATGAAGCGATGCCACTAATGACTCCATATGAATGTAATGGAAAAATCTTGGCAGTCCACAACATTCAAAATGTGCATTATAGCATTCTCATATCTATTATTGAAAGCAATTCTTTCCATGTGTCCATTATTATTTTATATGATTGTGCATGCAGTGAGATTATGATTGAGTTCTTGCATAGGGGGGTGCTTTTGATGCTTTATCTAGTTACATCTGATGCTTTTATTGAGCATAGCTCTGCATATTGCTTAAGGAAAAGCGGTATACAATCTTTTCTTGTAAATAGTAAATAGTAAAATTAATTGGATACATTCATGCACTGGCAAAAACTCACAAAATATATTAGCAAAAGTTGAAAGATATCCAATGAGCTAATAGCATTGGAAAAATGGGTTGCAATAGAGGAGTGGCAGCAGCTACTTCCAATACTCAGGAGAAGCTACAACTTCCTATACAGGTATATGTCACAATGACAGGGATACATTCTGCAAACCATGTTGTTAAGAGCATTTGTCATTGTAGAATAGTAGCTTGGCAGCATCCCAGAATGCCTTGTGGCAGCCAAGTAACACCACAAAATGCCTTGCAGGGCGAGAAAGGCAATCAGCTACTAAAAGTGCAAAAGGAAAGCAGATAAAAGGCTTCCTTGCATAAATGGAAGTCTTGCCTTAGTGAAGAGAATAAAAAGGAACACACACTCTGGCTAAGGAAATGTAAGATGACAATACAGAAGAGCAAGAAAAACTTTGAGGAGCATATGGCCAGCAATATTAAGGGGACTAATAAAAGCTTCTACAAATATACAAAAATTAGAAGCAGGAAACCTGTCAGAGGAACAGTTGGCTCGATGGATGGTGAGGGACGGAAAGAGAAGATAAAAGGGGCATCTGTTTTCACAGCAGAAGACTTCAAGCAGATACCACTGCATGAACAGCCCCTCCTGACTCAAACAGAGAAGATATCAAACCTAATTGACAAATTAAAGAACAGTAAGTCATTGGTCCCAGATGGCATCCACCCAACCGTTCTTAAGGAACTGAAGAATGAAGTTGCTGATCTTTTGACTAAAATGTGCAATGTGTTTCTTAAAACTACCAATGTGCCAAAAGATTGGAGGATAGCAAATGTCACATCAAGGACATGGTGTCCTTGTAAGGAGAGAAAGGAGAAGGGACCCAAGAAACTATAGGCTGATCTGTCTAACATCTGTAGGAACTCCCCTCTTGGGAATAAGAGTAACCCAATGCTCTTGTTCTCTAGGTAGGGAGTCCCTTCTCTGAGCAATGGGGGGGGGGGGAATGGCGACTACTTGTGGGTCCAACTGCATTGTATTATATGTCTTGTCTGTCTGTTAATGCCTAATAAAGCTCTTTGAATTGAATTGAAAGGCTATAGCGTTCGGGGCTCTTCAGTCTATAAAGAAGGTCCCTTAGGGAGAGACATGATTGACAGTGTGACCCAAACTAAAGAATGTAAAGTACAGTGTTAAAGCAGAACTGGGGAATTGGTTCAACTCCAAATGAAAAAAAAAATGCAAAAGTAAACGAATTCTCAATCGTCTGAACAATTTTGTTGTGCAACGTAAGGATCTGAAATCTTTACAAAATAGAAGAGACCCTTTTTAAGTACCATAAAAAACTGATGTAAAAAAATTTTTTTGCAGGGAAATTTGCAAATAAATAAATTTGCAAATTTAGCCTTTTTAAAAATACCAATAGAGAAGTTGCAGTCATCCTGGAACTAGACCTTGTTGTTTAATACAATGATCACTATCAATATTGACTGGGGGGAGAAGCTTCAGCTACCTAAAAACAATGGATTAGAGTCAGTTTCTCAGGAAATAACCAGGATTACTGCTGTCAACAATTGTGTTATTGCTTTCTAAGCTCAGAGTGGAGTTCCTGAAAGCAGCACCCTAGAGCATTTACAGAGGACAATTCCATACAGAGAGGTCAGGGTGAGCATCTCATTTCATTCAAGCTAGTTTCACTTTGTGCAGATCTGTGAAACTTTGTCCTGGAAGTTTGTCCTGGAACCTGGAAGAAGCCCCTCCATACAGCAAATGATAGAAAAATCACAGGGGAAGAAAAACAATCAATAATGACTGAAGTTTTATACTAAAACAGGGATGGTCCAGGGACAGTATTAAGCTCTTTTTAGAATTGTTTGCCAGGAAATAGTTTGAACTATAGGAAGCAGCAAAAAGAAGCAAAGTCAAGGGAAGGAGTGATTTGGTGTTTATGGAAGGCAAGGATGCCAAAGTATCCAAGACAGTGAGAAAAGGAGAAAGAACTGGAAGCAAGAGAATAAAACCATTTTAAAGACAAAAGTGTAAACTAGAATCTGAGAAGAAAATAAAAATGAGTAACTACAAATTGATGAATAAAAAAAAAGGAAAGTGATCTATGGGAATGGACAGAAGGCAGCAAACATTTGCAGTTGTCAGAGTGAGGAATTATTGTTCTTTTGCAACACTGAAAGAGAGAAGAGTGAATTGTACACTCCGCCCCTCTAATCTATAGTGCAGCACCCATGTATTTGACACACTTGTGGGTGCAGACCCTACATTGGAAGGGGCTCAAGGACCTTCTGGTCAAAATCTAAAGATGTTCTGAGGTGCAGGGAGGCTACATGTGGCCTCCCCAGGCCTCCAAAAGGCACTTCTTGTTTTCGCCAAAAAAACGAAAGGACCATTCAGAGGCCTTCCAAGGCCTCTGTTGCATCCATGAGGTCATGTGAGGGCTTTCCACATCCATGGAAATTGGTATCCATAGGGGTCTGGGAAGAGATCCACTGCAGATACCAAGGACCCACTATATTACAAAGATGAAAAGGACAGCATATAAGGAAAATGGAAGAATAAAACATAACCTAAGACCTCAAGCTTGAGATGAAATTAAATTATCTAGTGAGTGAGAAAATGAAGACAAAAATATGTGGGGAAGAAGGAAGTACATTAGGTTTTAAGAAATGGTAAGACATGCAGAAATGAGTAGCAGATAAAGCTTTTGAGAGAGAGAGAAATTTTGAGGTGCAGAGCTGACCATATTGCTGAAGATCTTCAACACAGAAGTCGTGTTGAGGACCAAAACACACCCTGAGCCAAGAGGACGGACATGTTATTTACAGGATTTATATTCTGCTTTTCAGAAACATAATCAAAGTGACTCACAAAATAAATGATAATACAAAAACATCACTTAAACAATATTAACATATGGTATAGTGACCTAAAAATCAAGTGTTTCCTTTACATATATAACAAAAGGAAGAGAATCTGTGACACAGATGGGGAAAACCAGTAAGGGAAAGAGGAAGACCATCAACAAAAACCTGGAAAGAGCAATGGGAAAGAAAGGAACTGGTAAAGAAAGGTGCCAGAAACAAAGAGTATCATTATCCATGGTGTCAAGATCAAAAGAAAAATCCATGAGGTTAAAGAAAAGGAATCTTCAGATTTGACCAAGAGAAGATAATTTAAAATTTGGCTAAAGCAGTTTCTCTTGACTGAGCACAACTCCCCAAAGACCAATGATTAGTATTTGTCCCACACAGTGAATACTCCTAGAAACTCAGCCCCCAGAACTCTTAACCCAGGCTGGATAATTGTAGAGCCTCCATGACTCACATAGTGGATTGAGGAAAATGAAAAGCAAAATCAGGATTGAGGAAAATGAAAAGCAGGGATGTAAAAATTATATCATACAACATGCCTAATAGTATTCATGGCACCTGCTAAGGGCCAGAGGTGACACCATTAAGCAGGAACGGATGTCATTAAGCAGGTCATGACTAGAAATAAGCACTTTGTTCTCATTAGGTGCACATGACAAGAAAATATGCAAATCTTGATTATATTTTTAAGATATGAGAGAGCCCAATTACCCATGTGGACTCCCCTTTCAGCAGCACTGCTTCCACTGAAGCATCACTTCACAGCTCAGCAGCTGAGAGGTGATCTGCAAAGTGATGACTCAGCAGAAGAGGCACTGCAGAAAGGGCGGTGGCCCATGGCATAATTGGTGCCTCCCAGCACTGCCCTTTCAGCAGCACTGCTTCTGCAGAGGCATCACTTTGCTGAGAGCTGCTGATGGTGATGCTGGGAGGGCCCAATTACCACATGGGCCAGATAAAGAACTTATGTGGGCTGTATATCCAGCCCGTGGGCCTTTTGTTTTACACCTCTGGTCTAAAGCACTTTAATTCTATATATACCCTTGCAACCTCTGGAGCACTCCAGGAGAAAAAATGAAAACAGCACATGCACAGTAGGCACCAATCAGACAACCAGGTGGGACGTAGAATCTTCCTTTCCCTGCATATGCACACTTCTAATCTGCGCTTGTACAGAGTCAACAAAGAACTATTGGATCAGGTGTCCCAAACTGTGAGGCTCTAGTCACGCACAGATCACTCTTGGCTGGCCTCATCATCATGCAAGACTTTGGGCCTGGCCACTCACTGATGTGTGAACTTGAGGGTCGGAGTTTAGCTGGCCTTCAAGGGACTGCTTAGCATCTTCTGCTAAAGCAGCTGTCAAGATAGCTAAAGAGAAGAATATGAACATCTAGCTACAGACAATCAGTTAAATTTTCCTTGCTCATCAACAAGCCTGAAACCCTTAGACAGCTGATTAAAAAGGGAAGACAGGTAATCCCATGTTAGAGAAGTATTTTCCTAACTATTTAAACATATGTTGCAGCTGTGCTTTGATTTCATAATCCAATGGTTCAGCTCAGCAGAAACTCAACTGACTGACAGTAATAAGGAAAAAGACAGCAGCTTGACACAGTGGTTTCACCTGTTGGGTTCTATCACTAAAGCAATGAGATTTTCCAAAGAAGAACTTTTAAACGGTACTCCACAGATTTCAAACAAAATGAGATACTGGCCACAAGAGTGACAAGTAAGAAAGTACTTCAACTTTCAGCCTTAAAGAGTGAGGCTTAAGCTATACTCAACTGCATTTACTTTCTCACTGAAGGTGGCACTGTCTCCCCAGAGGGTCAAAATCAGTACCAAAGACAACAATACTGCATTTTCAAGCACATACTTGTGAAAACATTTCTAAGGTCTCCCCAAGCTTGACTCTCCATGGCAGTGGTAGGCAGAAGGCTGAGGTAGCAGTTACAACTCCCACATCATGAATTTTCAAAGCTGCCTGATTACCCCAAGAAGCCACTGGGCAAGATGGCCCAAAAGGACCACAATAAAAAACATTCAATGTTAAGCATGTCTAATCCAGAAGAAAGCCCCATTATAATCAATTGGGCATATTCCCATCTAAGTGTGGATAGGATCTAACCCTGGCCTTTTGTTGTTCCCTGGCAAGCATTTGGAGCACTCTTGAAATGCAACAGGAAGATACAGAACATTCAATTGTGTTTCCCACTGACTATGCTTTGAATACAATAAGCTGCAATGTTCCACCTGTTAAAGAGAGTTTTCTGGAAATATGACGATATAGCATATGATCTTCTTGCAGCCTATGCATAATTAGCGGCATATTCCCATGTATGAGCAAAACTGAGTTTTAATCAGAATTATTGCCTCTTAAAAAACAAAGCGTCAATAACATACAGCCCAATCCTGGGCAGGCCTGCACTAATTCAGCACATGTTAGGCAGCAGCTGGAGCCTGCCATTGGGGTAACAAGGTATTTTCCCTTTACCCCCAGCAGAATTACTCAGATCTGCACAAGCAAAAATCACTAGTGCAAATCCAAGTGGCCCCTGCAAGGCCAACCAGATCGGAGACTGGGGTTAGGATCTGGCATAAGCGCCGGATCCTGCCTCCACCACCCTCCCCAGGCCGGCCGGCCCACCCACAGATCCACCCTCTCTCCGTCTCCCCCCCCACCTCCCTCTCCAGCCAAACATAACCAGGCTTATCTGGGGCAGCCACCTGGCACAGTCAGGCCAGTGTGCATCCTCGCACCAGCCTAGCCTGCTCTGGAGTGGCGCAAGTGACAAGGGTTGACTTAAGTGCACAATAGGATTGCACCCTAAAGCTGCAATCTTATAATATTTACCTGGGCTTAAGCATCACTCAGCACACTGATACTTCTGATAAATTCAATACATTGTTTACGCTGTAATTATCAGTTCTGCACTGAGATAAAGTTGCTTATTACTTGTTTTCAAAAACCTATTCTGTTGGAAAACACCAGGATTTTTGCAATGTTCCTACTTTTTAATTAGTTTTAGATGTTGTGCTTGTAATCTGATTGTAACATTTAACTGTTTGTTAGCTGGCTTGAATGTTTCTGAAATGGTGGGTTATAAGGGGATAGATTGAGATGTGCATCATCCTCCCTGACTCAGAGAATGGTCCAAAGGCGCTTTACAGTGCAGGCCAAACTTTGCTGGCCTAACTGTGCCAGCCTAACTCCAGGTTAGGATTGGGCTCTAAAACGGTTAAAGATAAAACAGTTAAAACCAGGGTGTTAAGTAGCTCCTTTCACAAGATATTTTCTCTTACAACTTAAATTCAAAGACATTTATACCTCATGCACATGCAGCACAATGGATAGCAGCACAGGTGCCTTTTCAATCTGCTAACATGCTGTAACACTTGTGCTTTTTAATACGCTATAGTAGAACTGCTGTGCATACACTTCAAGAGAAAGAACACACACACACACACACACGAAAGGTAATCTGGAAACAAACATTTTAAGTTGCCCTCTGATTTGGAAGCATTTGTGTGACTGCCTCTTTTACAACATTGTACTTAAAACTGAATTATTAACTTGAACTGTCAAGTGCAATAATTTTTCTGTCTACCTGTATACAGTATGCAGCAAACATTAAAAGGGGCCATCTTGTTTCAAATTTCCTATTGCAATCAAAACTTGTAAATAATTAAAAGATTGTATAAAATGGCAAAACATCATAACTAAGTGTATGTGAAAGCACAAAGATTCTAGAATAAGCAACAAATTGTTGCAAGTCTACCAAAAAAAGAAGTCTAAATTCTGATCATTAGTCTAACTGCATGCTAACAAAAACACTTGTACTCTATTTCTCCTAGTTTGCTCCCTTTGGTTTATTAGGTACAACTTAGAGTGCAATTTGCACCAGCTCAGGAGTGTTGCAAATTTGCCATAAGGCAATTTTGCTGGCACAGATCGGAGTAGCCCCATTGGGGTGGCTGGGGCATTACTCGGGGTGAGGGACATATGTCCCTTTACTCTGAGTTGCACCACAGCCACCTCCTAACTGGGGCTGGATATGGCACAGGCCAGCCTATTCCAGCCCAGGTTAAGATTGGGCCATTAGGATAACAAACTGGATAATATATAACTAACTAGTACTTGTTATTTATAACTCGACATTTAATCCAGAACAGAAATTAAATTTTAAATTAAGTAAAATGCATCATCTGTTTGATACATCTTAAACTAATTAAGGGTCCAATTCTATCTAACTTTTCCCGTGGCACAGCTGCACCAGTGTTGGCAAACTGGATAGATTGGGCCTTAAATGCAACATAATTACAATATATTATAAAACAAATAATTGATCCACTCTCATCCAAACATTTTCAAGGGCGGGGGAAGGGGACAGCTATCGCCAAACTGTTCTCTGCACACTGGTCCAATAAGCAAATGAGGATCGTCATGTACTTCTACATGATTTCCAGTCAAAAACTTTATGGAAGAAAAAATTTTTTTTCCAACACTTGCTTCTATGCATATATGAAGGACAGTTTGGGACAAGAGAAAAATAGCTTAACAATGCATGTTCCAACAATTAAAAATGCTTTGTGGTCTATCTAACAAGGTTGGGACTGCAATATGCAGAGTGCCAGGGATTGCTTAAAAGAACACTAGTGTTTAAAATTCGTCTTATGTGCAATATCTAATACATCACTGATTTTCTTCTTTGTTTAATTGATCTGTAGTAGCATTTTGGAAACTGATTTCTATTTTGGGAACATTCCTCTACTGGTACAAATGCGCAATTTTTGTTTCAAGAAATGATATCCTAGCGTTTGAGGGGGAAGCAGGGGTGGCAGCTACTGCAATAATTCAACTTCAACTACAAATATGGCAAAGGGGAATTGAGGTACATGTACGGCCTAGTTACTCCATGACACTTGAAAACACACTTGAGAAATATTCTGCTGTTGTACAGCTTGAATGAGAAATTAATTTTGAACCAACAGTGAATACAAATTTACAATTGCCTCCATTCTCCCATTCATGAAACTCCGAATTAATTAGTCTTGCCATTTGTAGTGTTTATTATGCCCCACACACACCTACAAATTGAGGGAAAGAGAGAGAGAGATGTCTTCTTAGGGCACAATCCTAATCCGGCGTTGTGCCAGCGAAGTGTTCTTCTGCCAGACCAGTGTTGTTGCAAATGTGCCATAAGGCATGCCTGCACTGCAGATTCAGTAGCTGGGCTGGCACCAGTGCACCTAACAGCTGTACCAGCTGTGTGCCAGCTTCGTTCTGCTGGTGCAGGGCTGCACCAAGGGCGTGCCAGAGGGGGACATAATGGGGTGGCGCCATGGACAAAGAGGGAAGTGGAGATGGGGCATGGCCATTGGGCCATATCCTAACCCCCGCCTCCAGGCTGGGCAGCCTCAATTTGGGATGCCCCTGGCTGCATCGACTTGTACTTGCTATTTTGCTGGCACAGATCCGAGCAGCCCCATAGGGCTGGCTGGCAAAACACATCCCTTTGCCCCATGCTGAGCTGCTGCTGCCTCCTAATGTAGTTAGGAGGCAGCGCAGGTAAGCCTGCCTATTCCAGCACAGGTTAGGATTGTGCTGTGTGTCTGTTATCCAATAATATCCCAGTTACCCTCACCCAGACTGTCTGGCAAAACAAGACAAAGACCACACCTTCCTCCCAAAAAACACTAGCAGAGATATTTATTTGATACTGTGTCTGTTCTACTAAGCTGTATTCTATCTAAATCCTACATGCATATTTAACAAAGCACACTAGTTGGATCTAATCCTACCCACTTAAGTCACCTAATAAGTGTACTGTTGACTGCGGCATTAAAGAGATTAATATTAATCTTAGCAGTTTCAGGTCATTAAGAGAACAGTTCCTGTTCCACCCAACAAGAGCCAGAGGGCAGCATGGGAAAGCCTAAACAAGAGGGAAAAGATTAATGAGTTCTTCATGAAGCCTGGAAGTCTTTGCCCCCCCTCCCAAGCATGGGATGTGGAATCCCCAGCAGACAAGCTCATACCACCACTTCACTGCAAATATTTTGGGCAGCTGAGGCTAGCATAGCTAATGTGCATTCACCATTGTTTTTTTGCTGATAACCAATGGTACTGAGAGCCCCAAAGAACAAGAAAGGGCACCAGAGCAGCTGGTTTGTTCAGTTTCCCAAGAGAGAGAATAAACCTAATAAATTATGGCCATTTTAATGGACTTACTTGCACAAATAACTGCTATAATGAATTTTCTGCTCACAGAAAGCTATGGTTCCTTGGGTCGAAGGTGGAAAACAAAAATAGGACACTTGCTCTCATCATTCATTTGGTAAAGTTTATAAGGTTCTGTGAAATGGTAGGAGGTTAATACTATTTCTGCAGATATCAAGTAATTTGGTTCTACTCAGCTTCATTATATTAAGTATTACCAAGTAAGGGGTCTGTCTCTTGCTAAACTCTCCTTTGCTAAGTTCATCAGCCAGCCGCGACAGCTGCCAAAATTTTATTTATTTATCCTATTTTTATCCCGCCGTTCTCCTCCTACCTATGGGGACCCAAGGCAGCAAAAGGAAACTGCTCTTTTTGAGACTCAAGGTTCATAGTAATCCAGCAAGAAGATACTATTGAAGAGGCAAAAGATCACTTCCCGTCATTTCCCCTCCCTAGAAAGCTCTACACACACCCTGCAAAAACAAACAAAAAACCAAAACATCTACACTACATAGCCAGTTGTCCACATTGCACCTTATGACTAGAAGTGTTTATTTTTGTTCGAATACATATAAAAACACAAAACACCATGTTTTTGGTGTGAAAACGTCTGAATAAAAACAAAGCATCATATTTTGATTTTAAGATGTTTTCTAAAAATAAAAGGGATTACTTTTCAAATTAGAAATAAAACTGTGGCTACATCTGCTAACATTATATCACCTATCTCAGTGGTTCTCAAACGTTTTAGACCAAAACTCATTTTTTAGAATGGCACTCATGTTGGGACCCACCAGAAGTGATGTCATTAACCTGGAAGTGATGTCGTGGCAGGAAGTGCTGTCAGTGTAACATAATAAAATGACACTCCTGAAATGCAAATTGGCATTATTGGACTGCAGCAATTGTACAACCGTGAAACATCTCTGACAGAAAGCAAGATTAGGACAAAATATTATGAAAAAGCACTGAACTAAACAATTTTTTAAAAACCCTCACTTGAAAATTCAAACTGAACACTCACAAAAAGCATATAGCAAGAGTAAGGTCTGCAGCCTCCAGGATAGCTGCTCCCAGCTCTCCGTGATCTATCTGACATCATATCGCAACCCACCAAGTGGGTCCTAACCCACAGTTTGAATAACACTTCTAAAGACATTGGCTTCTCACCTTTCAGTTCAAAATTTTTAACATGTGACCTTCTGTAAAATCCATTAAATCTCCTTTGTTCTATTTTTATACAACTCTAAAAATAGATCAAATAAAAAAATCAAATTAAGCCATCTAATTACGACATCTTTTTGTTCATTTTGATCCAAAAAAATCACTCAACTGAAGGTGCAATTCTAACCAGTTTTCCAGCACTGACATAGCTGTGCCAATGAGGCATGCCAGGCTGTAGAAAGCAACAAAGTAGAAACAATCTCATACTCGCCTAACTGCCAAATATCATGAGTAGTTTGGCTCCATTTGTGTAGTAATCCAATAAGCAAAAAAAAGCCCTTCTGCTCTGTCCCCACAGCACATGTACTACACCATAGTTCATGCCCTAGCCATCGCTTGCTATGAAGACTACTGCATTCTTCTTCTCTCTGATCTTCTTGTCTTGTCTCACTTCAGCCCCTTTACCTCTTTCCAACCTCCTGTTCCCAAAATCATTAATGTCTCTCCTCATCGTGACACTTGTTTCCAGCTTGCTCCTCCTGGTTGTTACTTCCAAAGCCCTCCCCATGGCCTTGCCACTCCTTACCTCTCTGTTCTTGTATCTTGCTACACTTCAGCCTATGACTTTTTCTCTGGCTTCTCAACTCCCAACTGCCCCTAAAGGCTCCAGCTCCCTCCCTCACTGCCACTTGCGCCTGGAACTTTAAGGCCTATGGCCCATTGGCCCAGTACTTGTTTGTAGAGAAAAAGTCCCAGGTTCCATTCGTGTCATCTTTAGTTAGGAAAGAGGAAAAAAAATCCTGTCTGAAATGCTGGAGAGCTACTGTGTTGACCCAGATGGAACAGTTACCTGATTAAGCAGAAGACAGCTTCCTACAAACATCATTCTAAGTCCTTCCCCATTTATCCTGGCAATATATCCCTCCCGCTCCTCTGTCTTTTTTGCATCTGTTTTTAGATAGCGTCCCTGAGGACAGGGACTGATCTCAGCTTCCACTGTGATGGTAGAGATAGAAAGTGATGGTAGTGCATTAAACATCAAATTAGAAATACTATAGCCCAACTATGTGTAAACTCTCCCATAACCCACAGAGAGGGAAAGCTAAAAATTGGGGGTTCTCCCACTGGATGCCCAGATAGCAACTGTGACCGGGAGGCATCTGCCAGCTTCAGCTGGTGCATCGGCTCCAGCTGTAATTGCTTGGATCTGACCACGGGGACCAATGTCATGGTGACATCAAGATTAGATTACTGTAATATGCTTTACATGGGACTACCCCTGAAGATGGTTAGATAGTGTCACTGAAGCAATGAGCATGCATTTGGGCAAACTCCGGAAGCTAGTGGAGGACAGGGAGGCCTGGCGTGCTGTGGTCCATGGGGTCGCGAAGAGTCGGACACAACTTAGCGACTAAACAACAACCCCTGAAGATGGTTTGGAAACTGCAATTAGTGCAGAATGTAGCTTAGAACGGGGGGGGGGCCTAGTAGAGGGACTGGGGGGGGGTCACAGGGGCCAGGGTGGCAGCAGATATCCAGGGCTATCTATCAATAACCCTTTCTCTGTAGCACACTGCACTATTTTCCTACACAACTGAGAATGGTTCCCAAACTGTGGTCAGGACCCACCAGTGGGTCACGAGCCAATTTCAGGTGGGTCACAAAACACCTAGAGCAGCCATATTGAAAATATGGGAAGATGGGATGCTGCAAAGGGGGAGGGCTGTGTGGTTGTTTTGCTTGTGTCAAGGTTGTAAATAGGCTTTTTTCTTTCTGATTCACTTTGCTATTGAAAATGGCTGAGAAACTACCCAAATTATTGCTGCATTCTCAGGAAAACAGCAGGCTCTGGCATCATAACGAGGGCACTTCTGGCCATGACCATTTCTGATGGATCCCAGACTTGGGTTTGGGTTGCAACTGATTTGGGTTGCAGTGCTAAAAGGTTTGAGAACCACTTCCATAACCAATTCTTAATGTAAAATGGCAGTATTTAATTTGTTTCCATCTCATCCCTGTTTTTCTAGATTCTCAGTTATTTATCGACAATTATCTCTCTTTGTCCAACATAGGATACATTTCTAAAAATAATGACATAATGCTATTACAAAAAGGCTTATTGATTTTCTATGAAGTGATTCCTAAAATGTGTTACTGTGAGGCTTCCTATGACAAGAAATGGTTTTCTTTTCCACAAATGTAACTAACAACTAATTCACAAATTACTTTTTCCATATTTTGAATTCATACAAATTGGTCTAATCACAGGAGCAGAATAATGCGTTAAATGAGAATTAATGTGTTAACCTATCCTTACATATAAATTATATGAAAGCTCTATCAGATTTTATTCCTAAAAATGTTCCACATATTTTAACACACTATAAGTCTGCAATTCCTTACACACTTTTCTGGGAGTAAGCCCCATTGACATTTATTTCTGAATGGGCATGCAAAGGATTGTGCTGTAATTCTTCACAGATCTTATGTTCAAAAGCTTAAGTGATGGAACTCTTTTGATAGTCCTACTCCATCAACCCAACTTCTTGATCTACACTGCAAATATTATGAAAATATCAATTGGGAGGGGGAAGAGTCATGGGACTAATACCTTCTAAGATAAGAAGAGTTGTTTAGACCCTTTGTCCTATATAAATATAGACATATGTACAGAAGAACTGTTTCTGTGCATGGAGCAAGTTTTGTACTTCCCATAAAATACTTTAGAGATGAAGCAGTTTTGCATGCTGCTGTGTCCACAGTCCGTTCTGTACACACAAGGTCAGCCACATCCAGCGGGATTGCATCAGACTCCTGGAATGCTGAAGTCCACATATTTGCCATTCAGCATGAAAACTGCCTTTCATGTTCAATCAGCTATAAATGTTGCTTTGTTTTAATTTTCCACTGAACTTCCTGGAACCTATTATCAGACTGCCAGGGATGTATATTTAGCAATGGCAACATGGCCTTTTTGCCACTGCTCCACTGCTAATGTCACCTCCAATAAACAGAAATACATAACCCTCCCAGCAAAGACTCTTGACTTTGGACATTGCTTACAGTTGATGCTTTAAAGCTGATAATGACTACATCAAATTCTCCATTTTGTATTCTGTAACACCCCACCCCCCCAAAGGACAAGACAGAGACCACTGGGTATTACACACTGCCGAAGTTCATATGCCTAAAATAATCCTTACTTATATAAAATTAGCTGCATGTCAAAGGTTTTCTTCCCTGCTCCCTAAGGCTGGAAAAATTGTTTTCATTCAGACGAAGTGTTCAAACATTAAGCAGATGTTCCAGAGAATGCTTCCCTTCACAGCAGATATTTTGCCACAGCAAAGATGTGCAATTCATAGCAAGAAATTCAGAAGCAACAGAATAATAGACAGAAAAAAATCCCAAATTGAGACCAAGACTACATAATTTTTTTCCTGTTGCATATTTTATCAAGAAAAATAACCTAGTATGATATTAGAGAAGCACTTTTTGAAAACCACTGTCTGTATTTCTATGTGAGAGTAACAGACCACCCACGATGGGTAGAAAGAAGACAGAAGGCCAAACCTTCCCATTCGAGTTGTTAGTATGGAGGCATAGGAGAAAAGACCTGATCTTTTGGCCACATGGCATTTTGGCACCGTAGTAAGCATTGTTGGGGGACTAAACAGTACCACAACCATGAGTTTAAAACTCACAAGTTTTTAATACTGAATTCATTATATTTGCTCAATAATTTGAGGACAAATACTATTAAGCTTCTTTTAGTTTTCATGAATCCAATTTTTAGGCCCAGGTGTTACTTAGCATTTTCAGAACAATAGTATCTTATCCAAAGTATTCCTTCTATAGACTGTTTTTTAGCCAATTATTTTCAACGTGGTTAACAATTTTAAACAAAAACACCATAATTCAATAAACAGAACAACAGCCAAATCCTACGATAGCCTCCACCAGCAAGACGAGCATGTACACTGTTGCAAACTTGTCATAAGGCACATTGCGTCAACATGGAGGTCCATCCTGCTAGTAGAAAGGCCTGCACCGGCCTCCTACAGCCAATCAGAAGGTAGCATCCAGCGTAGGTAGGCACTCCGCCTGACAGTGGATCGGGCCTGAGAGGAGCCGGGGACAGCAGAGGAGGCCTCCACTACATCCTATTCCCGCTCACAAGCCTAAAAGCCGGACACAGGAAGGGCAGGATTTGTGCCAGCTATAGAGTTGGTGTGGATCCAAATAGCCCCATAGAGGCTGTGGGGGCTTTACTAAGGGTAAGGGGACGAAGGTCCCGCTTTCCCAAGGAGAACAGCAGCCACAATTCCTGCTTTGGATACAACAGAGGCTGCAGTGCAGTGTAGGAATTTGGTTAGGATTTACTAATTGTTAAATAGTACATATCATAGGATATTGCTTAATTCATAAACCCAGTAGCTTAAAACTGATGGCTCATAAAGCCTGGCAAAAATGGGAAGGTCTTCACTGTCCACCTAAAAAGAGTCAACCGCATGGTTCTGGCAAGTTTCAGTTGAGAGTGAATTTCACAAACTAGGAATCATTACCAAAAATACCACATTATTGGGACATAACAGCACTTGTAAAAGATCCTCAAAATAAATCTCACATCCCTGGGACAAATAAAACTAAACATTGTATCATGCTCCACCTGGAGTTGGTGATGAGCACTGAAAACCACTGACTTTGGTGCCATCCCAAATGAAATCCAATAAACCACGAGAACAACATAAACAAGATTAAAGGGAATTAATCATGGCTGTATTTAACCACAGCAGCAATATCCTCCTGAAAGGGTAGTTGTTATACCCCTTCCTGAACACCTACAAAGATGCACTCCGCCTGGCATCTGGGAGACCGTAATTAGTTATAAGAAATGGGGTTCCACAACTAGTTATAAGAAAAGCCTTGCATCTTGAGGTCACTGTTTTATCTCTCACAATGATGGCACATGAAGAAGGCCATTCTTAAGACCTTAAACAGCTCAGGCAGAAATGCACGAAGTATCAGGACTTCTGGAACAGTTGCCTAATGACAGCAAATGAAATGCAAATCAAATAAAATCCTGGGGAGAGAGGCACCAAAACAGAGCCATAGTTTATGTAGCTGCAGTGAAAACCCTAACAACATGATGCGGGTTTTTGTAAAACACATCAGCTCCTTCAAAAAGGCTGGATGCCCTAGTGTCACACCAAACCCAGAAACATTTTCTATCAGCATTTTGTTGCAGTTTTGTCAATCTGCAGTCAGACAGAAGTGAATGCACTCCATACCACCACAGAACTGCTGAGCCTAGCCCCCTTTTCTCTCTCCTCGAGTACACCCTGGGATATCAGCCAACAAAACAAAACACCACAGAAAAAGAAAAAAAGTTGATCCTAATCATTTCCGACACCTGATCAGAATAAAGAAACACAAAGAGGCCTGATGTTGTGTGCTTGTTTAACTTTGTAAGGCTCAGGGCTCCTCACAGCAACCAATTAGTTATTTGCCACATTCCATTCAATGAATCACATGACTGGATTACTAACAGTTCCTGAAGGTTAGTTTAATCAGCATTTATATACTGCAGCTATTTTCTGGACAAAAAGGTTTAAATTAGGATATATAAATTACAATTATAACACCACTGATGACTTGCAGAAATATTTTGGCAATCTATTTTTTAAAAAGAGACTAATAACATTAGGATTTCACTAAACTGCAAGGGATGAGAACTTGCTATTTAACACAATGCATTTTTGATCCCACATTCAGGACTGAAAACAGGAGAAAGCCAGGTAAAACAACTTTCTTTACATCCCAGTCCAATTCTGCGATGGAACAGGCAAGCCAGCTGGCCTGCGCTGTATCCAGCATAGGGAAAGAGGAGGCTGCAGTGCAACTTTGAGTAAGGAGAATTATTTCCCCTTACACTGTGTTGCGCGGCAGCCACCTAAATGGGGCTACTTGGATCTGTGCCAGCGAAATCACTGGTACAAATCTGAGCAGCCTTGTGAAATGCTGGGAAGGGGGTTAGGATACAGGTCAGCTGGGAAGGGGGTTAGGATATAGGTTAGGACCTAGGTCAGTGGTCTTAAATCTTTTTCGTGCCACGACCCCAATATATAAATAAAAAATAAAGTATGAGTCTGGGGACTCCACTGTCAATCCTGTTCCCTCCCAGGACACTATTCACCCACTCCCATCCCCATACTGCCCTCCCAGCACTGTTCACTATAACCAAATATTCATATTACAGAGAACAAAAAAAGTTACTCTGAAGACTGGAACTAGGGAAAGAAATTTCAGCACAATTTTTAAGAAGCTGGACTGGGACATAATCTCCTGGCATTTGAAGGGGTACATCAGATGCCTCCCCCTTGACTTGGGGGTGCTCTTAGCAGTGGTCTTCAACCTTTTTCATTCCTGTAAGTTGCCATGACCCCACAACAGAGGCTTCATGACCCCACTGGGGTCCCAATCCCAAGGTTGAAGAACACTGGCCTAGGTCACTAAGGTTGGTCCCAACCACCTCTGCCATCCATCCACCTACCCCTGTTCCACTCTCCCCCTGCGCCAGCCTCCCAAGCCAGCACAACCTTACCATTTGCAGGCTGGGATCTGGCATGGGGAGGCTAGCACACATCTTCTTTAGAAGAAGCGGCAGGCTTCATCCCAGACATTCCAGAAATGATTGCAGAACATCATTATATCACCACAATTACTTCCAAGCAGCGGGGAGGGATGGCAGCTAAGGGTGTGACCTAGGGTAGGGCAACCTCCAGCTATACTACTGCTATAATACCAAGGCAAAATGTGGGGGTGGAGCTAATTTGCAAAGCCTAGATAGCATACAAGACTGTGCAAAGTCTGTATTGCTTTCATGGCACAGAAATTAATATAACTACAATGGCATACCTGGGGGGCAACCTGGAGGGGGCAGCTGTGAGTCCTCCCCTTGCCACTTTTTTTTTTACTTTTTCATTTTTTGTCACCCATTTTTTTTGCCCTTCCTCCTTCCGATTAGAGGCCTTTCGAGGATTTGGAAGGCCATGCGCAGCCTTCCAAGCCCTTGGAAGACTTAAAAATGTTACATCTCGAAAACCGGAAGTGACATTTTTTGTCTCTGGCACAATCAATGTATGTGGAGGGGGGGGGAATTTTGTGGTTCTGGCCCCAGGCGGCACAGGTGCCAAGACCACCACTGGGCAACCACCTTAATTTTCAATTTCCTATGTGTTTTGAAGCACAAAGGGAAATTATAAGCACATTGCTGATGTTAAATTGAAAGTTTTTTAAACATTTGAATGTCCTGGGTTTTTGAAATGGTCATTATACTATTCCTCAATTTCAAAAAATTACTCCAGGGTGCACAAACAACTTCACCTATAATATCTTATTAAATAAACACTGGAACATTTTTTTTATTCCACGCAAGAGATTGTAAACACTTAATAACTGAAGTAAATTAGACAATTTATGTAATCTATTACATTAGTCACATCATCCACAGAGTCCAGCATTCCCCCAATACCCACATGCCTCTGTGATGCTCACAAGTAGGGTCGGAAAGCAACAGTCCTTAACATCTGAAGTCCTACCTAGTCCAGCATCCTACTTCCAACAATGGCCAATCAGTTGCTTTTGGAAAGCCCCATGAGAAGGACCTGACATGAGTGATGAAGCATGTTTATTAGGATAGGTTACAATTAAAAGTTTTTTTAAATAAACACTTAAATTAGCCTGTCCTAGACTCCAAAAAGATGTTCATTGCTTCAATATATTCGCAATTGGCTCAACTTGACAGCCATTTTGCAATGGCCGAAAGGTTCCCATGAACCCTTCTCACAAGTGCACACAGATTCCAAAAGGTGGAAGACCTCTGCCCTAAAGATTTCAGGATAATATACATAGTATAGTAATCCATCCTTTCAATTTATTGTCTCAACAACCCTGTAAAGCAGATTAGAGTAGGCAATAATGACTGGCCCAAGATCATCCAGCAACCCTCATGACTGAATGCAGTTTTGAACCCACACCTTCATGGTCCTAGTCCAACATCCTAACCTCAAACTATGTCAGATTTAAATACTTTTTTCCATTAAAATTCATGGGTCTCAATACCTATGCAAGAGATCACTGACCTTACATGACTGAGCCTCATAAAGCATTAAAAACGCAATGTCCGGTTTTGCTGAAAAAACAGGATTCACATTCTTTGGCTGAAACCATTCTGAGGCCTTCGGAGGCTGCACACAGGCATGTGCAGCCTTGGCAGGTCTCAGAAAGCTCTCTGATCAAGTTTGGAGGGTGGGGGGCAAAAGCCGCAGTTTTATTTGCACATTTTTTCTTTAGCCCCAAGAATTCTAGAAACGGAGCCCTCATGAATAAAAAGGCCCCACCTGTACAATTAGATGTAATGGACTGTCAGCATTAATGGACACCCCATTCCCCTACTAATCCATTAAAAAGAGGGTTCACTGAATACTTTTATTGCCAAAAGAAGAAATGCGAAATACCTTCTGATGGGAAAATATTCAGAGGGCTGGGTATCAGTTGTTACACGATGGATCTGCTCCAACTGGGAGGTAGAACATCCCAGCCCCTACTTACTCCAAGCCAAATTTCAGGAAGATTGGGAAAATGTATGAAACACAAAGGTTTCAGGTTTGAAAATGCTAGATCTTGCTCATTTCTTCAATGGCCAAGAAACTCTGCCTCCTCCACTGACATATCAGCCTGTTCAGCCCATACTAAAGTCCCTGCTAATGGAGGGGGTACTCTGCGCTGCCAGGGAAGGTGGCACTTCTCCTTCAGCCCAAAAGGCACCACCATTGCAGCTTCACCCAAGCTACAAAGGCTTGCAGCACAGTGGTCTCACACAGGAGGGGGGGAAATTAGAGAAACCATTACTACTCTCACAGTACGAGCTAAATATATTATTATTATTATTATTATTATTATTATTATTATTATTATTATTAATAATAATAATAATAATAATAATAATAATAATAGTACTTATATACTACCTTTCTTAGGTCATTAGATTACTCCTCTGACTTTAACTCAAGGCGGTTTACATAGGCAGGCTTTATTCATAAACACAAAGGTTTTTACAAATTACAAGAAAGTTCTATCTTTCAGGAACATACAACACACAGATGGTACTTTCATGGTGTAGTCTTCTTTCTGGCCACACAATTTGCCTTCCTGCTGGCTGATAAGCAGCTTCTCTGCTCCCACCAAAGAAGCGGCTGGCCCAGCACACTCCCCTCTCACAGGCAGCTGTAGCTCAGCTCTAATCAGTCACAGTTTACAAGGTCTGCCGCTCATGGAGACTTCTGGTGATCCGAACTGGCGACCTTCGGATGTTATCTTCAGGCAAACAGAGGCTTTAACTCTCTCGACTGCAGCCTCCTGCCCTGGAAGTAATCTTCCGCATTTTCCATTACACCCATATAAACACATATAAACAATGGAGAGCTTTTGAGTGCAGCAGAGTACAGGGAGAAAGACAACTCCCCTGTAAAAGAGCAGCCATGTGATACAAACACACAGCTAGCTCTATGGCAGTCCTCCTGGAGGCATCTGCTGAAGTGAATCCTTTTGCTTGGGAAGGGTCTGGGACAAGTCAAAAAGGGACTCAGGCAGAGCAGGGTCCTGGTAGCTCAGTGCAGAAAGGCACAGGTTGCACCAGCCATGCTTGCAAGGGCACCAAAAAGAAAAAAGATCTAGACACCATCAACCCCTAGATATATTTTATGATAAAAATGCCAGTACAATCGGTCATTGAAAACAGGACTTTAAATAAAGACTATTATTGAAAAAGTATGTCAAATTTCATCCAAAACAACTTCTAATCAGACACAAATTTTTAAAACTGCAGAAGAGATACATGCAAGAGAAATATATCTATGATGAAAAAAGGATGCTAATATGTTGAGGTTGTCAGGATTCTAAAGAGTTTGAATTGCCACAGCTATCCAATTTCACAACATATTTGCACAAAATACAGATCGATGGCAAAGACAATGGTCTCAACTTACTTTGTGCTACACCTCAGGAATACTGCATGAAGCTTCAGGTTTTATAAACAACAGACTATTCAGGGCTTATACTGATTGAATATTGTTTGCCCATTTCACTTTAATACTGTACTACTACCGTGCCTGTATAATCCTCAGTTGGCAAACAGACAGGCACACAGTCTGTTCAATTTTTTCCTCTGGACCAGTGGTTCTCAAACTGTGAGTCATGGCTCCCCAGGGAGCCACATAAACCAACCAGGAGAGCCATGGAATCCTTGCAAAAAAAGTGTCACCCTATACAATACACCCATCCTATAGGGGAGCTGAGGCCATGGCCAAGTAGATAAAGGAAGCCACCAGTTGAAACTTTTGGGAGCTACTATTCTAGACCAAGGGTCTTCAAAGTGAAGGCCTCTGCCACCAGCTAAGGCTTCCCCAGCGCAAACAGCACTTCCAAATAGGAACTGCTGCAAAGCCATCTGTTCAGCCCAATATTAATGCCAACCAGTCACCTCTGCACTGAAATCTGGACAAGAAGCATGCTAGGTCCGCAAAACTCAGAAGTGGCTGGCCAGCGCAAATATCATGGGCACAACAAGGAGCTTCCAGCACCTCCGGGCTGCAATGGTAACCGCTGCAATGGGGGCAGGAAACAATGGATGCCAGATCCAAGACCCAGGCCAGAGCTTGGAGAACCAGAGCCTGCTCTAGACCCAGGTGCACATACATAAGTTGTCCCCTGTGCAAAGCACCAAGTCAGTACTGACACATGGCAGCGATGTCACATTGTGACATGTACTAGGCAGTTTTGGTTGTACAGGGTGAGATGTTGCTATTGCTTTCTTCAATCATCTTCATTTACTCACAGCAAGCTGGATACTCTTCTACTGACCTCGGAAGGATGGAGGCTGAGCCAATCTTGAGCTGGCTACCTGAGAACCTGACTTCTCACAGGATCGAACTTAGGTTCATGGGGAGAGCTTTTGATTACAATACTGCAGCCTACCACTCTGCGCCACTTGAGGATCGATACATACACATACAGACAGGCCCTCGTAATCCATGGGGGGGGGGAACCTCCATGGATAATGAAAACCGTGGAAGTTGGAATACGGAGTTTTCAGGCCACCCCTATCCTTCAAACCTTGCCAGATCTGGGCTCTAGTCAGGTCCGGAGGATCTTCTGAGCCCCACAGAGGCTATACGTATCCATCAGCGGCCTCTGTGGGCCTCAGAATGAATTTGAGAAGTAAAAAAAATCCCTTCCAGTTTTTCAGCAAAATGGAAGTGATGTTTATATACCTTTCAAAGGCATTCTGAGGCCCAAGAAGTCCCAGAAGATCTAGGTCGGCCTACCTCCCCTGCAGTTTCAGGAAACCCACGGATACTGGAATCTGTGGTTAATGCAGGCCAACTGTATACATTGTATACACATTGAATACATACACTGTATACACACACATATATTCTCTCTCACACAAACACATCCATGTGCGCGTGTGTGTGTGCGCGCGCGCACGCACACACGCACACATGCACACACGCACAGAGTAAATCTAAAAGGCAAAACAACAAGCTGCTCATCCCTATAAATATTCCTTGCGTCATCCCTTTCTCTCAATCTCCAAAGAAGTTCTCCTAGACTAAATAAAAATTGTTAAAGAATACAGCATAGCTTATAACAATTAGCAAGTTTCATTCATTGAGCATTTTGAAGACCAACTTTTACAACCATGAGATCAAGATAACCACTTCATAAACTATGAATGACAGCCACACATCAGATCAGACTGCTTTGTAAGGTTTGAGGCTCTTTAGCAAGAATACTGTATCCGTAGCTTTCTTTACATTTCTCCTCTGATTTTAGCAGAAATTATATGGTTTGGTTCTATTTAGGACTCATTAGAACCAACACTTGACTAGCTGACCAAACATTATTATTAAAAGGTAAAATAAATGTGAAAATGAATGTTTAATTTTTCACAGCCTGCAACAAGCTCATCCCAATAATCTGAATAAAAGTGACTTCTACTCACTAAACACCAATACTTATATGAATAAAAATTAAAGGATTTAGCTAAATCTTTTTTCTTGCACACAGATGTTAAAAAGTGACCTTTACAAGCGAAAGAAGTGAAGAGGATTTAAAGCAACAGCAGCAGGTGCCTGATGTGAAAATCAACTTTGAAAAATTATGAAGCCTCCAGGCCTCAACGAGATGTGAAATTTCCAAACAAGTATGAAAAGTGAGTCCAATCCACTTCTAACAGACTGTCTGCAGAAGCACATATCCAATCACTCCAAGTCACCTTTGAATTTTACTAATTTCAGAAAGCTGCATGCACTGCAACACTGAAAAATTTGTTGTTGTGTCACACAAGTGGTTTCTTTTCAACACATTTTCTTTTCACCTGCTGCTTCCTCTCCCCTCCCCCCTGCACCTCACAACATAATTGCTCTTCTCTCCTTGCATCCCTACAGGTCTTCCTAAAACCTTCCTCCCCTTCTCTGTCTTTCTCCCTCCAGCAACACCATAATTCTGCACCCTCATTTCTACAGCATCTTCTCTATCAGGTACCTTTATAGATTCATTTCTCATTCATTTCACAAACACTCTTCCCCTTCTTCCACATCTCCCATTCCTTTTTATTCCATCTTTTGTTTTCAGCATCCTCCTTTCTCAGCATCCCATACCCCACTATATTCTTTCCTTGCTCCCCAACAGGTATCTCAGCGACTTAAGATATTCCCTTTTTCTTCGGCATGCCAACACCACCACAGATAACTGCAAGCACAACTCTAAATTTCACCTTTTTGCTTGGGTTCTCTTCCATTCACACATGCTGACTAGCGTCTATCCCTCACTGAATTTGGCTACCGCAGCACAAAAGGCATTCCCTAGTACACATTGCTGGGAGAGTGAAGAACCCTCTGAGAAGGCAAGCCATTGGGACCAGTTCTACCATATGTCTTTGAATCCAGGAGCTGGAGGGAGGGTAGAAGAGTTGTGCTGGCAAGTAGTCTTCCATCCCCACTCCCAACTTTTGATAGTGGGTTTTCAATGTTTCCACAATGAGATGAGGATAGGTACCACCTCTTGAGGGTCACCATTTTTTCCCCAGAATACTCTTTGAGGCACAGTGTTATTCTGGAGCATTCTTGGGTCAAAATGGCAGCAGCTGCAAGGAACTCTGCTTCCACCGCTTGCAACAGCAGTAAAACAAACACACATCTGGTTTTGCCACAGCTAACATAAGTGTCCTGGGAACCTGTAAACAAATTTCATTTCTTTCTACAAAAATGATTCCTTCTCCCCCCAAAATGTGTTGCCTGTCAATGGGGCAGTGTTTTTGGGAGCCACTTTTGCTCAGTACAACAGCAAACTCTGAGGAGATTAAAAGGCATGAATCAGCAACATGAAAGATTCTGAACACAAGTGATAGCAGCAACTCATTCTACTTTTCATTAAGATTTCTAGCAAGCTATTCTCTACCATTCATTCAAATAATTCAAACTAGAATCAACTCCTAACAAACAGCCTGAGAGCAGGCTGGAAGGAACATGCAGCCTTATCCAGCAAACATTTCTACTATACAGATAGAGATCCTATTGTTTGTATTTCCCACTCACATGCACAAATAATAAGGAAAAGATAGACTGTAGCAAATGCAATAGCCCCTTGCCAACTTCTTCTGTATTCCAAGTCCCAGAAGGGTAAGAAATTATTTCTCAGTCAAAAGACAAAGCTTCCTTTCCCAGAACAATTTGTCTCTTGGTCTGACAGCTCCCCACTTCTGTTATGGTCACCCCACCAAACATGGTCAGTTACGTGTTTCCAGCTGTATTCAAAGCACATGTTACTGCCAATCACCCTGATCACAATGCAGCTCAACAGAATTTCTAGGAAATAAAAGATTTCTTGTTTTTTAGTTTAGTTTTAAGAACAAGGACAAGTCTTTGTCCCTACTCAGGACTGGCTCCCATTTGCTTTTACTCTCCCCTTATCTCATTTCAGAACCAGTTCTCCCACCACCACCACTTCCAGCCTCTGAACTTAGGCAGAAGCTCTCCAACATATGTCAAGACGGCAGCCTGGGAGGGCAGGCATCACAAAGGTTATGATAACTCCCTCTAGAGAGTCAATTCTTCCAGCCACTTCATGTTAGAGGCTGTGTGACTGCCCCCCACCACCAACCACCACCTTTGCCTTTCTCCTGTAGACCAACAGCAGCAGCAACCTGTCTGCACTGCTTCCACATGTCTCTTTTCCACTTCTACCCCTCTCCCCCATCCCCCTTTCTGTGTCACTATGTGGCCTCCACCCCTTCCTCCACTGCTTCTCAGCTGTTTCTTCATCCTCCTCTTTCCCCTTCCACAGCACACATCCCATACAACCACCCCCACAGGACTGGCTGCATCCAGGCAACTGATATGTAAGCAGCAGGTATCTCCAGCCTCTACTGGGTTGCTTGCGTCTCTCTCTAGCACAACCTGTTACAGGGACCAGTTCACACTGCACAATTTCATTATGCCATTTTCATATTTAGCACCAAGAGATGTGAAACCCACCAAAAGAAGATGTGAAAAGAATATTTCAGAAAACTTTTCTTCCTCCAAATGACTTTATTATGAGGTAGATGGTTTCTATTATGTGGTTTTTTTCCATCTACTTTTTGGTACTCAAGTACAATACCTTTTGGTATAGTCGCATCTTTTGGTATAGTCGCATCATTTCTTGTAAATACAAGTATTATTATAATATAATATAATACAATTACAAGTATTATTATTATTCTCTTATATTACACTGTATATTTGTCAAGGTACATATATACACATTCAAACTAATAAATATAGAGGTTTGATCGGAATTGCACATTTTAAGGACCCATATATTTGACACTACCAGTGTGGTAGCATAGAATTTCTTAACCTGGGGTCCATAGAGACCCCAGAGTATGGGTCTCCATACTGTTCAATAAAAGGACCATGATGTACATTTTACACATTTTTGCCAGCCAAAAAAAAAGGGGGGGGGTTATAAATGAATGAATGAAATTTAAATGAAAGGTATATCTGAACAATGAAAAGATTAGAATTATACTTTAATAGACTTTTAAAATTCTAATTATTAGGATTTGTGCAAAGACTATGGTGACACACAGAGATGATACAAGAAGCAGAGCTCAATGTGAACCAGTGGAATAGGCAAATGACACATTGTCTCTACCTGATCCATTGCAGAAACACAGTCTGTTATTTGTTTATGCATCTGCAAAAATGACACTATTTCCTCACCACAATCATTTTACTGTGTTGTTGAACAATCAACATACAGAAAAGCAAATTTGTTTTCTTGGAAGAGGTATGGTTAACATAGAATAATTATGGTTTGAGGGTCTTAAAGGATATGGCCCAGGTGACTGAAATGGGTTAGCTAGGTTGACATCACTCTGGCCATATGGAAAGGAGTGCAGTAGACAGAACTGTATGTGTTAACTCTCCAACTGCATGATTGGGAAAAATATTTGTAGTTCCTTTGGGCCAGATAAAATCTTGTAGTGGCCCCCACACTGTAGTTTGGAGACCCCTAAACTATTATAATTATTTATGTAGGTTGATCCTCCTTATCTCCAGATTTGGGACTCACAGATTTCTCCCATCACAGGTCCCGACCATGAGGGCCAACCTGTACCTCCTGAGTGTGGCCTGAAAAGTCTTCCGGTCACAGTTGGGAGGTGGTCTGAGACCCCCAGAAGGCCCTAAAAACCATTTTTGCAAAGATGTTTGTTTTTTTTTTGACAACCTTCCAGGTGTGGATGCCAGCCCCCATCTACAGCTTCACTTATCTGTAGTTTTCCACATCCGAGGAGTTCCGTGAACAAACCCCCCACTGATGCTGAGGTTGGACTGTAAGCCACTTTGTTATCCTCTCTGGCCTTGTAGTAGAATTCAAGTGGCAAACGGGCACTAGACCAGACCTTCATCCTGCCTTTCTCATGTTAACATACAGTGTACAAATGTTCAAGCAGCAACTGGAACAAAGATCCCTGGAGAAGCCATTTCTAAACATCTCAGAACTGTCAAATATACTATCTTACCAGAAAGCTATCGTGTCTTCTCAGTAATATATTAAAAAAAAAAAAAACAAGCACACTTCTCTTGCTCTTGAAAAGTCATTCAAATCCAGAATACAAATCCATAGTTAACAGTGAGTAGCATTTTGTGTTCTTAAAGGGTGCTTCCAGATCACAGTTTATATTTAAAAAGAGGGGTGCCATGCCACAATCACTGTTTATGGACAACATTATTAAACATGGTGGCAGAGACTAATACATAGATTTAAACAACTGAAAGGCCTTATATTACTGAAGAGAAGCACTCAGTATTTCATGTTGATTGTTAAGTTGTTTGACAGCCACAACTGCTTCTCTCCTCTGATCAATTATCTTAACCTTCATCTCCCCGACTGAGAGCAACCTACAAAATCATTCCTGCCCTTTTCCCCTGACAACAACACAGTAGCATAGCCACTATAGCTACTCTACTGCAACATCATCATTATGGATGATGTTCTTCCCTCAACCTAAAAAACTGAAGTACCCTTAACTTTCTATTCCATGCCCAATTCTAACTCATTTTCATTAAGTTAGTTAGATTAGTATGTAAAGTAATTATTAATTACTGATTAATTAATTCTACCAAAAAATTGTCCAACTATTCCAAATACTTTACAACCAAGCACATGTTTATGTGCAACTTCCCCCTACCAACACACACAAAGAGCTGCAGTATTCAAAGCATTAATACAGTCAGTCTTCATTATCTGCTAGGCTTAGGTTCCTAGAAATCCTCACAGATAGCAAATTTGCAAATAACAAACCAGTGATCCTATGGGATCAATGGGATTAGGTGCAAGGGGTACCTTTCCTGCCATCAGAAGAATCCAGCAGAGACCCTCAGGAAACCAGCAAAGTGCAGCAGGAAGTGCCAAAAAAATCTCTGAATACTGCAGAGAATACTTCCAGAGGTTGCAGGCACCTGCAACCAGTGCCAATCCCTTAAACATAGCTGGCGAATGATTCTGCATTTTAAAGAGGTCAGCGCTGGAAGGATGTTGGTGGTCATACAACTACTGCCTGAACAGGTGCTGAATGCCCTTGAGAAACCCTTTAGCCATCTCAAAACTATTTAGGATAGCCTTGATAGAGTAGTTAACAGATAGCAAGATCAGAAATCATACTTTCATTTTTTTTCTATTCAGCACATTCTCACCAGTGCCAAGAATCGAATTGGACACGGGTTGCTCAGTCTTGAAAACAACTACTTTGCCCAAAGTGACCAGACTTATCCTCAGACTTATCAATTAAGCCCCTGACTTGCATTGCATCTGTAGCATATCTGGCCCTTTAAAAATACCCATCTTCAGCAGTGGGTACTTTCAATTCACACCAAAAGCTACACCTACACACACACACACACACACACACACACACACACAGAGCATTTGTATGACCCCACCATTTGCACCCAACTGAGGCTCACTAATTGCCACAGTGACTCAGAGTCAACATTAGCATTATCTTCTTCTGTGTACTTTCCCCTACCCAGAGGCTGAATAATTAAAGGATTGGTAAAAAGTAAAATGCAAAGGTTAATGAATCCTTAGCCGCATGTATGCAAAGGAGGAGCTCTAGGTTTTGTTTTTTTGTTTTTAAAGAGGAGACATTTTTGTGCATGGCTTATTCCCAGTCTTTCCTTTTTCTTAGATGCTTGTAGAGACTGGTTACAGTAGCTCAACAAGGAGGGAGGCACATTACCCAAGTCAACTGGTTCAAGTATTCCATGAGAATTCCAGGGCTTAGCCCTGGCACTAAATCCACAGCCAAAGCCTAGCAAGCGTGACACAAATTAAGCCCTAAAGGGAGATATTCACCCTTTAAATGCAAAGTCCTGCTATGAACTGTTCTTGGATAACACTTTGGGCAAAAGGATTTTTGCATGTGGCCTTTTGGGAAAGGAAGAACATATTTTCCACTGCAGGATTTTATTCTATTTTTTTTAAATCTAGATCATAAAAGCCCAGAATAGTCATTTCATTCATCTCACATTAGAGATTAAGGACCCAATCTTATCCAACATTCCAGCACTGATGTAGCCATGGGAACAGGTGGTGGGCAGAACAGTCACAGTGCTCAAGGTAAGGGAATGTTTGTTCCCTTACCTAGGGGCTGCATTGCAACTGCATCAGCACTGGACAGTTGGAAAGGATTGGGCCCTAAGACAGAATTGTAACCAGTGCAAAGGGCGCCAGGGGCAGGGCAATGTCACCACACTGCTAGAGCTGTTGCCCTGCTCCCTGTGCTGCTGGGCCACACCACCTGCGCCCAGAATCGCTCCATTTGGGAGCAATCCCCACACGAGGGAGGACGATGGGCAAGTGAAAAAAGTGAAAGCAGAAGGCATTATCCTCGTTTAAGTGTCAATGGCTATACACTGACCTCATGGTGTTATCACACTGATTAAGCAGTCCCCAGTTATCTGGAATCACATAACCGAGATATAAAGTAAACAAAACACTCACCTTGCATTGAAACACCTACCAGTTTGTCAACCAACAATCTCTGTATGAGGGCAAAAAATGTGATGCAACTCCGAAGTATGACTTTCACATTGAAAGCACTCACAGTTCTACAACTGAGGGCACAGTCCTAACCAACTTACCAGTGCTGGGGTAAGGGCAATGGAGCTCTGAGGTAATGGAACAAACATTCCCTTACCTTGACAAGGCCTCCGTGACTGCTGTTTCACTGCAGAATGCCAAATGGCACAGCTATGCCAGTGCAGGAAAGTTGGTTAGAATTGTGTTCTCAGACACTCCGAAGTCCATGATTTTCATAGTCATGGCAAAGGGAAGTGTCATTCTTCAAGTATGTTAAAATTACATTTATAGATCATACCTGTGAAGACCAAGCTCTATGCCTCCAAAAAAGTCAAACCAAGAATCTCAAGTCTCTGTCTACTTTATTAAAATATTCTAACACTCATGCAAGTAATCTTTTCCAATAAGCATGTACATGCAGAGCACCCTAATCTCAAGCATTGTGCAGACATTACACCCTGGTAAGAGACTTGGTCAGTGTTACTACAACAGTGCTATAGACATGGCTAAGTAGCACTACACAAGATGATATACCACACAGGATTGGGTGAAAGGGGTAAATAGACTGTTCAGCCTAGAGAACTGACTATCATAGGCAAGGATACCATAGAAGATAAAAGTACAGCAAAGTCACATGGAGCTTTTAAGCTGTTGCAGGCAGGGATGGGAGGTTAATGGAGGGAATATTGGGGGGGGCATTATGTACTCTGAATAATAGGTTAATGTAAAGATTTTGGTGACAGAATTATGGATAAAGGTTGTACTCATCAGGAAATAAAAAACCAACTAGAACCTTTGAAAAGCATATATAAAGAAAAATACTTTGTCTCAGTCTGAATTCTAGTCTCTATTCTAGCAAACCATGGCTCAGACTTGCAGGAAGGGAAGAAGAATAGATATTTTCCTGCAAAGCTCTGCACACTTTTGTTGCAAATAGGTGCCAGTTTGAACAGAAACTGTTTCTGTGGCACATCTCTGGCCAACTGAAAAGGAAGCAGCAATGAAAGCCTCCTATGCAATGGTGGACATGCTTCCTTTGTTCTTCAGGATAAACTAAAAGGATAGCTTTTAAATCTCTTTACAGTACTTCAGTTTTTAAATTTTGTAATTCCAAAATTTAGCTGGGTTTCTAACTTGTTTTGAAAAAAGACTGAAATCAACTTTTTTTGTTTTTTAAATTCATCTTTGGACTAATAAGCAGGCTATCAAAATTTGTGTGGTGTAATAACATTTGTTAATTTAGTTTGCTTGGTTGAGTTAGCACCTATTGAAATACCAAGCGATCTGATCCATTCAGTAGTTGCCAGATCATCGTATTACCAAAATGAAAGGAAGCCATGCTAAATAGGCACGCTTAAAGCAATATGGGGTGGGAGTACAAACCCAACACCATCTCCAATTTATCTTTCCAGAGAATCAAACCACTAAAAATACTTGGGTTCAGCTCCCATTCCGGTTAATTTGCATTTAACCATCTAGTTCAATTTCAGTTCAAACACAAATTCGCAAAGGCACGTTACCAGTTTGGACACTTTGAACCAGTTTAGATACAATATCAGACTCTAACTTGTAATGAAATGCCATGAAAAGAATACAATGATAATATTTTATCTCAAGTTAGTTACTTTTCAATTTATTTCAACTGTTAAGAGGTTTTACAAACCACAATAGTGATACACAATTGGAAGCAGAGTGCCTGCTTATTGAACCACTCATCACATAGCATCTGTAGGGGGCTCAGTTGTGGTCTAGGAAATTTTAATTAAACAAATAGATAAACAAAATCTAGGCCACACTGAATTGGTTTTTAGGTCTGGATTCAGGTTCAGTTTGACTCTCTGACTTTTGCTACTTACACCTTAACTTTGTACACAGGGAAAAGTATAAGACAAGGTGTTTTCTAGGTGGAACCATCTACCCCATCTCCAGAACCAGACTGACCCTATGGCATACACCGTTGTCGCAAATCATGGCATCCATACATCATTCCTAAATAGTTAAATGATTATAGACACCAAGGAGAACAAAGGTACTCTACTGCAACATGCCTAACATTTACATTGCCCCTCTCTGCTCATTAAACAGATTTTGGTTAAATAATGAACAAACTGTATTATAGACTCCAATGAGAATTCCAAAATTATAAGTCAACTGATAAAGCTCAGAGGAGATGGAAGAGAATGGGAGGGAGGGAAGAGTAATATTGACTAATATAAAGGGCGCAGCTTGAGAAAGGATATTCCTGCCACACCTGATCAAACATAGTCCACAAAGGGGAGAGAGAAAGAGGAACAAGAAGAGAAATGAGACAAGGCAGTTGGAAATTTGCATCCAGAAAAGATTAAAACAAATTCTGTAGGGACTGAGGAAATACAGAATATATATTACTATAAATGCAAAACTGTTCTAAAAGCTAACTCAAATGTCAAAGATTACTGCTTGAATAAATTTGAATATGTAAGTCATTGCTTCCATAACTTAATGAAGAGTCGCTCAAGCCAAATTCAGGCAAGAGCTGAACTCTGGCCCCAGGAGCTGCCTCTTAAGAGTGGGGGTCTCAGAGAGCAGCATTGAACACCATTAACTAGGGCTCACCAATAGGCCCACCTAACATGGGGACATCTTTTCTGTCCCCATGTTTCCAAAGTCGATGATGTTCAATCAATGCTATGATGACTAATAACCCAGGCAAGACAAAGGTAGATATGGTCTTTTTCCAAGTGCTATAGATAGCAAGAAATGGATCTGACTGATCCCATAAGAGCTTGCTTCTGACATTCCACCATGAAGGTGCCAGTGTTTCTAAACTAGTCACCTAAAGCATGCCAAAAATTCAAGACACTGTTGTCTCCTTTGAAAAGTCCATGGAATTGTCACTCAGATTTTTACCAAGGGAGTTGTTACAAATAGCATTTTACTATCAATCCCAAACATTTAACTGGCACTAGGTACACATAATCAGTCCTCTTGCACTGCAACATCTGACTCCCTGTCATGGCTTGGCAGAGTTCCAAGGGGCTGAATTTGGAATTCCAAGCCTTTGGATTAGCCAATAGGAAAGGCAGAAACTCAATCCCCCAAACCTGTGTAAAAAGCAGCCATTACATTGAGAGGATGCACTTGCAAAGTTTATACTATTTACTGACAAGCCCCTCTTGATCTGCAGGTGAACAGTGAACACCTCCCTAATAGGGAAGGTAAAAGCAAGATGTGTTTTAAATAAAAAATATAGTGTGCATAGGTGCCATATTCATTTAGGTTGACTGCATTTTTTATTTAATTTTGTTTTGCCTCAAATGTCAAGTGTCCGATTTTGTCCATTTTAACTAACATTAACAAGTCATGTTTGAGTCTTAACTTTTTTCAGACATTTCTTTCATTAAAATAATTCATCTAATACAGGAGACCATCATATGTGACCTCTGGCAAGAGCCTGAAAGTTTTAGACCTGAAAGGTTGCTTTAATGGGCACAATTCAGCAGCTACAAACAGACGAACTATTTGTTACCCATAATCCTTTACCAATCCTGAATTCTTCATTTAGGCCATACATGCACCAAGAGGTATGAATACTGCCGTTCACAGTCTTCTGACAGTTCTTGAAACATTTCCGGGATTTGATGACTGTATGGAGTCTCTGTTCTGTGTTCAGTTTAATTTTGCAACACTCTGGGGTCTGACACTTGAATTCAGGTCACTTTAGAGAGAATGGCAAACAAAGCTAGAAACTAGACATATGTGATGAAGCATACATGCGCATGCATCTGGGTTGGTACTTCAAGCACCACATTTGAGGGGAAGGGAGTCAGAGAACATAATTCAGACATTAGAGACCCTGGAAGAGACTATCATGGTATCAGACATTGATATTGTTTATAGGTCAAGGGCGGTTGATACTGTAAGTAATTGACAGAAATATAAGGATCCAGTAATTCTTAATTAGTTCTTGATGTTGAAGCAACATCAAACATAATATGTTAAGCAACATAAGCAACTTAAGCAACATCAAATATAATAAATTAACAGCGCAATCCTACCCCTCCCCTTGCATCAACGCTACGTCATAGCATCAACGCAAGGGGCGGAGCGCCAGCACATGGGCACCAAGCAGCACCCCCGCACTGGTGCTCCAGCTCTAAAGCAGACACTACGTGGGCTTCAGAGCGCTGACAGGGCTTCAGAGCGAAGCCAGTCGGCGCAAGGGAGGCTCCGTCCCTTATTGGGAGATGGGGATTGGAGGGAGGGAGGGAAGGAGGGAGGGAGGAGGTGGTGGGCTCGGGAGGTGACCTTATGGCCACTTCCTAAGCCCATCCGCGAGGCCCTGATTCAGGCCATGCAGTCTCCTCGGATCTGCGCCCTCTCTTTAGCAGGCACAGATCCGAGGAGCACATAGGGGAGGCTGGAGCCTCCCCTACAGTAAGGGAGCGAACACTCCCTTGCCATGGGGGGGGGGCTTCAGTTGGCCTCACCATTCCAGCACTGCATAGGATTGTGCCCTAAAGCAAGTAGCCAACACAAAAGCAAAAAAGCTCCACAGGTAGGGGTGTGCTTTTTTAGTGATATTTTTTCCAAAATTTCTTGGTTAAAATAAAATAGCAAATTGTGGTGTTATATGTTTTTATTGTACATTCTCATTCCAAGTTCTCATTTTTATTAATTTTAAATGCTTTTAAAGTATACTAGGTAGATGATAATAGCGTCAGCAAATGCAGCCACAGTAATATTTCTAATTGGAAAAGTAATTATTTTAATTTTTGGAAAGTATCTTAAAACACCAAAATGCAGTGATCTGTGTTTTTATTCAAATATTTTAACCCTGAAAAGGCAGTGTTCTATGTTTTTATGCGGTATTCAACAACCAAAAAAAAACCACCCCTATCCATAGGCAATACTGTTCTGCTCATAGCAATGCATGTCCTGCTCCACTAACTTCCTTTTTGACATTAAAAAACAAAACAAAAAAACTTACCAGTTATGTTATTCAGCACTTCTTTCAAGATACTGAAGCTGTGCAACAGGGGATCACGTTCTTCATCCTAAGCATATGAATAAGTCATTACTAAATTACAGCTAGATCAACCAGGGAAGGGGGTAGGAATATTTTTATATTCTTTCAATAAGCATCACGGTGGATAATTCAGATAGATTTTAAAACTATTTACAACTAGCTATTTATAAACCACGGATAATACATACCAGTTTCTGGAGAAAGAAGTTAACTAACTTCCACTAGTCTAATAATATGCAATTCTTCCAAAAGATACCTAGACAGCAGAATAGTTTGATATGTTTTTTAAGATCAAAGATCCAGTATTTTTATGCCTCATCAGCACCAAAAGACAACCCACATGTTATTATGGAAACAGGACCACAGGTTGAAGATTACTAGAAGCAAGCACTATGTTCTGATAGCAGCTTTTTTCTGCTGTTTCAGAGAGTTTTTTAAATGATTTTTGGATTGTTCATGGAGCTGCATTATATATTTTTGCCTAAGTTTGACACTACCTGGGAGTAACTACAATCAAGAAAGGTGGGATATAAATCCAGTAAAAACAAACCTCCCACAATTAAGGCAGCCTTGCAAAAAAGAGTTGGCAAAATTTACTTGTCCACCTGTGCATGCAAATTCCATCACTGGCATCTCCCTCATTTAGAATCTCATTTAGCAGGGCTGGACAATACCTCTGCCTAACCATCAAACTATACACGATTACTGCAAAATAGAACAGGGGGCATCCTGAACATCATCAAAACGGCCGTCTTAATACTTTTCCCCACCCCATGGACCTAATCCAGAGCCATTTCCCTTCCCCCCAGTGCCATTTATAGTAGTAAAAAGGTTTCCTTGAAACCAATGGAAATGTTTATGCTACTATAAATACCCAGGGCACGGGAAGGTACAATCCAAATTTGAACCACATTGAGGGCAACGTATTAAAGCCCCCACCCCATCCCCTGCTGTGCTGTTACTCTGGATGCACCCCATGCTATTTTACCCATGCTTTAAGTCAAACACTTAAAGGGCAAGCTCACAGTAAAATGTAGTTTGCTCCCAAGACCTTGGATAGCTGAAACGTGTTTTTGAACAAATTTCAAGGTATTCCCCACATACCTGAAAACAACAGTTGTATTTGGTAACCTATGGTGGTCAATATACATGTTTTTACAGGCCCTGTCCTGGATGCTATTAATTCCTGTGGATATCATGCAAAAAAGCATGGGTGGAATCATGCAAAAAAGCTTTTTCTAGGGATAGTCCAAAATCTTTCAAAAACCATGGTTTTACTTATCACACAGCTTAGTTATTGCAGGATACAGCAATAGCATTTTGCAGGCTTGTTTGCTCTCTGTCTCATTTATTTTCCATCTATTTCTCCAAATGTGATGTTTATGAGAATCTCATGCGATTTATTTTAAAAGTGTGATTTATTAAAACAATGACATCACTTCCAGCCCTGCCACTCCAATGATGTCACTTCCTGCTTACTGATATCATTTCTGGTCTTAGGGGTTGTCGTACCTAAAAAGTGAGTCACGATGCTAAAAAGGTTGGGAACCAATGCACTAGAGCAGTGTTATTCAAACTGTGGGTCAGGACCCACTTTTTAAAAATGGTCTGAAGAATTGGCTTATAACATTGCATGGCTAGTATACTTCTTAAATGTATGATAAAATAATATATAAGAACAAAGCATTAGACTCGCAGAATGCTGGGAACAGCCATCTTGGAAACTGCAGATCTTATTCTTGTTATATTCCTTTTGTGCTAATAGTTTGAATTTTCAAGGGAAGATTTTTTTTCATTTTGTTTTTAGTTAACCTCTTTTACATAATATTTTGTCCTAATCTTTCTTTCTGTCAGGGATGTTTCATGGTTGTACACTTGCTGCAAAGAATGCCAGTTTGCATTTCAAGAGTATCATTTTATTATGTTACAATGACAGCACTTCCTGCTTGATGGTGTCACTTCCTGCTACAACATCACTTCCAGGTTAATGACATCACTTCTGGTGGGTCCCAACATGAGTGCCATGCTAAAACGTGGGTCCCGGTCTAAAATGTTTGAATACCACTGTTGTAGAAGGGTTCCCAAATTCACTGCTCCCCCGGGCCCAGCTTCTCCTTCTCTGATAATACCACTAAAGAACCAGTGTGGGCAGCTTCCATTAGCACTACAATGCATTTCCACAGATCTAACATTAGCTGATCTCCTTTTCCATTTGTTTATGCAAAGTAGTACAGCATGACAGAGTAAGAGAGACTTGGATTTAAATCCTTGCTCTGTCATGAAGTTCACTGGATCACACACCATTTCTCAGCTTTACCTCTCTCCCAGAGTTGATACAAAAACAGTGGTATATCCCCCATGTATGCTATACTCAACTTCTTAAAGAACAGAACAAGGAAGATGTGTAATAAATAAACGAAGATTTATTTGAGGCCGGAATAGAAAGCAAAGTAGCCATCAAATCTGGAAAATGCAGAAGGGCTTGCTTGCTAGACTCAGCTTTCTTTCACTCCTACTCAACAAAGCAAAATAATTTGCTTTATTTTTGCAATCCTCTATTTAAAAGTCTAATGCTTTGTTCTTATATATTATTTTATCATACATTTAAGAAGTACACTAGCCATGCAATGTTATAAGCCAATTCTTCAGACCATTTTTTAATAAACAAATATAAAAGTGCAGTTTGCAACTTGCCTGGGAGATATAACAGTGGCCCATAAGTAAACATCCAAGTGATGAATTTTATCTGTGTTGCTGGGCCACCCATACACTCACTTCTGTGTTGCTCAATAAGCAGTACTAGGATGAGTGTGAACACAGCTGGTTTCTCCGTTTCCTAGCCTCAAAAGACTAGCTACCACTATCTGGCTGGAAGAGGAAAGGAGTATCCACATTCTTAACATTTAGCTAGCAGAAATGAAGGCTCAGTTCCACACAGCCTCACAATCTTTTGCGGCAGGGGAGGGGAAGAAGAGGAGAACCACATCAGTCACAAAATGCCACAGTGACAGCAGCAGAGGGTAAAACAGGTGTGGAAATAATACATCTAAGCAGTTTCTGCCGAAGGAAGGATTTTCAGAGTTGCTATGTTGTTTTTGGTTCTTGTGGAATATCTTGGTAGTAATTCTATAAATACAGGATCTTGTATTTTATGAAGGAATTACTTAACTATGAATTCCAGCAGAACTGGAGACACTACAGTCACAAGTAGCTCAATTGCCTTTTTTTCCTGCAATACATATGCACACACTTTTCACATTTGTTGAAATGTGATATTATTGGCTGAAGTACAGCTCAAATCCTATGATTCTCGGTGCCCACAGGTCCAGCAACACCAAAATGGCTACCACTGGATCCTACAGGTACCAGGACATTGCCAGAGGTTTCCTCAGGGTGTGTTTGCTCCAGGTAGAGTGCAGGCAGCAGCAATGGGTCTCCTCAGCTCTGTACCTGCTATTGATCAGACACAGAGCTGAGGAGGCCCGTGACAGGCTGCCAGCCTAGGATGGAGGATAGAATTCATGCTGTGATTGGGAAATACTTGCAAGAAAAACTCAACAGTTGCTTCCTGTAGAATCGTATGCATGTTTACTCAAACTGTGCACAATGGAGCTTACGCCCTAGCGAATTGCATTCAATATTACAATCTCAGCCATAGCCCCAAATTTGGCACTTCGCTACCTATAGCGGAATACACAGAGTCTCACAACCTCTTGGCCGGACTTGCTTCCCAAACCAAATATTGTGGACATCTAAGCACCCCTTCTCTAGACACTCTAGATACCATATAATAAGCAGAAGCCAGATACGCCACATAGACCCCTTTTCCATGAAAAAGGGAGACACAGAGATGTCCATTTGGTCACTGCTTGACTAATGCCCTCTACTCTAGATCAGGTCAGCAGGAATGCCTCAAGTCAGCAGGAATAAATAAAGAAGGATGTCTGCACCTATCTATCATTTGGCTAAAATGTTCAATGAACCACAGCCTAACAGCAATAGGGCCACAGTCCTACCCAAACCCCAATTCCAGCTCCTCATTTGAAAAGGGTGATGGGAAGACTGCTGGCTTGGGCCTGCACCAGTGAAGTATCCAGATATCACTGGCAACACAGCAGCCAAACTGCCCTCCCAGTCTTGGAGCTGGGGAGCAGGCAGGGATTACCCACAACACCCAAAATGATCCCTAGCTACTTTTCCAATTCCAAGGAAGGTTGGGATTTGCTTCACTCACTTGAGGACAGCAGCCTACTGGAGCATGTGAGAGTGAAGAATGCTGGCAGCCTATGTCACATTTCAAATCCCTTTGTTAGTCAAACTTAGAAAATGACTCTCAGAACATGCAACAGAGATAAAGCCTGTCTTTAGTAACAAATACAATTATTTCAACTTCTCCAACATGCTAGATTTTGAGAAGATGTATTTTATTAATTAGAAATATTCACTTCATGCAATCCCTCAACTTACCAAATGTGTATGAGTACTCCATCTTGCACTACGCTTTATAGCTCCCACAACCGTGTTGATTTCACCTTGTATGATATAAATGTTCTTATCCACAATCCTGGCAGGCCTAAAAATGAAGAAGCTAAATCAGTTTCCATATAAAGAAGTGCATTTTAATTATTACCTATCAGGGAAATAAATTAAGAAGAATGCTTCAGAATCTGCATTTTGGATAATGGAAGAAACATTTAAGCAATGTACCCAGCTCTTCAGAAACAATAAAAACAAACAAAAGCTTTCCATCAGATTCACCCTGAAGGTACCAAGAATGGGTTGGAAGCAAAAGAAAAGCAAGTAGGCATTCAGAGATGAACAAAGATTCTGGGCCTGGAAATACAATTGAATGATAATAAGGAACTTGGAAAATCAAGAGCATCTTTGCCAAAATTAGGGGAAACAAAAACAAACCCTGCTAACACACACACACCCAGACCACATTTTGATAAGCATTTTCTATCACTCAATGGGCATGTCAACAACATGGCCACAGAGATGGATGTGACAGAATAGAACTGAAAGACAGAGAGAAAGGAAGCAGGGGCTAGAGAATTGAGACAAGGGTTCTAAAGATCGATTAAGGAAGCAATGGGGAAAAGTTTTTATATTATTTATGTAACACCAACCAGATTCTATATGCATGTGCTTTACATAATGTAACAAGATTGGTCCTTGTCCTAAATACTTCACAATCTTATTGCACTAAGTGGCAACACATATTCTTTGAAGAAGAATTGTGATGCATACATATCATAAACCAGTGCAGAAGGAAGCACCTACAGCCCCATTTTTATGGCCAAATGTTGGCACAGTCCCAACATTTCACTTCATTAGTTCAGTCTTTTATTAGTTCAGGTATTTCATTAGTTCAGTCTTTCAAATAATTCTACAAAAAATTACTGATCAGCAAATATCTATCTATACAAGCCTATAACATAGACTTTCTAATATGTTGACAGTATAAAAAGAAAAAAAGAACCAATTGTTTTCTAACTATAAAAATCTTCCCTGTTTGGTCTCCTGGAAGTATGCACTCACACAAACCCAGAATTCCTAAAGTTCAAGTAAGACTCTAGGGCAGAACCACTGCCCTAGAACATGGGTGGCCAACCTACAAAAAGCACAACCAGCAGGAATTTGAGGCTCATGCAAGAAGAACATACCAGTCTATTATGCATAGAATAAACTCCTGGCTTCCAGGCCTGAGATGCACAACTCCAGGCTCCCAAAGTCAGCAGACTAGAGGCAAACCCACATCCAGGCATGTATGTTGTAGCATATATTAGAATGGCACTTATGTTTTAGTCTTTGAAGTATTTTGTATCCCACCTGACAAGGTTTCTAAAACAACTTACATTAAACACACAGGCACAATAGGAAATTATTACCAAAAAAAATGGTGAGTAGGGTGAAGGAAATGTGCTGTGCTTTCTTCTTGGTGTTGTGAAACACCAACTGCTCTATAGCTCTAGCGGCGCCCCCCCCCCCGCCCCCCCGGGGGGGGGGGGGGGGTGGACAGACACAGTCCAAACTTAAAGAAGCACTAGCAATAGTGGTTGTCTGCCATATTCACTTTTTTCTATGGTGCCATATTCACCATATCCACTTTTTTGTCTTCCTGTTGCACACAGGGCAGTTGGTGTTTCTATATAAAGTATGCTTGACAAAAAGGCTGGCCACCACTTTTCTAGGGCAAAAGACCAACCCTCAGTATCAAGCCACTCTTACAGTTTCAGACATTACATCAGTCAAGACTTCCACCTAACCATACATGACTCAGGGACCTGCCCAATTTTTCAGGGCCAATGCAGCTGCAACGCATCCCTAAGGCCCTCTTATCTTGAGGAGGCATCTGTGACTGCGCACCACCATCACAGGATGCTCACACACCCCATAAGTATGGCTGCAGTGCTGAAATGCTGAATAGGATTGAGCCCTATTCTTCCAGGGGGGGGGGGGGCATTTCAGGCCTAACAGACACAAGGGTGAGCAGGAAGGGTCAACCAGCAGTGGCACTCCACTTGCTATGCCAGCCTGAACACCATGAACAATTCAACTTCTAAGAGAAGAAGTTTCGGAGAAAGCTACTGCATGTTAAAGTACCGTGTGGCTTTCCAAATAATGGGAAGCTGTGTCCAATCTTTACAGATGACATATCATCACAGCTTCTGATCTGGAGACAGCCATAAAGTAACACCAACACTAGCACCATATTTCTACAAGATACTTTAGGGATCTATTCTTCCCAGAAGTTTTGAAAGCATTTACATCCTTATATTGAAGAGTCCTGTGGCCCCTTAAGGGCTAACAAATTTATTTCAGTGTAAGCTTTCATGACTATAGTCCACTTACTGTAATCTACAAAAGCTTAAGATAAAATAAGTAACTCTTAGGATGCCACATGACTCTTCTTTGTTGCTACAAACAAACATGGCTACCTTTGTGAAGCCATATAAGTTCATGTGAATGTATAAGGAACTACCTTACATTTAAGTTGTCCAAACTTAAAACCAACACCTGGACAGATTGAGATGTATTGCTGGGTGGAACTAAACAAACATCCATACCCTGAACTTCTAAGTCACATGGAAGACCAATAGGGGAAAGTGGATGGTGGTGCATTTCAGTAGTTTCCAGCAGACTAGAGGAAGCATTATGCTATGGTAGATCTTGCCAGAGAAGGCACTTCTGGAATAACATACTGAGAAGATGCTAGCGTGGAAGCATGACCTCTCAGCAATCACTAGATGGCTGGGAAAACCAAAGACCATTTGAGTTAAAGTGCAATCTGAAAAATCCAAGATTCTCCCCACCATCAGGACCCACTGAACTTCAGATGTCACTTTTTCCCCACTTTCTACTGCCTGCCATAGGACACTGGGCATTCCCAGACACCCGGCATCTGCTGAAGAACTGTGCTCCCTGCAATCTAGGCGCTGGGATGATCTGGGATATTATGACATTTATATCCCACTCTTCCTTCAGCATGGGGATCTTGCTTACCCCAGTACTTACAATCCTGGGATAAGCAAGATCTCGCCCATTCCTGGGAGCTCATCTACAGCCAAGCTGTCAAGAGTCAATAACCCAGCTGTCAAGAGTCATTTCCAGCCCTACTACCAGAGATCCTTGCAGCCAGGAACAGGGCCTAGAACCTTCAGCATGCCAAGCACATTTTGGTCCTCCTTCAATACCGTGTCACGCAATACTGAATCTCCATCATCTAACTACACACAACCCTGCAAGACGGATAGAACATACTGGCTGTCGTGGAGAAACGGAGGCAGGTGACAAAATGCAAAACCCTGCAATTGCTCCAGTAAGGGTAGGTCTTGCCTCACAAACCTTTTGGAATTCTTTGAAAAGGTCAACAGGCACGTGGATGTGGGTGAACCTGTGGATATCATATACCTAGATTTTCAGAAGGCATTTGACAAGGTCCCCCACCAAAGACTGCTAAAGAAACTTCACAGTCAGGGAATAAGAGGGCAGGTCCTCTTATGGATCCAGAATTGGTTGAGGGCCAGGAAACAGAGAGTGGGGTCAATGGGCAATTTTCACAATGGAGAGAGGTGAAAAGTGGAGTGCCCCAGGGATCTGTCTTGGGGCCCGTGCTTTTCAACTTATTCATAAATGACCTGGAGACAGGGATAAGCAGCGAGGTGGCCAAGTTTGCAGATGACACAAAACTTTTCCAGGTGGTAAAAACCAGAAAGGATTGTGAAGAGCTCCAGAAGGATCTCTCCAAGTTGGGGGAATGGGCAGCCAAATGGCAGATGCGTTTTAACGTAGACAAATGTAAAGTGATGCACGTTGGGGCCAAAAACCAAAACTTCACCTATAGGCTAATGGGTTCTGAGCTGTCTGTGACAGCTCAGGAGAGAGATCTTGGGGTGCTGGTGGACAATTCAATGAAGGTATCGACCCAGTGTGCGTCAGCAATTAAGAAGGCCAATTCCATGCTTGGGGTAATTAAAAAAGGGGTTGAGAATAAAACAGCCAATATTATCATGCCATTGTACAAAGCGATGGTAAGGCCACACCTGGAATATTGTGTCCAGTTCTGGTCGCCGCATCTTAAAAAGGACATAGTGGAGTTGGAAAAGGTGCAGAAGAGAGCGACAAAAATGATTACGGGGCTGGGGCACCTCCCTTATGAAGAAAGACTGCAGCGTTTGGGGCTCTTCAGTCTAGAAAAAAGGCGCCTGAGGGGGGACATGATTGAGACATACAAAATTATGCATGGAAGGGATAGAGTCATAGAGGGATGTTCTTTTCCCTCTCTCAAAACACCAGAACCAGGGGGCATCCGCTAAAACTGAGGGTTGGGAGAGTTAAAACAGATAAAAGGAAGTACTTTTTTACCCAGCGGGTAGTTAATCTGTGGAACTCCTTGCCACAGGAGGTGGTGATGGCATCTGGTCTTGATGCCTTCAAGAGGGGATTGGACAGATATCTGGAGGAAAGGTCCATCGTGGGCTATAGGCAATGATGGATTGTGCAACCTCCTTACATAGGTGATGGGCTACTGGTACCAGGTGCAAGGGAGTGGCAACAGGATGCAAGCATCTTGTAGTCTCATGCCTTCCTGGGGCACCTGGTGGGCCGCTGTGAGATACAGGAAGCTGGACTAGATGGGCCTTTGGCCTGATCCAGCAGGGCTCTTCTTATGTTCTTATGTTCTTATGCTCAGCACAAGCATTAGAACAGACCAGCTCCTCACACTCCAGCAAACGAATCCAGGACCCCGGCCAAGTGACACCAGAGGCGGCCCTGGAAGGTCCGCGACAAGGAAGTGCGGACACCCTTCCCTCCAGGTCTTGCCTGAACGAGGCCTTTGGCCTGGGCTACCTTTGGACCTTGCAGGGCCTATCGCGCATTCTTTGCCCTGATGACACCGCCTGAAGGACCGCTGTCCCAAAGATAGGCCCTAGCCCAGCAGTCCTCTCTCTTCAGTCAAAGATCGCCCCCCTCCCTCGCCCAGAAAAACCGCCAGAGACCCGATTCGGCGACGCTGGGACGTTAATCGCTCGCTCGCTCACTCACTCACCCCTCCATCCACCCGGCATCCAAAATGGCGGCGCCAGAGGTCGGCGGCTGCGGCGTCGGGCCTCTTGGCATACCAGGGAGCCAGACCAGCAGCAGCGACCGCTCTACAAAGCCCGCTGGCCCCGGGAAAGGCTGCGCTGTGGACAGAAGAAACCGGCTCCTCTCCTCTCACTGACGTGGAAACAAGGCACAACCTACCCCGCTGCGTGGTTACGGCCAGGAAGCAGCACCCCGAACAACCAACCGGCAAGCTCTCCAAAGTAACAGGAGTTTCAGCTCCAATCGGATTGGCCCATTGCATTAGAGGCTGGACCCAAGAGGAGGGATCTCAAAGGACGAGTGGCAGGAAAGCCAATGGCCTGAAGGATAATTAAACGGGCAACACAAGTTATCAATAGATAGCTAGGAAACGCCTCCGGGTAGCCAGACGGCTACAGGGAAGGGCAAGTCAAGCGCGGTTGAGCTGCACAGCGGGGGTTGCGGTGCATTATGGGGCTCAGCTTGTCAATTCTAGGCTACGTGTGAGCGTTGAAGTGTGCGGTGTCCCTGCTTGTTTAAAACTCTCCCTATAAACATAAAAGAAAAAGGGGACAGGGGGCATAAGTGACTACCACCCGTTTATATTTTAGAAATATCTTATCAGTGTGACATACATCGAAGAAGGAACTGCAGAAAGGCGAGTGTTTGGAAGATAAAGTACCATCTGAAGATAAAGTATCAACTGAACTGACGCTTTGACAAATTCCGACGGAGCTGGTCTGTAGCTAGTCTGCAATATCGACGAGATCTGTCTTTTTGACTTCCTAGCACGTTTATTGTGGCATAAGCTGGGTGGCCATAAAGCGCACGAGTGTGAGGAGAAATGTCATTGGTTATGTTTGTCTGCTGTAACACAATTGAGAAATCGGAAAGAGGACTGCCGGTTTTTCCCAGCGAGTGAACTGAGGACAAGCAATTCTAAGGAAACAGGAATATTATCACAGATCGGCACAGAGTTTAAAACAAGTCCTTCAGACTCTTTGGCCTGATGACAAGGGTCAGAAAACTGGGCTGCATGATACTTGTCGGTATAAAGTATCAGATCAAGATGCAGATGTTAATAGTGGTGGTTATGACAATCAATGAAACCAAACTGTCTCCCTTCCCTGTAAGGAAGACCCAGTTTCAATGAGATTTGCTCTTCTCCTCGCTTTGGTCAGTCATGAATAAGAAGGCATCAATTGTGAGATAATTCCAGTTCCTACTGACAGTCCATGCACTGACAAAGCTGACAAAATATCCATGTATTAAAAATAGTTGTTGTAAGTGCTGAGCTAACTTGTTGCCATACACAGAAATATGCAACTGCAATGCAAAGAAAAATTTATGAGTTAATCACAATACCAATCAAGTGATGATGATGATGACAAAGAGAGGGAATTCAGGTATTGTGGGCTGCTAGCACCAAGGCTATCTGTTCATATATGTGAACCAACATGTCATTAACAGCAAAATAAAAATAACATTTTTAATGTAATGGTTAACATTATATACTTGATTGTCTGTGCAATCCCATGCACTCTCACCTAAAAGTAAGTCCAACTGAATACAATACAACCTATGTCTAATTAGACATGCATAGAACTGGCCTGTTAAATTATGTAATTTCAGTTTATTGATAACATTAAATCCCTGAGTGTCAATTAATAGAGTAGGTGTGCAACAACCTTTCTGGCATCAAAACCTTTGTTAAGAAACCCTCTCGCACATTTCCAATGTTAGCTTGTTGGGCAGGAGGTGTAGACTGATGGAGGGCAGGGGGTGTGGACTGATGGTTGAGCTGCTGGTACTGCCTGAAGCTAAACAGGAGAATCTGTGGCTTGTTTTTGGATGGGAGATGCGGGGGAGTGTGTGAGAAGGTCAGCCAGCAAAAGAACGGAATACGACCTTGAGGACCTGTCCAGGCTTGACTTGTGATTGCCTGCTGAGGCTTGAAGGAGAGAACCACACTGGAGAAAACTACATCTGGGACTGAGGATTTGGAAGATCACAAAAATACTGTATATTTGTAAACAAAACCCATTTAAAAAATGGTGGTTTAGACTAGCCTGTTCATGTAAGCCACCTTGGGCATTTGCTTCGGCATGGGAAAGGCAGGGTATAAATTCTTCAAATAAATAAATATAGTGCAAAAACATAGTCAGGGCACGAACACCAAAAATTCTGATTATTTAAGCATTAGATGATATTTGGTTATGAATATATATATACAACAGATATATTGGCAAACAGGGGAAACCCCCTGAAACCTTCAGGAACAGTTTTGATCTTGGCGTTTTTGAAATTATGCATGATTCAGCAGAGAGTCACAGATCCAACAATCCATATCCCACTTCGGTATTTCAAAGCATAAAGTTCAAGATTGGTATTTCAGAATTTGATATATTCTTCATGGCATATAGATGAGTAAAAAAAAAAATCTCTATGAAAGAACAGCTCTCCCAATATAGATATCCCCCAAATTTGACTTACTGGCACTGTATCACATCTGGGTTTCTCAAACACTAATAAGCACGCCCAGCAACCCCCAACAGAAAACAGCAGTGTGAGAGTCAGATAGGAAAAACACCCTGTTTTCAGAAATACTTCTGGAGGGACAATACATTTAACAATAGCAATATACAATGGACAGGTTGCTCACACCCTAAGATTCTCACTGAGCCCTTACTGATTTCCTGTGATGTCACAGAGCCTTGAATGTGACATTCAAGGACAGGAGATGTGGACTGATGGTTGAGTTGCAGGAGCTAAGCCATGCAAGAGAATCCATGGTCTTTTTTCGGATGGGAGACAGAATGCCAGGCTGTGACAAACAGCAGTACCTGTTCTGGCAGAACTGAGTCACTGAGGAGATGATTAGCCAGTGTGGGAATGTGTAAGAAAACCAGCCAGCAAAAGAACAGTCGTTGAGGACCTGTCCAGGCTTGACTTACGCCTGCTGAAGCTCAATGCAGTGGCGTACGGAGAGGATCGGGGCCGTGGATCGTGCCCTTGGCAGGGCGACAAAACCACGCCCCCGGCACGTCACCCCGCCCCCGTGCGCTGCACCGCCATGCCTCCCTGTGCCCGGAAGAGCTCCATTTCAGAGTGCAACGGGCACCAGGGAGGGAGGGCGTGCCAAAAGACGCACCAATTCCTCTTCACTCTGCCTCCTCTGTGCTGCTGGCACACACACACACCCCGCTGCCGGCGCCCATGCATTCCGCACCCCTGGCTACACTCTCCCTCCGCCCCTGGCTCAATGGCAAGCAGCCAGAGGAGAGAACCACACTGTGAAGGCTACACCTGGGACTAAGGATTCGGTGAATCACAGAATCCTATGTATCTGCTTAAAATAAAAACACCATTGAAAAATGGTGGTTTAGACTAGGCTGCCCATGTAAGCCACCTTGAGCATTTGCTTCGGCATGGGAAAGGCAGAATATAAATTCTTCAAATAAATAACAAATAAATGTGGGCAGGCATAAGTCTGGGAGAGGGAACTGAAAGGAGGCATACTAGAAAGAGGTAAATTCCGCCAGAAGAAGGAATAAACACGGATAATCCCACTCTCCTGCTCATGGCAAAAGTGGTTGCCCTCAAGGATTTTAGTTTGAGGAAGCCCAAAAACTTATTTCTTCCTGTATATCAAGTATGGGATGCAAGAAAATGTGAGATATCAAGAGTTAATTGTCCTCAATGGCTCATAGGAGAAGTGGCTATAACCACTAAGACAGTGAGATGAAATAGGCAGTTTCAACTTTCTGCCATCTTGGAACATGGGATAATTCCAGTTCTTAAAATAATGTACTCTCTTCAATTGAACTGAAGGGTCCCAATGATCCTTAAAATAGTGGCATAGGCAGTAGGAGTGTGTTCTGTTTCTAAGAAAGATATGTTTCTAACTGCGTGTTACTGTGTCTCAGAGAAAATGGATACCAAGTGTTCATGTGTGTTTTTTGTAAACCCTTTCCTGGATTTCTATTAGTGTCCATTTGGCTACAGTATTTCCATCTCACGATTTGTATTATATTGAACTTTTCAGAAATCCTTTTATTTAAAAGAAGAAAGATTATTTAAAGATTAAATACAAGCACAGCCTGTTAGGTTAAAGAGGAACCACATCTTATAATTTTAGCAGCCATTCTAGGAATTTTAACTTAATACTAGGGATTTAATTTTGCTTCCTTTTATGTGTATATGTAATTCCAGCTACGACTATCATAATGCAATGCAGTACAAGACAGTCATACTCCCCCAACTATTGTGTTCATATGTGTTCATGCCCCACAGCACATAGTCTGTGGCCTACTTTACATGTTGAATATTAAACTATTTAACAGAATATGTACAAGGTAGGTATGTGCGTATCAAAAGGGGGGCAGGTGCAAATAACATGGCTAAAATTATCATGTGATTGCAGAAAGATAAAACAATCACAACAAAGGCTCTTAAAATAGCTTTTTGGCCATTTATCATTGAGTAAATCTTAACACTGACTTTTGTACCTTGATGAAAGTTGCTCCTCCCCCCCTCACCTGATATCATAGGATGATATCAGAATGTGTATTAGGGGGTTACATGCCTAAGAATGTGCAAAAATGAAATCTAGGGCTGGAAATCTCTTGAGCATCTTGAAACACTCTCTTGGCGGCAGAAGGGAATAAAGAGTGGGTGTGATCCAATGCTTTTTTGGCATGCAAATTCCCCAGTTCTTGATTTATGGGTGTGCAAGCAGTGAAATAAAATAATTGGCATGGGTCACCATGTTTGAGAGCACATAATGCAACAAGGAAGCTATAAGCAGGATGCAAAGCTGGAATATTTCAAAAGGGGACAATTTCCTAATGGCAGGAATACATAATTTGAAATGGCCCAAGCCCACTGCTTCTTTGAAGTGCAAACACAAACAAAAACCACACATAAGGCCCAATCTCATCCAACTTTCCAGGGCCAATGCAGCCATGCCAATGCACAGCATCCTGCTATGGAAGGGCAGTCACGGAGGCCTTCTCAAGGTCACATTTGTTCCCTTACCTCAGGGCTGCATTGTGACTGCATCAGTGCTGGAAAGCTGGATAGGATTGGGCCCACAGTTGCTTATTCAGTGTGTCAACCTGGGTACATTTGGTGTTGTACATTTGGTGATGAAAGGGCACTGTGCTGAAATTAGGCTTTCATCCAGTGACTTATGCTAGGACATTTTATAGGGCAGTCTCCTGCATAGCAGGGCTGTATGATCCAAGGTTTGTGTCCTTGTTGTTTGTTTTGGGGTCCTGGGGGAGCAGTTCTTTATTCAGGCTGATTGTGTAGCTTTGGATTGAATAAGGACCTGGAATCCGGCACCAACTTCGGTTTCCTCGGTCACCAACTTTCTCCTCGCAGAGAAAACACGACGTCGCCTGTTCCCGATGGCCAAAAGGCAGCTTGCAGTTGCCCCCACAGGGATGCCGGCTGGAAGTAGGAGCGCAGCGCAGGTACCGTAGTAGCCCCCTTCTTTTTCCTTGATAAGGGGAAACAAGCTGTGCCTGATCCTAGAAGCAGGAGCCCATCTCGGAACATCGTCCTCCTTTCCTCTGTGCAGATGAGCCTGGAGACACCGGCTTTCGGGCAGCCTAGAAGGCGGTGGAGATGCGCGCAGTGCAGTCCAAGAAGTCTTTCCGTCCTCCGAAGCTCCGTCTCCGAGGGGGCGAGCACCTCCCTGCGCCCCGAGCCTCAGATCCCTCTGGGGCCTCCGCTGCACGCGTTGCGTCCGCACCTGACGCCTCCGCCCGTCCGCCAGCAGCCCCTCAACGTGCCCGCAGCCCCCGCTCTCCTCGCCTTGTCTCCTTCCCCCACCATTGCCAGGGGTCGAACCTGCCTCTGCCAATTGGAGTGGCGACGGGGCGGGCCTGGGCATGCAAATCTGGGTGGGGCGGGGCCTGAAGCCTCACCGTGGAAAGGGGCGGGGGCCGCCTGAGCGGGCCGTGCAGCTGGAAACGGGGCGGGCTGGGAGCGCTTTGCCCGATGGCAGCTGCCTGGGGGCGCCGATGGCCTCATCCATAAAGCCAATGGCCCCAGCGAAGGGGACGCACACTCGACGGCGGGATCTTGCTCCAGGCTGCCGCAGAGCGCAGGCAGCCCGGGAGAATTCCAGAGGGACTTACGAGCTGAGCTGAGGCCGGGCAGCCCGAAGGCTGGAGCGGCGCCGCGGACTGACGACGGCTCTTGCTCTCAGCGGGCGCTGCACTCGCTGTAAGTGACTTATCTACTCTGCAGCTATCGCTTCTCCTCCCCCGTCAGTCTCCCAGCATGATTTCTGCAGAAAGGGGCGCCCGGGGAGTCCGATGCCTAGTACTAGCATCTGCCGTCGAAACTTCCTGGGCTTGCCGCCTGTCCGTGGAAGAGTAGCTTGAACCAGGGGAGGAGCACGTGGTGGCTGTGAGATGGAGCCGCAGCATCCAGGTTTACTCCGCAGCCGCTCGCTGAGCACGTCCTGCCGTCGGATGGCTTGGCAGCCTGCGCGCGATTTGGCAAAGCAAGGCTAGGGCCCGGGGGAGCCGGGTGGGTGCTGGTCTCTTGGGAGGGGGGAGCGAAGCCGAGACGATCCTTGTTGCTCAGACACTCTCTGCCGTCTGTGCTGCGATCTCGGTGCCTTCTGCTTCTTACTGACGGAGAGATGAGCATGCAACATTCGCTAGGATTGGTTCTCTAAACGAAGACTTTGATGGTTGTTTGAAAAAGAAAACAGCTGATTGAGGTTTGTTTGAGAAGGGAGGGGGAATGGAGAGGGCTAAGGAAACCCTGACGGCTTTGGGATAGATATAGAGATACACGAAATTTCCGTAAGGCCCCGGGTCCTGTTTGATGATCTTGCAGTGTCTTTTTCCAAGTTCCAGGGAAGGGACATTTTTCTGACCACTCCTTGAGGAGGCAGTTCCATCCTTTCCCATGCTGGTAAATAAATACAGTTGCTACTAGACAGAAGTTAATAATTTTTTGTTAAAATCCGTAGAAAATACCGTCAGAGTTTAGTAAAGGACAAAAAATTGAAAATTAGATTTTGCAGTATTTGGCTTCGGGGTGAAACCATTGAAATAGACTCACTCTTAAATCTACAAATCCTAACAACAATTCAAAGGCCAGAACGAAACACACACACACACACACACACACACACACACAAACACACATCACAACAACAATGCAACAATAATTCATAATACTGACATAATTCATTCACTTGATCTATATTTTGTAGATTTCCTATCATCACAACGTGTACAAATTTCGAATGTAGTTATATTTTGATGTAAGTTAACATAGAAAATATTATGATTTTACCGAACAGGTATTATTGGTATTCATAGTAAACACATCTACCCCGCCTCTTTTTCAAATGAAGACCAAGTGGACAGACAACGAAAAAATCGAAATCGAGAAATGTTTCGTTACTTAAAGTAGTTATCACTCAGCTAGGTAATTTGAAAATGAATATTATAGTTTGTACATGACAGCAATTATTTCACGGCACTGAAGTGGGTTCTCAGTGTGGGTCTTTTTGCGTGTCTTCTCGTTCTTAAACGAACGGAACCCCGGTGGATAAATGCCGTGACCACGTCGGGGATATCATTATTTTTTAACCCAACGAATATTTTGCAGCAGTCATCTTGCTTCCTTGATTCGGGGCTAGGAGCGTTTGAGTCCTGGCGCAGTTACACGCAGGGCTCTGCTCTCATTAGGCTCGCTGTCAATACGAAGCATTTGGCCAAGGCGATGCATACGGATGTCCAAAGACCAACAGACGCTGCTGAAGCGTAGCCAAAAGCCATTGTTCCTTGGGTAGAAGCGCAAGATCTCGTCTGGATTAATCCCTCAGGAGCAAGTGTGCCGGGGACTGTCTCCACTGACGGGAGTCCCAGTCGCCAGACTCGCCACTCCACACGCAACGGCGCGTTGAAAGGGACGGGGGCGGGTGGCTGGGAGGGGGAGCCAGAAACCGACTTCGTGCTGATTCTTTGGCATCGGTTCGTTCGTTTCTGTTGTAGAGACTTTTATTTCGTAAGTAGCACGTCGTTCAGTTTCAGAAGAAGAACGCTCTCGTCTGTTCTTCTCCGCTGTCCCTATTTGTCAGGAGAATTGGGGGAACCCACGATACGAGAGGAAGGCGGGCTTCGGCTTCCCGATTCGTCACAATCGCGAGAGCCGAGGCAGCTGCTGTCCCGCTTTAGACGAGACGGGGCCCGCGCCCCTTTTGGGAGGGGATCAGGGGCCGGCAGAGCTCCGAAATAATTCCCGTTGGCTCGCCGAAAAGAGCCCTCGAAAAGAACCAGGGTAAGAAGGCTGGATCACCCCTTCTTGCCCTCGAAGGGAGGTTGAGGCGCGTTGATCCTGTTCAGCACGCATGAAAAGCCGTTTCTGGGCTGGACGAGCAGCGTGGTCCCGATCCATAGTCTGCTTATGCTGGGACCTTGCTTTCCCCCCCCCCCCCACCCCGTGGCGAGAGCGGATGGCCAGAAGACACGCGTCGCTTCCCCGCGGCCACGGTCCGATCCCGACGGCTGCCTTGTCCCCTGAATGACCCAATCTACCCACCCATCCCAGTTCCCTGACGCGAGAGTGTGCCTGGCTCGACCCTTTATATTAGCGCAGGGACGCAAGGAAGTGTACGCCGGCCCTCGACGGCTCCAGATCGGTTCGCTCCTGGATGCTAGAGTGAGGTCGACGCTGCCGGGAGACCCCATCCCCCGCCCTGCGCGCAGCTTTCGCATCTGGGTTTGAAGTGTGTGGCGTTCCTTGCTTCTGCACACTGTGGGGAGACTGGCCCCTTGCCCTGGAATGGCCCCAGAGTATTGCCCAGACAAACTGGCCCCTACTGCGGCACATTCCTGAGACTTTTGACCGCAGAGATTTCTTCTTCCCTCTCTTAGCTTGCCATAAATGGGAAACCTGACATGGTTTCTCATCTCATGCTTCCTGGGAGAAGGTGGGGGTGGGGTGGGGGTCAGTTCCTGTCATTTCTGCCCAGGCTTTCTCTTGGTGGAACCCAAACAAGTCCTTTCTCCCCAGTTTGAGATCCAGGACTGGAAGGGGTTGAGCAGATCTTCACTTTTTGCATCCTGGGATATTTCTGCAGTATTTGCTAAAATTCCAGGGTTCTCTCTCTCTCTCTCTCTCTCTCTCTCTCTCGCTCTCGCTCTCGCTCTCGCTCTGTCTGATGCAAAAGTTGGAGCCACTTCCAGTAGATTCAGCCCTTGCAACAGTCATTGAGTTCTTTCACCCTTCTGCAATATTGTCATCTGCTCCTTATTGGCTGCTCTTGGTGCAAGACTAGAAGGTGAGATGCTCTTGCATGTGACAACCCATCTCTTGACATACTCCTTGTATTTCTCCCAGAAGGACTTGACTTCTGCAGTCTTTAATGATCACCCTTTTGTGCCCCTCTTTAAGATCAACAGAGAATACTCTGGAATTAACTGTTCAAGCATCACACTTACAGCTACAGAGCACTGAAGCACATCCACTGAAGCAGATTTTCCCTAGAGGGAGGGGAACACGGCTGGTGGGAGAGTGTGATTTTGAGAGGAGAAATGGCTAGCATGGAAAGGGTTAAACACACCTTGCAGCCACAAACAAGGATTTTCCATAAAGGAAAAAAAAGAGCTCAAAGATAGTTCCATGGAATTGCACACAGTGAGTAGTATTGCCTTCCAGACTTCAAGGGCGATGGAAAAACCCTAGAATCAATAAGCTTCTCTTTGATTTTGCTTGAACCTAGTAGCGTAGCCAGAGGGGGCAGTGCAGTAAGTACTGCAGACACCACAACACACTATGTAAATAGCTCCTTCAACTTGTCCTTAGAGCCATTCTGGGCAGCGATGGCACAATGACATTTCCATCACTGCCCGGAATGGCTCTGATGGCAAAAAGGAGGGGCCACTTGCACAGTATGTTGTGGCGTTTGCCGTACTTACCGAGTCATCGCCCCCTCTGGCTATGCTACTGCTTGAGCCATTACCATGGGGGGGGGGCTGTAGCTCAGTGGTTTCATGTTTGAAGAGTCATTGCTAGAGTACAGAACTAAATTGAACGATGGTCTGACTGCATAAGGCAGGTTCAGAAGCTCCCACAGGGCTACCCCAAAACTCCTGCATGACTTATGTCAAATCCTTTCTCCTCTTACTTGTTGATGTCCCAGCCTCTGCTCCTCCCTTTCTCTGAACTAAAAAAGGAAGAGGGTCACAGAGTGAATCAAGGAAGTGTGAAGGAGAGGAAAATCATGGGCTACATAACTGATAAATATCGCATCAGAATGAAAGTGTTTTTCTTGTCTTTTGTCATCGCTGTTTCATCAATCTAGAAATTGTCAAGTCATCGAGCCCCTGCCTAAAAGGGCCATCCCTTGACCTAAGCACCCCTTTCGGCACCTTTCCAGCTTTCTTGTTCTTTTATTTTCCTATAACCATGTTAAGCCACTTGGTCCACTGCCAAGAAGAAGCTATTTCCTAAAATCTAACCCAGAGGCATCATGCAGCCGGAACGCTGGGCGGGAGGAACGGGTGAGCGGCAGCCCGCCCGTTGCGTTCCGGTCCGTTTCACTGGGGGCATTCCGGTTTGTTTCGTTTCGCAGGGGCGGGGAAGACGGCGAAACGGACCGGAACGCAACGGGTGGGCTGCCGCTCACCCGTTCCTCCCGCCCAGTGTTCCGGCTGCATGATGCCTCTGATCTAACCTATGTGCTCTACCACTATTAAGCCAACTGTGGGCGCAATCCTAAACTGAGTTAGACCAGCATAAACTAAGCCAGCAAAGTTTGACCAGCACAAGGACCACCATAAAGTATTTGGACCACTCTCGAAGCCAGAGAGGCAAGCACACAGCATGTTTGGACTGCTCTCTACGAAGAGTAGTCTGAACATACTTTATGGTGGCCCTTGTGTTAGCCAAACTTTGCTGGCTTAGTTTATACCGGCCTAACTCCAGTTTAGGATTGCGCTCTGTGTCTTGCCCTCTGTACACAGGAAATGCAATGAAGCATAATCTTTCTGGTTTCCTTTTGAATGGGTTTTAAAATAACAGTGGAAGTGGTCCTGGCTGCTTTCTTGTTTCTTTTCTGCACGTTCCACTAGGGAGACGACCTCATCATTTTTTTCAGTCTACTTAATACAAACAGAATATTTCTTAACTGTTGTTGTTACTACTACTGTTCATCACTTCCCTGTTTTCTGCAGGGAAGCACTACTTTGTTCCTTATTAGGAACTGTACCTAGTAAAGGGTTGATGACAGCTGGAGGTCACCTTGGGGAAAGGAAATAGTTTCCCCTTATCCTCTGTCGGTGGTGTAGCTAATGAAAGTGTAGCCCAGTGCAGAGGACAAAATGATGCCCCAGAAGTTACATCAAAACAGGAAGTGACATCACCACTGTATATTTCATTTTCTTGGTTTTTTGGTCATAACTTTTGATAAAATGGAGATATTACACTCCGATTTGTTTCATTGCATTTGGCATGAAATTCCACATTGAATTGTACGGTATATGGCATGGCAGTATTATTCTACAATAATAATACTGTTGTATTAATAATAATAATAATAATAATAATAATAATAATAATAATAATAATA
>JAJKFI010000034.1:10528418-10615957 GCA_029204185.1 Lerista edwardsae
TAATAATAATAATAATAATAATAATAATAATAATAATAATAATAATAATAATGTTTACATGACAGTTGTATTTTCATTTTCTATGGGTTTTTTAGCCATAACGTTTGATAAAGATATTGCACTCTGGTTTGTTTGATTGGATTCTGCATTAAATTTCACATTTAATGGTATAACATGATGGCATTATTTGTACGTACCAAGGTTTTCACAATTTTGGCCACTAGTGGCAAGCTCAGCTAGTTGGTCCCCAAAGCTTGTGGCCTGGTGCAGTTGCATCCCCTGCACTTCTTTAGCTATGCCCCTGTCCTGTGTTCAGCCTTCCCTATGGGGCTACTTGGCGCAAAACTGAGTAGCCATATAGGACTTTCAGGTCTGGGTGTGGGGGGGTTAGGATATGGTGTGTGCTGCTGCTGCCACCAATCCCACCCTTTTCCTGGGCTTGATCCATTCCCCATTCCACCCTACATACCCTGGAACACTCTCCTGCTACTCTCTTCCATCCCAGGCACTGCCCGGGTCTACACTTACCTACACTGCCTGGCGCGGGAACAAGTCAGTGTCGGCTGGTTGGAGCATGCCATTGGACCAGTGCTGCCAGCTCTCAAGTTGGCGCAATAATCTCTTATGGCACTTTAGAGCTGGCACTGGAGGCCTGCACCAATGCTATAAGAATCAAAAGGCCCAAATTTTCATAGTTTTTCCTAGGTTTGAGGCAGAACAGATCAGCTGTATATACCACCTCATCTTCTGGGTAAATGCCTCACTGGAATCCGTAGCAAAGGGCTGCTGTTGCTGTACCATTTGCAAGGTGAGCCCTTAGTAGGAAGTGTTTAGTCCAAGAATAATGGAATCCCTGGCATTTATATGTCATGTTCACACTTTGCAGGTCAGTTCCACAACTCACACACAGCACTGTTCTCTTGTTAACCTGAAGAAGTATATTGTTGCTTCGAGACAATATCTTCAGCCTTAAAATCAATTCTATAGTATATTCATCTCTGCCACCAAACTGAGCCCCAGAATGCTTTCACAACACACAGGTACATGCGATAAGAAAATACTCGGATGTTTGTTAGGTGCTACAGTTCAAATATAGGGAAAACTAGTAGACACTTGCCATCCATAGTATCTGTGTAGAAGAATAAATATACATTTAGATGCACAAATGTGTTCCTTAGATGGGACATAGTTTGTTTGAGTGGTTCATTTTCATACTAAAAGGCTCTCACAAGAGGGTTATGTGAGCCATACTCTGCAGGCCTTGATTGAGGAATCTTTCTTGTTTCAGAAGTACTTGTATGATGGGCTAGACTAGTGTAATTTGTAATTTTATATCATTGCTAAATGCGTGTGGTTTGTTTGTTTGTTTTGGTTAATGGTTTATTTTTTAATGGATTTCATTTATTGTAATTGTATTGTAATTTGCAGGCCTGTTTCTTGTGGCAGAAGGAGGAATACAAATGAGTCACTGAGTAATTAACATTCATGTCCTGACCATAAGTCTTGTTGAACATGGACTGAGAGTGTACTGGATGTGCAGAATGATTGGATCTAATCTCCCACCCCCCACTTTCCACCTCATCTGTAGACAGAGGCATACCTAGAGGAGGATCACAGCACTAAGTTTTGTAAGCAGCCACTCCCCTTCCTCTTCGGAGCCATTCATAGCCAAAGCTAGCTTCCATTTTGCTCTAGCTGCTGGGAATGGCTCCAGAGAGGAAGGGGTGCAGCTGCTTGCAAAACGTAGAGCTGTGATCCCCGTCTAGGTATGCCTCTGTCTGTAGATGCCTCATCAGTCCCACCAGAATCCTTGCCTCATGGTTTTGTATTTCCTCTTATCCACAATCACATGGCTTTTGTGCAATTTTTAATGCAATAATGATTGCAGAATGAATGGCTGTCATGCATGACATGCAGTCGTGTGAGCTTCAACATTCCAAATGAGGCTAACCACATTTTCCTGATAATGTAATAATGTCTTAGTTCACCGTATGAACAGATGAAGGTGCCTTTTTGCAGAGTCAGATCATCTAGCTGACTAGCTGCGGCATTCCAGGTGTCAGGCAGGGGACTTTTCCCAATCCCAGCCTGCCTGGAAATGGCAGGTGGAACCTGGAACCTTCTATGTGGAAAAACATGTGCTCTCCTACTAAGCTACATCCCCTCCTTAATGTCAGAGGCTGCTCAGAGGTCTAGGACAGGGGTGTCAGTCTGGTCTCATAGAGCAGGCCAAATAGCATTCATGCTGCCTGCTTAGGGCTGGAAGTGATGTTATTAAGCAGTTGATTACCACAAATAAGCTTTGTTCTCACTTAGAAACTCACTGGCTGCAAATAATGGAAAAGAAAAAAAAAGGGAAATCCTGATCATATTTTCAAGATATAAGAAAGCCCAATCATCCCGCTGGGAGAGCCCAATTATCATGTAGCTGCAAAAGATATCACTTTGCAGCTGAGAGGTGCTCTGCAAAGTGATGGCTCTGCAGAAGCAGTACTTCTGAAAAGGTAGCCCAGGTGATAATTGCGCTCTCCCAGCACCTCAGCAATGTCTCCTTTTCTCACCCCTCTTGGCCTGCCTCTTCCCCACCCCATCCCTGTACTGTCCCTTATCTTTTGAAGCCATCTTCCATCACAAGAGAAGTAAAATTGTTGCTGCTCAGCAGCTCATGACCCAGAAGTAGTTGGCAGTTACATCATCATGTCACCGCCAGTTACTTCAGCATCGGCACACTTTGGGGTGTGCGTGTGCGAGATGTCATGAGTCACTGCCCCAGGCCACAGAAGACATCACTGTACCCAGCGATGGGATTAACAAACGACCTGGGGGAACGCTGGGCGGGACGTACGTGGAACTCCCACGCGATTGGCTGCCCGTCAGTTCCGCCCTGCCGCCTTCCCCGCCGCCGCGCAGGCCGCCCAGGCCTCGGAGGGGGTGCCTGCTTGCCTGGGGGGGGCCCCTGGGTGCCTGGGCACACAGCAGTGGGGCGTGCCAACCGGGGGCAGCGGGCCCAGCCCACGCGGCCGGCGGGGACGGCAGCGGGGCAGAACAGACGGGCTGCCAATCACACGGGCTGCCAGTCACGGGCTTCCAATTACGAGTATGTCCCACCCAGCGTTCCCCCAGGTCGTTTGTTAATCCCATTGCTGACTGTACCACTCTCAGCAGCTGACAGTGGTGCTGAGAGAGCCCCATTATCACAGGGGCCAAATAAAGAGCTTTCATAAGCTGTATCTGGCTCACAGGCCTTATGTTTCACACCCCTGGTCTAGGAGAATCAACAAAGACGTGGCTCCTCTTCTGTTTCCCAGACACATATAATCCACCAGGGCTACTCGTATGCTGATTAAAAATCAGAATAGCATGTGCTGTGGAAAAATGCCTCATTCAGGAATGCCTGGATCTGCTCTGACACTATGTATGCTGAGTCACTTTCCTCAGAAAAGGGGGACTAGCTGAGCCATCATAGCACAAAGCTGGTTTGCTGACCAGAGCTTATTCCTCCCTCTAAAGATGGAAATGGAGGGCATTGACAGCACTCCAACCTGAAGCTGATGTAGCTCCTCCTGGTTTGCCTTGACCAGTCAGGATGTTGGAACGGTGCAGCCCCATGTGTCATGTGAAGATCCTGTCTCAGACTGGAACTCATTCAAGCCCCAAACTGCCAGACACAATCCAGGCTTGGACACTCGTCATTACAGTGATTTTCAAATCACACTGAACGTCACCTATCTTTATCAGAAAAATGTTTAACCAACATGTCACAGCAATCTATAGATGGTTCCATTTCCAACTTGCAAGAGGCTATTCACCAAGTTACTTAGTCCAGTTTTGGTAATACTTTATCAAGTTAGGAGCCTTACCCAAAATCAATTAATCAAGATCAGATGCTCTTGATATCCCCACCAGCTTGACATTAATCGACATTATACATGAAGGCACTGGAGATCAAACCTTACATTTCTTTACTTGTGGGGAGGATGAGATGAGGGTATAGCCCAATGTTGTCTGGTCGTAAAATGAATAATACCTAGGGAGTCACTCTAAAAATTAGAGCAAGGGGCATCTGATTAACTTCATGTATGCATTAATAAAGGTTTCTCAAGGAAATATGGTGCTTCAGGAATGTACCTCAGCTAGCTCTCAGCTAAAACTCTCACAAAGCATGGTCAGAGGTCATAGAACTGCCACACTGTCCCTTAGCCACTATGGAGATGCCAAAGTACTGCCCCCCCCCAAAATAAATGGGTTTCATAGCTTAACAAAGTATGGTTAAAAAAAGATGAGAGAGAGCTCGAATTGGTATGATTTTTTGTAGTATAGGTTAAAGGGGAAATAAGATGCTGAAAAGATGCAATTCTCAAATTGCAGATGCAAATATATGCATATATAAACCTGGTTAAAATGAAACTTTAAAAAACAAACTTCGGGAATGTTCATATTAGACACTTCATTTAGGGCACAATCCTAACTAACTTTCCAGCACTGGCATTGCTGCCCCAATGGGGCATGTGCTATGTCCTGCAGCGGAGTAGAAGTCATGGAGGCCTCCTTAAAATAAAGGAATATTTGTTCCCTTGCCTCAGAGCTGCATTGCCCTTACCCCGGTGCTGGAAAGTTGGTTAGAATTGCACCCTTAATGTACTTCTTATCCTTTGCTAAAGGCTTAGAACAGTAACAATGTACTGTGTAATATTGTTAAAAATATTTGTACAGTGCTTTTCAACAAAGCACATTATCAATGAGGTTAAATGAATAAGAAGTATAATATATAAAACATATCACAATCATATTAATTTTATTATTGTACCCCCTTCCCAGAAAAGAAACAAAAGTCAACTTTAGAAATGTCAGACAGCTGCCTTTTAAATGTATATAGTCTGCTCTCTTGAGCAAATTTAATATTTATAATAAACAGTTAAAAGATAAAGGTTTCCCCATGACCGAATGGTCTAGTCGTGACCGACTGTAGGGGACGGTGCTCATCTCTGTTTCTAAGCTGAGGAGCCAGCATCTGTCCGAGGACAAGCTTCCGTGGTCATGTGGCCGGCATGACTATACACCAAGGTGCACAGAACACCATTACCTTCAGAAGTGGTCCCTATTTATCTACTTGCATTTTTAGGTGCTTTCGAACTGCTAGGTTGGCAGGAGCTGGGACAAGCAATGGGAGCTCACTCCGTTGCGTGATCTCGAACTCCCAACCTTCCGGCTGTTTAACCTGTAGCACCACCATGTCCCAAACAAAATAAACAGTTACACATCTCTAAATCCTGGAATGATGTGCTTAATAAATACATATACATACCTGTGCATTGCTCTGTCAGCTATCTAGTAATATGAGGATCCTGTGTGATGGCTCAGTATCCCACTTTCCCACTACATGCAAGTAGAGAAGTCTCTCCTACCTGCCAAAAGCTTTCAGGCCATTCTGCTGATATGCATCAGACAGGTATCATTTCAAAATTCTTTTTTTTTATTAATTTTTTTTTATTTTCATAACACAAATAAATCACATCACTACAATCATTACAAACAGATAAATCAAACAGATAAATTTGAGGGTGCAGAATACCATACATCATATTTGCTAACATATCTTTCTATGTTACTACATGGTATTTTCTTTATGCTAGATTATAATATATATATTTTATTGCCTTTATGTTTTAAGTAATTGAATTGATTTGATCTATGCGTACTGGTCTATGACCGCAATAAACTTATTCATAAATCTTCTTAACCTGATTTTCTTCTGATTTAACCTCTTATATCATTTATCTACCTACAATACACAGTACGTTCCCCAATCTCTTAATGAAAAAAGTCCATTCCTAAGCGCCCTAAATTTCACTTTCTACATATTCACTTTCAACCAGACGTAAAATGGCTTCCATTGTTCAGTCTGTGTCGGTCTTCATTGCTGGTCCAATATTTCTGAGAGTTTATCTATTTCTGCAACATTCATTATTTTTTCTTCATTTCAAAATACATGATGTAAATATTGTACATGACCATTGCTGTTTAATTTACAGTGCAATCCTGCACTGCCCGTTGCACTGACGGTACATCATAGCATCAGCACGTCGGCCCCAGTATTGATGCGGGAGCGCCGATCGGCACTAGAGCAGCAGGACCGGCGCTGCAGGCAGTGCCGGTCCTGCTGCGCCCGTGCTGATCCTCCTTGCGCCGACCAAAGCTGGTCGGCATGAGGGAGGCTCCATGCAGAAGCGGTGCAGGGATTGATGGGAGGGAAAGAGGTGGGGCAGGACTTGGGCAGAACCTGGGCGGGCTTGGGAGGTGGCCGCTCTTTATTGGGCGCAGATTTGAGGAGCTCATAGGGGAGGCTGGAGCCTCCCCTACAGTAAGGGAGCACACACTCCCTTGCCGTGGGGGGGGGGGCTCCATCCTCTCCTACGCAGCACTGGATATGGTGCTGGCCTGTCAGGCTCGCCAGTCCGGCGCTGCTTAGGATTGCGCCCTTAATCAATATTGGCCATAGAGCTGACAACTGAGACTCAGAGCCCAATCCTGAGTGTACTGCGGTATGAGTGTACTGCTGGCTCCAGGTGGCATCTGGAGAGTAGGGAGCACCCATGCTGGGGTCAGCACCAGTTGGCACTGTGCCCCAGTGTGGGCAGAATGGCCAGCTGGCACTCTAGCAGTACCAGCCAACAGTAAGACCTGTTGAGCAGGGGTGGAACTGGTGGAACGGGAAGAGTGGGACAGGTGGGTGGGATTGGTGGTGGCTTCCACTTCCAGAACGTATCCTTCGTGTCGGGCTAGGCAGCCTGACATGGGCCTCTTCAGTTCTGTGCCCACTCAGATGCGGGTGCAGAGTCAAGAAGACCCACTGGTGCCACAGTGGAGTTACTCAGGGTCAGGGAGGAAACACTTCCTTACCCTGAGGAGACCCCGGTGGCCTCTGGATGCAGCAGTTGCCATTTTGGCACTGCTGCTGCTCCGGGAGCTGCCAAGGATAAGATCGTGCTGCCCTTGTCCCATTAGCATAAGAGCATTGTGCAGTGAGATCCTTGGCCTTCTGTGCGTAACAGGCTGTGACATCATAGCAGCAGAGCCAATGACAGAAGGGATGTGTTTGTACAACACAAAGGATATGGCTTCAGAGGTTTCTCTGCAGGCTCCGTTATTTGACAACTTGATCAAGTTCTATTGATCAAGACCACGGAGCCACGAGCAAAAAGATACTGCTTCAATTCCTTCATGGGCAATTTACACCTAAATTAGATTTAAACACTAAAAAAATCCAAGCTGTCATGCAATATTTACTCCTTATACTTACGCAGACCATTTTTTGACTGAGAGGTACTCAAAAGTTTACAGTAGAAAATTAAAACATTGTAAAAGAAATGATATGTGGTGAATTGCACTATTTAGTCAAACGGTTTTTAAATCATTGCTTGAATCAGACCAGAAGCAAATTGGAAACCAGTTCAGATAAGCCACATGGAACAGAAAGAGAGGAGGAGTAGAGGGAAATAGAGGTTACAGGCAGCTTCCAGCTTGCTGGACTGACAGGCACTCAGCTTCTTCCGAGTTACAGGCTCACAGTGGCTGTTTATCTTCCAGTGATTAATAGTCTCCCTTGGTTCCTGTTTTAATTCCATTAAGATCACAAGTGAAGGAAACTTGCACTGATGTTTTATACTCCCCCCATTCTTATATACAAGAAGTGCATGAACTTTGCTTGAACTTATATCACTTTTCTGGTTTTGTGTGTTTCTTTTTGGGCCTATGTTTGAAATCAAAACTCACTGGAATTTGCTGTCCTAGCCCTCAGACAGACAAGAGCAGGCATACTGATGACACCATGCTCCAAAATGATTAACTCTTCTCCAGCAGCTGCATATACATGTCAAACAGTACTGGGGGTAAGATGGAACTTTCCGGTACCGTAGAGGTCAATTCTCAAAAAGCAGAATGGAAGTCAGTACTGCACGCCAACTACCCGCCCCCAGACATGGAGGAAGGGAACTGTTCCAAGATAAAGTAATACTCCAAGAATGCTCCAAAAGCAGGCAAAGCTCACAGATGGGTGGGTGTGTGTGTGTGTGTGTGTGTGCGCGCGCGCGCTAACATTTAAATGTAAAAAAAGCAGGATCTTAATCTGAATATAGTGAAAATATGGTAACAAATGTACAGATAGCAAAGGAACAATGTAGTTCAATTTATGTCATCAGTCATTTCTCAATGAACAAGAAATTTGAGATGAGAAGGTCAATAAGTAAAGAATCATAGTAGCTCAACCTACTAAAAAAAAACACATGAATTATATCAACAGGAAGAAGTTGCTAGATTTTAGAAAGTTGGAAATGGCAAGTCCTAGTGAAGAAAAAAATTAAGGAGAAAAATGTAAGAGAGATTAAACAAGAAAATGATTAAAGGAGAAAGATCAGAAATTGGGCACGGGCAGCTTAACCTTACTTACATTCCCCATTTTGATGTGCAGTGCCAACACAGCTTCCACTGCATCCTGTGGGGGAATTTCAGGTGCTGGAGTTCTCCTAGAGAGTAAGGGGACATTTGTAAACCACAGCAGCCGCAACAGATCAACCCAGCTATATCGTTGGCGTGAGTCTACATTGACTTGGGTTGGTGGATCAGGCCCAGAAAGAGGAATAGGATACAGTGTGCACCAGTGCCACCAACCCTGCCCCCTCCTGGGCCAGATTTGCCCACCCCCAACCCTTTTTCCATCCTTCCCCTTCCCGTTAAACCCCTCCCCATTCTTCCCCTACCCTGTGCTGCACTGAAACATGAAAAGAATGATGAGAACAAAATAGAACAAAAAATAGAACAAACAGAATAGATCAATGACACTCTACAGTAGGTGGGAACAAAGAATAACTTTAACAAGCATCACTTGAACAGTTCTGCTATAACCATAGCTCCAACTCAGAATAGATATCAATATTTTTTGTCCTCAAAATGCTTTGTAAATTGGTCATAGTGAGCAAACTAGAGAACTCTGACTTCAACAACTGGGATTGGATGTAAAAGTCTCTTCACCACCAAAATACATAACCATCAAAATACATAAGTATTTTCTCTAGTGCAGAGATAACAAAAGAATGATCTTTTTGTCTCCATCACCATCACAGCACTGACTTTAGAATGGTCTTTAAATTGGATTTGGCCCAGGGGTCTCTCCTTGACAACATCTTCCATCCAACTGGGGAAAAAAAATCACATTAAGGTTTGCCAGCCTTCCAGGGTTGACTTGTAGTCTCCAAGAATCAGCATCAATCAATCCATGTTAGCGCTAGTGACGTTGGGCTGGCGCAAGCATGTTGCGTCGGCCCAACACGCCTGCTTGGATTGCTCCCTAAAGGTTGTCTGCCAACGAATCCAAGAGGCCAGATTAACAGTGAAAGCAAGAAATGCCAGAGCAGCCTTAACCAAGTTACCTACTTAGCACATAAAGTGGGGCAGAGTTTGATATGCCCCCTTCAGCCAAGATCAAAGCCATCCAGAATTGGCTGGTGCTCCAGATCAAGACGTAAATGCAGATCCTCTTTGTGACTGGTAGGGTAATACCAATAATCTGTCCTCCACTATAGTGATGTTCTTGCTGACCAGTTCTCTTCAGCAAGCCATTTTTCCTGAGCATGGACACCACAGGCAGAGGAATCCATGCCATGGTGATGCAAGAGGGACCGGACTTGGAGTGACACCCCATTGTGTATCTCAGTAAGAAGCTGACCCAATGGGAATCTCACTGGTGTGTGTAGAGGAAGGAGTGCTTTGCTTTTATCCATTCATTCATTATCCATGCATTCCTACCTGTAGTGATGGCAATGTAGGCGCAGGTCCGCAGTTTGGGGGTTCTCCTGGATCTGCAGCTGCACCTGGATTCCCAGGTGGCGGCGGTGGCCAGGGGAGCCTTTGCTCAGCTTCGGCTGATTTGCTAGCTGCAACCATACCTGAGCTGTGCAGACCTGGCCACAGTGACCCACGCCCTAGTGACATCTATATTAGATTATTGCAATGCGTTCTACGTGGGGCTGCCTTTGAAGACGGTCCAGAAATTACAACTAGTACAGAACGCAGCTGCTCGGGTAGTTGCTGGGGCACATTGGTTTGACTCTGTCGAGCCGTTTCTTCGGCGACTACACTGGCTGCTGGTTCTGTTCCAGGCCCAATTCAAAGTGCTTGTTTTGACTTTTAAAGCCCTTTACGACTCGGGTCCGGGGTATTTGAGGGACCGCCTCCTTCCATACAATCCTGCCCATACTCTTAGATCATCTGGGGGAGCCCTTCTGACTGTGCCACCACCAGGAGAGGTGAGAGGGATGGCGGCCAGGAATAGGGCCTTCTTGGTGGTGCCCCTCCGACTTTGGAATACCCTTCCCTTAGAACTGAGAACTGCTCCCTCTTTGGTAATATTTCGGTGGGGGCTGAAGAACTTTTTATTTCAACAAGCTTTTAATTGTTGACAGGCTGGCTGGCTGGCTGGTTTTTTAGACTCTTTATATTTTAGGATCCACGGGGCTTGTTTTAAATTTTAATTAAATTAAATTGTTTTATTTTAATGTTGTTTTTTAATTATTGTTTTTAATTGTAAATTGTGATTTTATTGTATTTTATTGTTGTAAGCCGCCTTGGGTGCCCATGGAGAAGAAAGGCGGGATATAAAATAAATAAATAAATAAACAAGCAAGCAAGCAAGCAAACAAACAAACAAATAAATCCTTTTTCAAATGGATCATCATTCTTGCAGAGGCTGTCCAGCACCAAGGACGTCAATGGTAAAAAAACTCCACTGATAGAGCTTCTTGATACAGGACTTGATATCAAATGTATTGGTGGGATGGACAGTGCCAGTCCAGGTGCTCTCTCCTGAGAGGGCTAAGAGGATTTTTTTTTTTTTTTTGGATTTGGATTTTGGATTTTATTGGCCAAGTATGTAACCATACCTGGAATTTGGTGCGGCTACCAGCAACATACAAACAATGCTACATACACACACAATAAACAATAAATACACAAAACTAATAAGGGCATTATTCAGAATGAAACACCGCCTCAGCCTCCGAGTCACCTCAGCATATATTAGAAGTTCAACAATTTATAAAAAACAAATGCCTCCTCCTTTCAATTCCAGATGTATCTAATGCACCGTCCTTAACAGACTTATTGAATCAGGTTTCTGTAAGACAAGAACAGCCAGACATAAAAAGTCAGGCCCGATTAATAAGGATGCAGTTCGTCCATTTTGTTGACAAGCGAATGAAGATTAAAAAGATGAATAGATGGTAGTACAAAGTTCATTCCACGTTGTCGTAGCTTGGTCAAAGTACCAGCACCTTTGATGAATCCTTCTCCGAGACTCCGAGACTAATAACCCCAGACTCTTGTGCTACACAAAATCCTAGGCGTATTTCACCTTCTATTCCAAATGTTCCCAATTGCCATACTTGACTCTTTTGGTGCAATGTCTCAAGTTTCTGTAGCTGCTGTAAGCCTCTGTGTTCTTGCTGCTCTTCCCTCATGCAGATCTTGCTGAGGAAAGTCAGCCATTTTCTCTACTGACGTCCACATAGGAGGGGGATAATGTGGTAAAAATCAAACTTGGAGTGGATACTGAGGTTCCAGATCCTGTTGATAAGCTACCATGTGGTACTAGACAAGTGGGCACAGGGACAAGCAGCAATCAACTGGCACTCTGCCTGAAATATCCTAGAAGTGACTTTAAACTCAGGTAGTAGTTCTTGCTGTCACTACCCAAAGCTAAGTAGTTCTACCAGAAGAGGCCTCCTTGGGGAAAAAAAAATTTCCCTCCCAGAGAGCACTTCAAAATTTGGGGGTCCCTTTTAAATCAGAAAGTAGCAAAAGGTGAGTGGTCTGGGAAAATGAGGCAAAACATTCCCTCCCAAGTGAGCTGAGACCAGTAAAATAAAGAAAGTTTATTACAAGAGGGTTAAAATTCAGCAAAATGACAGAAGGAGAATAAAAAGGAGAGAACAAGCCACCATCGAGTAAGCAATGGTAGAGGCAACAAGGTGCAATTGTTTGGACAAAAAGATTGGCATGGAAGTTAAATAAAAAGGCAAATTGAAAAATAAAGCAAAGCACTAGCACAGCTTATTGAGTACTTTCACTACTCTAAGTACTCTCACACCAGTCCAGTATCTTAATCCTTCTATCCACCAAGCAGCTGAGCACTGATATACAGGCACCCCCCTGGTATCCACAGATTCTCTATCCATGGTTTCAGTTACCACTGATACTGGGACACCTATTAAAACGATAAGGGAACATTAAACAAATCTATTTTTTAAACCAGGTTGCAGCAAAACCACTGATGTTTCCCTATTTTTAAAAAGGCATCCCCAGTATCCACAGTTTTAGGTATCCATGGGGCGGGGGGGTTATCTGAAGTGGAATCCCAGCAGATACCGGGGCATGCCTGTAGCTAATGTTTGGCTAAGACACCAGGGCAAATGCCTCAAAGGTGAAGCATGTTCCTGTTTTTTTTTTTAATATAACCTGTGGTCACTAAGCTGTACCTGTGGGACTGGATACTTGGACTCCCCTGAGCTCCTGGAATTTCCAGCCTTTGGGAATGTAGTGGGTCTCATAGTTCAGTGAGTTGGTTCAAAGCCAAGTTCATGGTTCACTGGTGGCTACAGCATCCAAATGACTCAACAACCCCTTCAGGGTGCTGTAGCATCATGGAAAGATCTGAGGTGATAAAAGGTAAAGGTTTCCCCACGACCGAATAGTCTAGTCGTGACCAACTGTAAGGGGCGGTGCTCATCTTCGTTTCTAAGCCTGTAGAAGCTTGTCTGTGGTCAAGCAGCCAGCATGACTATACGCCGTAGCGCACGGAATGCCGTTACCTTCTGACCGAAGTGGTACCTATTTATCTACTTGCATTTTTAGGTGCTTTCGAACTGCTAGGTTGGCAGGAGCTGGGACAAGCAATGGGAGCTCACTCTGTCACATGGTCTCGAACTCCCAACCTTCCAGTCAGAAAGCCCAGCAGCAGCAGTTTAACCCGCAGCGCCACCACGTCCCTATCTGAGGTAATAGGAACCTTCAAAACAGGTGACAAAACAAAGGCAGGAATTTTCATCATGTCCTCTCAGAATTTCTTTTAATAACCTCACTATCCAGTTCCAGAGGACCAAAAATGATTGCCCAAAATGGCCAATAGGAGACTATATACCCCACTGAACCTCTGGTTTGTTGATTTATAGAATTTTATCTCAGCTGAGACCTTGAGGGTTTGGGACACACCTTTCTTAGCTACACAACAGCTTGATTCAGACAATGTTCACATGGGCATTGTCCACATGATTGGGGGAACTAGGAGGAAATATGCTGGTAAGCCTTCCCCCTGCATTGATATGTTAACGAAGCCCCATATCTCCCACGCGTTCAGCATTTGTCTGCTCTGACAAATCCTTATACCTGGGTTGACTTTCTTCCTGCAGTCAAGAGTGCCAATAGCATTCTTAATTGCAGGGAGAAAGTCTACCCAGATACAGTGTTTGCCAGTGCAGATACAGTGTTGGCCATTGCACTGTTGGAGGTGGGGTGGGACTTAGTAATATATTCTCAAGAGAGACACACCCATTGCTTGGACGACACCCGTGTGAATCATGTCTGATCAGCACCCTTCACGCACCTCACTTGATTTCTGGGAATGTGAAAGAGACAGAGTTTCCCTACAAAGGTGCCATTACATAAGTCCCAAACATTTACCTCTGCTAAAACTGTCGGAAAGGAGGTGCCTTCCAGAAGGGTGGTGAGTAAGAATACAAGGGGGAAGTTGGTCAAAAATATTTGAATTTTTCCCCAAAGCTAGACAACAACCGTCCACATCTAGTTTGGTTCTGGAATGGAAGTTCTATGTTCACCTGGAATTCGTCCTAGAATATTTAACTTGGCAAGAACATTATCTGGTTCCTGGAAATTCCTGCATTCCTGGTTCCTCCATTACCGATGACAGGTGATTCTCCGGGCATTTTCACACAAGACGTGAGGGTGGCATCCTGGTTCCTACCTCCCCTCAGCCACAAATTCACTATGCTGCTTTTGATATATCACTGTTTTCTCTCAGGCTTAGCTTGTGGCCCATCGATAATATGGGAATGTGACTGGCTTATCTTTCAGGGCTCATCTAATGAGCTAGCATAGTATATGAAGTGCTCTGGGCATTTAAAATGCTCTCTGTATATAAATCCTTAGCATTATTTATAGGTGGGGATGGCCCAACTGTATACACTGCCTGATGCAGCTCCTACCCTGCTGCTACCACCACCTCTGTGTATGCTGTCCCCTTCACACACACACACACACAAAACAAACCAACAAAAACAATGCAACCCATGTCATGGATAGCCCAGCCCTAATTCTACGGCTGAAACTTTTCACTGATTCATTTGTGAGATGACTTGATTAAAAAACATTTGATTGACTAGACAGGTGCTTTGATTAATCAAGTAGCATATTTTTTCAAACCTATTATTTTTTAATACAAATACTTATAAAAACTGCAAATGGTAAAAGCACCTTCTTGATGCCTGCTAAGACAAATGTATGTATCGGCTAAAAGTATATTTTTATACTACACACACACACACACACACACAGAGAGAGAGAGAGAGAGAGAGAGAGAGAGTATTTATTTACTCAGAACTGTGTTATTTATATATGATATTTAATCAACTGATTTAAATTTGATCAACTGATCAATTTCTTGCCTAAAACCCAATTCAACCAACTCACTTAAGATTTCTTTAATGAACAGACCTCATTATGATAGCAAACCTTTTCTCACTCGGCTGATGAACTCCTGTGTTCATGATAGTACGGTACAACAATGTGGAATAGAAACCTGAAAAATACTTTTCAATAGAAGAGACTCTCCATAGGTCAACATTCAGTACCCAAGCTAGATTGAAGACAAGCGTTTACTTTGTATGGTCATCACCTCTTCTATCATAACAACTTTCATAACCATGTATCATTCTGCTCCTCCTCAGCAAAGGATTTTAATGTTACAGGCTAGAGCATGCTCTTTTGGAAGTAAGTCCCATTCAAATCAGTGGCACTTACTTCTGAGTAAACCTATATCAAGCTAGGCATGTAAAACTATTTCTGCGATTTCACCTCTCATATGTGATGAGTGAGTGACATCTCATATGAAAGATGCACAAAAATTTTCAGATGCTTACCTTCTGCTATACAGTAGGAAATAGTCATGAGTTTTGGGAAGCCCAATCCTATACTGCAGTGGAACAGGCAGGTAGACAGGCTTGCGCTGAATCCAGCACATTGTAGGAGGCAGCTGGATGCCACCTAGGAGGAAGAGAATACAGGCAGGCCCTGCTATCCACTGGAATTCCGTTCCAGACTCTCCCATGGATACTGGGATGCCTTTTTAAAGATAGGGGAACATCAGTGGCTTTGCTGCAACAAGGTAAAAAAAAGATATTTCTTTAATGTTTGTGGTGCTGCGGGTTAAATCGCTGCTGTTGAGCTTGCTGACCGGAAGGCTGGCAGTTTGATACCACGCCACAGAGTGAGTTGCTTGTCCCAGCTCCTGCCAATCTAGCAGTTCAAAAGCGCGTAAAAATGCAAGTAGATAAATAGGGACCACTTCGGTGGGAAGGTAACGGTGTTCCATGCGCTACGGCATATAGTCATGCTGGCCACATGACCACGGAAGCTTGACCTCGGACAAATGCCGGCTCTACAGGCTTAGAAACGGAGATGAGCACCGCCCCCTACAGTCGGTCACAACTAGACCGTTCAGTCGTGGGGAAACCTTTACCTTTATCTTTTTAATAGACATCCCAGGATCCATGGTATCCATGGATAACTGAAACCGTGGCTGTTGAATCAGTGAATATTGGGCACACCTTTATTTTCCCCTTACCCCAGGGTAAGCCCCAGCAGCCCCAATAAGGCTTCTCAGCTCTGCGCCAGTGAAATTGCTGGTGCAAATTTGAGAGGCTGGTATAGGGCCAACTGGGTCAGGGCCAGGGGTTAGGATCCAGCATAAGTGCCAGTTCCTGTCTCCATATCCTATCCTACTCCCCAGGCCAACCTACCCATGGGCTCATACTGCCTCCGCTCTCCCCATGCCCCGAAACGCCTCCCATCTGCCCTCCTCACACCCTGCCCAACTCCCCGCTCCAGCAGCCAAATTCGGGCCAGTGCAACTGCCAGTGCCAGCCCATCTGCCACTTGTAATGGCGCAGGTGTGCCTTACGGCACATTTGCGACACTCCCATGCACCAGCCTAAGGGTGCTCTAGGATTGTGCCCTAGTTGCACAGAGCTCAACGATAGCATTTACCCTTCTGCAAGTGAGTTAAAATAATTTCCTTTCACAGGGAAGAGCAATAGGGATGGGGAAATGAGTGTTGTGCTGCAGCCAGACATACACTGTGCAGCATCCTTTAGTTGGTAAAAAGGAGGACTGTGGATCTGGTCAGTGGCGTGACAAGCTCTGGAAGAGAGGAAATTGTGCTTGGCAGATGCAATCATATGCAAATTGCTGTCAAAGAGGGGAAAATTATCATCTACAAACAGTGGGAAGAAATTCCATCTGCTGCTTCCTTGAGAAAAGGGCCTTAATACATTCTGAGATAGCAAAGTGACACACATCTCAATCAAGCCTTAATCCAAGGAATTAATGCGCTGCGCGTTTCTGCATAATTCCAGGAGTCACGCAAAAGCCACCACAATAGCAAGAGCCGCAGATGGACTCCCCTTCTTGCACAAAATGCAGCATTGAAAGGTATCAAGGCAAACACAGCTCCTGTCACAGCGTTGCATGCAGAAGAGACCCTCTAAAAGTGTCTGGACTTTGTGTGTGCAAATCCGCATGCACATGCACATGTGCGTGTGCACTTTTAAAAAATACATATGTGGGCATATATGTCAGACCACTGTGCTTTCCGTCATGTACATTTGAGGGGAGAAAAACAATGGGCCAATTCAGGCACCTGGCATCATGCAATTAAAGGCATGTGTGTTCATGATGTGCACACATCCTGCCTCCTCCCCAGGTTACTTCTCTTAATCAAGTGAGGGCATGCTGCTAAGTCTACTTATTCCTTTATTGTTTCTAATGACTAATAAACAATTTAAAATTGCTAAATAATATATAAAATGTAGAAAGAAAAAAAGAAAAAGGGGCAAATGAAATAATGAATGGCATCTACTGTATATACTTTTAAAGTAGGCTTAGTAGTGTGTTTACGGGGCAGTTCAGATTGCTGGAACTGAGTGCAGAGGCAGATCTAAGGGAGGGCAAAGCTCTAAGTTTTGCAAGAAGCCTTACCTTGCAGTGGAAATCACTCTTCTCCTGCACTGTTCTAGCCAATCCTCACAGGGAAAAGCAACATCTTGGCATTGCTTACTGGCTACAGCAGCAAGGGAGAGGAGGGATTTACATGACAGGGTAAGGCTTCTTGCAACACTTAGAGCTTTGCCCTCCCTTAGATCTGCCTCTGACTAAGTGCCTTGGAACCAAGTGCCAGGTAGGTGAGTTGAGCAGCTGTGCGAGGAGAGGTAGAAGGAGGGAGGAAGACTAGGTGAGTGTACTCTTATTTATCTACTCTTAATAACTAGAACGAAATAGGTACTCACACAGTAACATAGGTAGTAGTAATTGGACAGGGAGCTAATTCTGAAGAGAATTACAGCTCCAATCTAAAACAGGTCTACTCAAAAGTAGAAGTAGGTGTACTGTGTAAAACAGGTCAGCTGTTTCCAATTTAAATTAACCTGAAAGGCAGGGGGAGGAGCTAGGCAAGAGTATATAACTAGGCTTGCCTGGTGAATGCACTTTCACAAGCTGTGAGTGCATCCTAGAACTAAGTTCCTCCTGGAACCAAGTGCCAGGTAGGCAAGTTGAGCAGCTGTGCAAGTTCAGCAGCAGGGTGAGGCAGCCAGGGCCCCAAACACTGCCCTTCAGCTTCTGCGAGAAGAGGAGTAGCCAATTCCCAATCTAATATAGCTGTGCAGGCAGCCGGCCAGCAGCAGGGTGGGGGCTATCCAGTATTTTGCACTGAGTGCCATATGTATGACTATATGCCTCTTGGGCATAAGTCATGGGTGTGTCCTCGCTGCAAGGAGCTCCAAGCACTCAGGGAATGAGCCTGCTCCTTGGTTGCGGACCTGGAGAAGCAGAGGCAGGTAGAGAGGGACCACGCTGAGACTTCCGGGGACTTGCAGGCTTTGTCCCACCCTCAGAGGGGGAGCTCCTCGGCTGCTGGGGTAGGAAGTCTCAGGGCTGGAGGATGTCACTCAGGAAAAGAGGGAAACAATCCTCTGGGGGGGGGACCTCTTCTTCAGGTGAGAGGCCCATATCCAGTTGCACTAAGGATACTCCTCGGTGGGAGGGGAGTCGGGGAGGGGGCTTCTTGTAGTGGGAGATTCTATAGTTAAGAATATGGAGAGGGGGGGTCTGTGACGGATGTGAGGACTGCGTGGTGACATGCCTGCCTAGTGCGAAGGTTGTGGACATCACGTCTCATCTAGATAGGTTGGTAGAGAGTGCTGGGGAGGAGGTAGCAGTGGTGGTGCACGTTGGCACCAATGACATGGGAAAACATAGCCGGGCAGTCCTGGAGGCCAAATTTAGGTTTTTAGGGAGGAAGTTGAAAACCAGAACCCAGAACCCCAGAACCTTCTGTAGAGTTCTCAGAAGTTCTGCCTGTTCCGCGCGCAGGGCCAGGTAGGCAGGTGGAGATTAGAAGTCTCAATGCGTGGATGAGATGGTGGTGTCGTGAGGAGAGGTTTAGATTTATTAGGCACTGGGGAGTGTTTTCGGGCAAGCCAAGCCTGTACAAGAAGGATGGGCTGCACTTGAACCAAAATGGAACCAGACTGCTGGCGTGTAATATTAAAAAGGTAGCAGAGCAGCTTTTAAACTAAACCCCGAGGGAAAGCTGAGAGGAGCCGAGTGGCATCCGGTTCAGAACTCCTCAACCCTAGGGAAAAAGGGTGGCAAGGTGACAGAAGAACAAGGTAGTGTAGGAATTACGAGTAGAAGCGTGATGGGAAGTGATAGTGAGTTCAGCAGAATAAGAGACTGTAGAGCTAAAGGTGGAAGCAAGCAGTCCTTCTTTGGGGACCCCATATACAGGTGCTTTTATACTTGTGCTCGGAGTCTTTGAGCAAAGATGGGAGAATTTGGATGTTTAGTGGCTAGGGAGACTATTGACATAGTGGGCATAACAGAAACCTGGTGGAGTGCGGAGAACCAGTGGAATACTACAATACCAGGCTATAAAATTTACAGGAGGGACAGGGAGGGGTGTGTTGGAGGTGGGGTGGCCATCTATGTCAAAGAAAGGATAGATTCCAGAATTGTAGAGGTTGAAGGTGGGTCTGACTCAACCACAGAAGCATTGTGGGTTAAACTACTAGGTTCAAGGAGAGATGTGGGTGGGTGTTATTGCCCCCCAGATCAAAAACCTGAAAGGGACCTTGAGATGAGGAAACTTATTAGGGAGGCATCAAAGAGGGGTAGGATTGTGGTCATGGGGTTTTTAATTATCCCCATATTGACTGGGTCAATTCGTGTTCCAGTCAAGAAAGGGAGACAGGGTTTCTTGACATGCTAAATGATTGTGCCTTGAAGCAACTTGTCATGGAGCCCACCAGAGGACAGGTGACTCTGCATATAAGAGCTCCCGAAGGATCTCTCACAACTGGGAGAATGGGCAATACAATGGCAGATGTGTTTCATGTAAATAAGTGCAAAGTAATGCATATTGGGGCAAAAAAAATCAAAAATTCACATATAGGTTAATGGGTTCTGAGCTGTCAGTGACAGACCAGGAGAGAGATCTTGTGGTGTTAGTGGACAGCTCGATGAAAATATCGACCCAGTGTGCAGCGGCAGTGAAGACGGCAAATTCCATGTTAGGGATAATCAGAAAATGGATTGAGAATAAAACAGCCAGTATTGTATTGCCATTGTACATGGCCACATTGTATTCTAGGCCACACCTAGAATATTGCGTACAGTTTTGGTCTCCACATCTCAAAAAGGACATAGTGGAATTAGAAAAAGTACAGAAAAGAGCAACTAAAATGATTACTGGGCTGGGGCACCTCCCTTATGATGAAAGGTTACAGTCTAGAAAGAAGGCGCCTGAGGGGGGACATGATTGAGACATACAAAATTATGCACAGAGTGGATAGAGTAGATAAAGGGAATCTCTTTTCCCTCTCACACAATACCAGAACCAGGGGACATCCTCTAAAACTGAGTGTTAGGAGAGTTAGAACAAACAAAAGAAAGTATTTCTTTACCCCGTGTGCAATTAGAATGTGGAACTCCTTGCTGCGAGATGTGGTGATGGCATTGGGCCTGGATGCCTTTAAGAGGGGATTGGATAAATTTATGGAGGAAAACTCCATTACAGGTTGATGGGTATGTCCAGTCCAGTCTATGATGGGTATGTCCAGTCTGAGATTAGCCGGTCACTCATCATGAGGGCCGGGTAGGAATTTTTTTTTTCCGGTCATCCAAATTGGCCAAGTATGGATGGCAAGGTTTTTTTTGCCTACCCCAGACTGGCGAGGGAGGGATGGGTGTTCAGTAGGTTACATGATTTACATTGTACATAATAAAGTTAAACCCCAACCTCAGTCTGGTGTCTTCCCTGGGGGTGGTGCAAGGGTAATAGTCTACTTTAGAATGCCAGATGCAGGGGAGTGGCAGCAGGGCACAAGTATCTGGTTGTCTTGCATGCTCCCTGAGGCATCTGGTGGGCCGCTGTGGGGTGCAGGGGGCTGGAATGGATGGGCCTTTGGCCCGGTCCAGCAAGGCTTTTCCTTATGTTCTTATGACCCCACCCACATGATTAAGACTGCAATCCTATGCCCACCTACTTGGGAGTAAGTCCCAATGAATTCAGTGAGACTTACTTCTGAGTAGACATGCCTAGGACTGTCCTGTAAGGCTGCAATCTTATACACGCTTACCTGGGAGCCATTTACCCATTGAATTGAATGGAAGTTCCGGTTCAGTCGGAACACAGCCTGAGAGCCAGAATGGTGGTGTGTTTTCAGTGTTAGACCTCGGAGACTCAGGTTCAAATGCCTGCTCAGCCAAGAAGCTTTCTGGGTGACCTTGGACTAATCACTACCTCTCAGCCTCACCTACTTCACAGGGTTGTTGTGATGTCAAAAGGAGGGAAGGACCATTACATATACCCTGAGCTGCTTGAAGGAAGGATGGTATAAAAATGTGAAAAATTAATAAATATGTTTGTAATGTTAGAGTAGTACCAGGAAAGGAGTGGAGAAGGCAAGACTCATGCACAGTGTAAATGTATGTGTCTTTAATCACATGGGGCTGGAGGGATGACCACAGTTTTTTAAGAACCAGCCCATTGTGTTCCAGAAAGCCTTATCGTTTCTTTTTTTGTTGTTTCTTCTTAAGTAAGGAAAAACAAAATATTTATGATTGTGCAATTAAATTGTTATTAAATCTACTTGGTATAAAATACAAACATTCAGAATATTTTAATTCACCTACAAAAAGGGCAGAGAGAATTGAAAAGAGAAAAGAGAAAGGGAAAATTTCTTTCTAGTGGGAGGCAGGGCAAGAGATGAAGATTTCAACCAATTCACAAGGAGGCATCGCTGCTTTTCTGCAGCAGTAGCTATGCACCTACTCAGAAGTTAGGCCCTCTTCTCTGCCACAAAAGGGGCAGTAAGTTACACCGGAGGCAGTTCCAGCAGCTCTGCTTGATACAACCCTTGTTTCCAAAATTTATACATATGGGGAAAATGCATTAACCCCCTGCCCACACATACAGGAATTTAAATTGATCCTACAATTGCTCAAAATATGCCAGGCTGTGCCCATTTCCAGGGGGTAACTCTCAATGCATACACTGGGATTTCCTTCTAAGTAAATGTGTTTGCAATGGTGGTGGTAGCCCACAATTGTAAGCACACGCCCTCGACAATAAGCCCTATTGAACTGGACTTCCTTCCCAATAAAGTTGAACCCAATTCACCTGTCTGTCACCTCCTCTTTGGTTGTGTGTCTCTTGCAGCTCTTCTCCAACCCCAGCTCTAGACTGATGGAGTTCAACTTGCTGGCTGATTCAGAAGCCCACAGCCCTGCTCTCTCCCTCTCAGAGTCTGGGGCACCTCAACATGAGCACAGCTGCAAAGGGCAAGAGCACAGCGGTAAGTGCAGAGGTTTTCTTGCTCTTGACAGTGGACTGTCTGCAGATTGCATGCCCTTCAGCTATAGCCAGGCTTTGGATGGCGAGAGAAACGTTTGATTTACATATATGAGGCAGGATCTTCTTTATATCTGGAGGAGCTAGAAAGCAAAAGTAATACAAGTCAATGCCATCTTTAGGGCTTGGTGACTGGCTCATCTCACTGAGGCTGCAATCCTATCTACACTTACTGGGGAGTCAGTCTCATTGGCTATACTTGTACTTCCTTCTAGGTAGACAAGCATAGGATTGGGCTCTGAGATTGGGCCGGCACAGTTAGGCCAGCAAAGTTTGGCCGGCGCAAGTATGCTTTACATACTTTAAAGTATGTTTAACATACATACTGTAAAGTATGTTTGGATCAGTCTGAGAGGCCAGCACACAGACGTGCACCATCCTTCCCGACTCTGAGAGTGGTCCAAACATGCTTTACAGTGGCCCTTGTGCCCGCCAAACTTTGCCAGCCTAACTCCAGGTTAGGATTGCGCCCTGAAGTTCTTTAGAAGACAAGGTGTACGGGTGAATAATAATTTTAAAAACCTGTTTTGTTCTTCAGTGTGTTGTGTTAATCTAGTTTCCAGGGGAAAAAATTTCCATGTCAAAACTCAGGCTACACCAGGGGTTCCCATACTATGAGGAGCAGCTCCATGCTGTGGTCTGGTGAGCATTCAGGGGTGATGTGGGACACTAAAGACTGCGGAGCAGAGGCTTGGCTCAGCAGGCAGAGCTTGGCACTTGAAAAGCCCACCCACCTGCCCTGAGCCCTTAGTGCCAATCCCACATCACCCAGAAGCAAGTGGTGGTGACATACTTGTGTCAGCAGCAGGACAGGGTGTCGTGGCAGTGCTAACTGTGGGAACCACAGGCATACACTAATAAAATGGCTGGAACCCAAACAGAAAACGGGTTTGTAATCTGCTGGTTCCACAAGCAAGGTCTTGGACAATAGGGTGAGAAGGCCAGCCCTATTACCCTTCCCAGAAGCAGGCCCTTCTGAACATGAACAACCAATGCCCTCTGGAGCCCTGGTAACAGCCAGACTTCAAATTCATGCTTACAAACCCTGCCTCAGTGAGTTCACCAAAAACCACTGGAAATCTGAAGTCCTTTAATGCTAGGAACAGTATGGCCAAGGTGGTCAAGCCACTTCCATGAACCCAAGCCAAGGCAGGATCGATTACCCAATTTAACAGAACTCATTTTCCCAGCAGTACCAGCAGCCCCAAAACATACCACTGTTATCTGAACACCATCACATGAGTTGCATGTGAGCAGACTTGAGGCCAAGACACGGATGTTTGACCACTTTCTTACCAAAGCAGTAAAATTTCTTTGCAAATTGATGTGCATGTAATCATTAAGACTGCAACCTTATCCGCACTTGTGTGGGAGTAAGCCCCATTGACTGTAATGACACTTACTTCTGAGTGTTCATAAGATTGCACTGTTAATTTCCCTTCCTCTGATACTCAGTAAATATATTCACTAATTTTTTTTGGGGGGGGGGGCAGCTGAATGTAACATTCAATTGGGAGCCATGATCCCCCAAAAGAAAAGAGAAAAACAGCATTTCTGCATAACTTTCAGAAAAAAACACACACGGAAATGCTGAAAAAAAAACATTTTTGATTGTATTGACAAGAAACTCCAATCAATTATACCATCACCCAACAATTTCAAGCAAACACTTCTTCAGAGGCAAGCTAAAATAAAATTGAAAGAACTTATAGCTGCTTTACAAAAGTTAATGCATCAACACTTGCATCGTGTCTTCTCTAAAGATCAGCAAGTATCATTAAGCAATATATTGACATTTAAATTATGGGACAAATGTGCCTTCTGGCCCATGGTGGACCTGAGGGGGATGGCGAATGCCCCAGGTGCTGGGCTGGGGGGAGGGCGGCAGTGATGCCGCTCACCCCCCTGCCCGCCCCCCACCCCTGAGGTCCAGATTGCTCCAGGACGCGGCTTCCATGGGAAGTGACCGGGCAGGACTTGTTTAAGCCACAAGTGGCCTGCTTCCCAGATCGTCAGGGCGGCCACAGCGAAGCTGCTCAGGGAACATGCAGCTTAAACAAGCCCCACGTGGTTGCTTCCCTGAGCAGGTGTGCCACAGTGAAGCAAGGTGGGGGGTGTCACCTGTGGGGGGGCCCACCACTGGCAGTGTGCCCCCAGGATCGCCCCTGCTTCGGGTTTTCAGAACAAATAAGCTAGTGTCAGCTCAGGTATCTATTTGAAGCCTCAAGAGTCTTGACTCTGGACTCCCTGTTCCTATATGATTGTTCCTATATGAGTGTGCATTGTGGAATCTGTGCTCTAATTACTTATAAAAGGTATTGCAAAGACTGGAAACGGATCATCGCTCATGTTACCTAGCGTGCAACATTTCTACGTTGCACAGTACTTGCCCATTATATGCAAATACGGAAAATACAAAACACATTCATCACATGTTCTCTAAAAAAACAACATTATTAAATTATAAATTGACTTCTAAAAAGACACCAAATACCCTTCTCTTAAGAGCTTATACAATGAGTAAGCAACTCAATAAAGAAAGCAGGTCATTAGCATAGCCAACATTCCTTTCATTGAAAATGGAAGGAATTGCTAGGAGGACTTGAATAATACTTGGTCTCACCTCTCAGTGCAAGAACTTATCTGTAAGCATTTTCATTTCGTTCTTCCATAATATAAGTGGGGGAGGGGTATTGAGAACATATATGACCTGTTCCATTCCTGTCTTGGGTCTGTCCAGTGTATTTTTTTTTTTATGATTGCATATATATTGACCTACTTTATTATTGTAAAAGCCCCAGTCACGGGAAGGGAATGCAGACATGGTACTCAATCTTATACCTATGGAAGCTGACTCTCATGCAACTAGGTATAGACCCAAACTCTAAAAATCTGACTCTGGAGTGGGGAGAATGAGGAAGACTGCAGAACATTTGAAAGAAAAGGCACTGTTACATTACTCTTCAGCTGGTGAGGATCCCAGAGCAGCTCACATAAAAATGATAAAACCCAATTCAGGAAAAATTGTAACATGAGTTTGGGTTTTTTTCCCCTCACCTTGATGACTTTGGTTGACGCAAGAGAGGCTTTGTCCGATGGGAGAGAGAGGCTTGGCACGGGCGCAACAAGACTGACGCTGCCTGCAGCACCGGTCCCATGGCTCAAGCGCCGATGCAGGGGTGCCACACGGCACCCTATGTCGGTGCTAAGCACGCAGCGTCGATGCAACCCCATTGCGTCAATGATGTGTGCTTCCTTGGATTGTGCTGCCCATTTCATGGCCCACCAAAAATCGGGTTGTAACCCACTAGTGAGTTCCAACTCACAGTCTGGGAACCACTGGCCTAATCTGTATGTGCTCAGATGCTATACGCACCAATGTCTCACCACATGGGGCAAGTTATAACATCTGCGCATCTCAGACCCTCACCTTAGAATGTTTCTGGAAGTGAGTGTTTCTTTCTCTGCTCTGGGAGAGCTTGTGCTGTTGTGAAGATCTGCGACAGATCTGCCCTTGAGTTTGTTTTTCACAGACACAGAAAAGTCACAACAGAACCAGACTGACGACTCCAACCCCGAGGATGGCTCCCTGAAAAAGAAGCAACGCAGGCAGAGAACTCACTTCACCAGCCAGCAACTCCAGGAGCTGGAAGCCACTTTCCAGAGGAACCGCTACCCTGACATGAGTACCCGAGAGGAGATCGCTGTCTGGACCAACTTAACTGAAGCCAGAGTCCGGGTAGGGGTGATCTTCCTTGAATATGGCCAGAACTTGGTGGGAAGGGGTTAGGAGTCAAACTATGTACAGGTGTCCCGTCCCCCCCAGATATGGATGCAGTGGATACCTATAGATGCAATTCTCCACAAATGTAATGCCCCATACCCACTACCCTCTGTTTTGTTCATTAACAAACAGGCATGGTTTTTTTTCGCCATAAGAGGAAAGTTATATACAGGCAGGCAGCTTGCATGCTGGGGGGATGGGACACACAGGACACTTTACCTACTTCCTGATGACTAGTCTAGCCATTTTTTTTGTCTTTCTCTCCTCCCTCTACTTTGTCTCTTTTTCTCCTTGTTTCCCCCTCCTCTTCTCTAACCTACTATTCCCCCGTCTTTCTTTCCCAGTCTTATTATAAATAAGTGTAAAACTTATTTCTCCCTTTATTGGCCCAGTAGGATTTCTTCGAAACAATGCACTGACTGGACAGAAGCAAAAAAGTCAGGTTCAATGTCCAAAATGAATAAAATGTATCCAGTAAATTAAAACATATAGGTTAAGAACATAGGAACATGACAAGATGCCTGCATCCTGTTGCCACTCCCTTGCATCTGGCCTACTTCTAAAATCAGGAGGTTGCTCACACCCAGCATGGCTTGTGTAACCTGTGATGGATTTTTCCTCCAGAAATCTGGAGGCATTTAAAGGCATTTAGGCCAAGTGCCATCACCACATTCTGTGGCAAAGAGCTCCACAGATTAATTACATGCTTGGTAAAGAAATGTGTTCCTTTATCTGTTTTAACTCTCCCCCTATTCTCAGTTTGAGTGGATGTCCACTGGTTCTGTTGTGTGAGAGGGAAAAGAACATACCTCTATCCATTCTATCCATCCCATGCATAATTTTGTATGTCTCATTCCCCTCAGGTGCCTTTTTTTTTAGAGCGAAGAGCCCCAAACGATGTAGCCATTCTTTATAAGGGAGCTGCCCCAGCCCAGTAATCATTATGGTTGCTCTCTTCTGCACCTTTTCCAGTTCCACTATATATCTTTTTGAGATGTGGTGACCAGAACTGTTCACAATTCTCCAGATGTGGCCTTATCATCATATGCGTAATGGCATAATATTATAATAATATTGTTAGGTTACTCACAAGTTCCTCCTAAATTCTTGATAAGTTGTTTTAAAGGCTACTTGATATCTGAGAGTTTTAGCTTCCTTGAGTACACATAGCTTCAACTATAATTCAAGCCACAGTATCCTCTCGTTTCATCATCTCGGTACCACAATAATTCCCGTTGAAATCTCCCTGTCATTCCCACCAATGAAAGTCAGAGCTGTCCCTACTCTCTACTGCCCTTCATGAGAGGCCAACTGAAATCCTCCCATCTCTTGCAGGTCTGGTTTAAGAACCGGAGAGCAAAATGGAGGAAGCGAGAACGGAATCAGCAGGCAGAACTCTGTAAGAATAGTTTTGGAGCCCAGTTCAATGGACTGATGCAGCCGTATGATGACATGTATGGCAGCTATTCATACAACAACTGGGCTACCAAAGGCCTTGCCACCAGCACCCTCTCAGCCAAGAGCTTCCCCTTCTTCAACTCCATGAACGTCAGCCCCCTCTCCTCGCAGCCCATGTTCTCCACCCCCAGCTCCATTGGCTCCATGCCCATGCCCTCCTCCATGGTGCCCTCGACAGTGACTGGTGTGCCAGGCTCCAGCCTCAACAACCTCAATAGCCCTGGCCTGAACTCTGCCGTTTCATCCAGCGCCTGCCCTTACGCCCCCACTGCCAGCCCCTACATGTACAGAGACACGTGCAACTCCAGCCTGGCGAGCCTGCGGTTGAAGGCAAAGCAACATGCCAACTTCACTTACCCAGCAGTGCAGACAGCCGCCTCCAACTTGAGCCCTTGCCAGTATGCTGTGGACAGGCCAGTATGAGAGACAGCCCCCCCCCCGCCTGCTACGCAGAACTTGGCCATGAGCCCGTCAGCGGTACCCAGTCAGACAGACCAAATTCCAGGAAGATGCGTTTCGTTTTCCTCGTGTTATGAACTTCTTTGACTGTCTTTTTGGTAAACACAGTTGCTTCTTGAAAGTCCGTTTGGGAAGGAGAAACATTTTGGAAGGCTCTGAGCTCATTCGCAGCCCCCCCCCCGCCCCTGGCGTATAACGTGAGCGCCTGCACTTGCTCCTGCTGCAGCTCAAGAACAGGCAGCCCGTTCAGGCAACGAAGCCGAGAGGCGCAGGGGAAATGCTGCAGCTGCCGACTCCACTCATCACGGATGGCGGTGTGCCTCTCCTGTTGGTGGGTTCTGTGGCTGCTCCCATCAAGAGGAATCGGAGGAGGGCTAGAATTCTGTGCTGGAGACTGTGCTGCTTTTGTGCATATTGGAAGTAGGCCTATTTAACCCATGTTGACACTGTACTGTGAAATGCCTTTGGGCACCCTGTATGCCTCTCTGCTTTTTCTTTGCTGAATTTGACATTGTGTAAATGGGGATTAGCAAAGGACAGCTTGGTCTCCCTGAAGAGTGAAGGGTGTGTAAAGACAAGGATACGTGAGTCATGCCAGGCTGGGGTCAAGGGGCAGTGAGCTCACACTGGTTGGGGGCCCACCCCCATCAGAAAGCCCACTTGGCTTGGCTAACCCTTGAACACTCCCAGTGGCAAAGAGGGCACAAATCAGCCAAGAGACTTGCTCTACTGCTTTAGCTACAGACTTCCACTGTAGGCCCTCCTCTTCTTGCCCTCACCATTGATCAATAGGCTTTCTCCCAGCAGTGATGCAGAGGCTTTTGGGAGAAAGGCCATTGGTCAGTGGAGAGGACAGGAGAAGGAGGAGCTGCTGCCACCACTGAGGGAATCGGCAGTGGCAGCAGCTCCCCTTCTTCTCGGTCTCTGTCCCCACAAGTGGGTGGGATGTGGTAATGGCTTCACTTCCTCCCACCTTCCTATGGTGGGAGGGGGAGAAGCTGCAGGCATGGCTGGAGATTCACCTTATTCACTAATCAGGTGGGGGGAAGGGACTGCTACCCATCAGTCAGCTTGAGTGATGCAGAAACCAAAGTGTGATGGGGGATTGTCTACATCTATGGTTTTGCTTTGCCCCATCCCCATCATGGGGATGGTGTAAGCTGAACTGAGATTTTCTGAGGTCAGAGACCAACTTAGGGAATACTACAAACCTGCTCCAGATTCAATCTGGTTTCTGTACGAATTCAAAGGGTACAAACTGAATGAGAAAAATTGCAAACCACACACAGCACAATCCTATGCATGTTTACTCAGAAGGAAGACCAGCCCTGATCCGTGGCACTCACATCTTAGGAAGTGTGCTTAGAGTTGCAACTGAGGGCGCAATCCTATCCAACTTTCCAGCACCAGAGTAAGGGCAATTCAACTCTGGGGTAAGGGAACAAACATTACCCTACCTTGAGGAGGCCTCTGGTACTGCCCCCCCCACCCAACTGCAGGATGCAGCTCATGCCCCTTTGGCATTGTTATGTGTCACAGGACTCTTCAAAACAAGAGAGGCTTATAGTGTTTTGAAGAGGCAAAGCACACAATAAGAAAAGGGACTGAGAAACATGAGCTTACAGAAGATGCTTCATTCCCTGTTGGATTTTATTTTCAGACAGGAGTTAATCATCAGCATCTGCAAAACGGAATCCTGTTGATTTCTTTTTGAAATAAACCCCTTTCAAGCTCCCAAAATAGGCAATTAAAAATGAGTATAATAAAACAAAACAGGCACTGAAGAAAGCCTCACAAACTTTATGCACACCTCTTTTATTTCAAGAGGCACATGAAACCACTGCCTGGGATGAAAGGGTTCAATGGCTTTTTCTAAAGGTGAAAACATTAGGACTCTTATAAGCTGTAATTGCAACCAAACCTTTAAGCCTAGAATTCACTACATCTCATGTTTTCTTTCATTTAAACGCAAAATAGCACCATAGGATATCACTGGATCTTAGATTTCCATAATTTAGCAGTTCACAAGGACAATACTTCTATGCTAAAATACTGATGATGAATTTTTCAGTTCTTGTATTTGTAACTGTTAATTGTAATGTTTCCAGGTACTCAGCCTCCCAAGTTTAGACTACAAGCACTGTATGAAGCCGCAATCTTACTATTCCACAGGAATGTATAATGTGCACAGTCAAAATCAGAAATTGGTCTCATTCTGAACCTATTCTTGCCCCTTTTAATGTGGATCAAGTATGCTTTCACTTGGTATAGTCTGTGTATTCATTTGATACTATTCTGGCCTTAACTGGTTCAGGGACGACACATGGAAGTTGATGCTCTTTTACATTCCTGCAAGGAATTAGTATGTTGGTTTTACATACAGTTAGAAGGGGCTCTCTGGGACTTTAAGGGATTGACTTGCTGTCAATGGGATGCCACTGCCTTCACGTGAGCAGAAAGAATGAAAACCTAACCAGTTCTGAAATTCATTTCAAGACAGCAAACAGGATTTCTACAGCTGTTACCATTCAGATCCTGCTCCTTCACCCTTGAGCTAAGTCGGCTAACTGATCCCTTCCTCCTCTATCCACATTTTGCCAGCCAATTAAAAACAACATTCAAAATAGGAAAAAACATTAGGACTAAACAACAAAGAGCCTTGTAGCATCTGAAAGACTAACCCATTTATTTCAACACAGCTCAGCACAATATGGACGAATAGTCCACTATATCAAAAACATGAAGTGAAATTGGTTGTCCACAAGCATTTATCCTTAAATAAATGGATTCATCTTTCAGGTATCTTAAGATTGCTTGTTTTTGCTGTAACACTCTCATGGGTGACACCTCAGGAGCCTCTGTGGTCCTGAGCCAACCAGTTTTATGAGTTTCTGGAAAGAAAAATGAGCCCTGGGCAGGGAATTTCACCCCAGCACAGTGTCTTTCTCGTGGCTGTTGCTGGTGGTGTTCTCCATTCTTTTAGATTGTGAGCCCTTTTGGGACAGGGAGCCATTTAGCTTTATTATTACTATTTGCCTGTAAACCGCTTTGTGAACTTTGTGTTGGAAAGCGGTATATAAATACTAGTGATTGATTGATTGATTGAATTTCAGCAGCATGGGACCAAAACCAAGGAAGCTCCATCACCAATCCTATCTAAGCTGGTGGTGGTGGCGGCAGCCAGTATTCTCCCTAAGGGGCAGGGCATGGCACGGCAGGCACACACCTCCCAGTGAGGAACTTGGCAACCCCAATGTTTGGGGTTGCCAACATTCAGAGGCAGCATCGCAATGCCACACAGCTGCTGAAGGGGTCTGTGCAATGGTGTGGCCCCGTTGGGAACCGTGGTGGTGGCGGCATCTCCTCCAATCGTTTTAATGTACTGGAGCTTAGTGTATTGGTAGTAAGATCCTGGGAGGCGAGAGAGGGGAGCGTTTGCCTCTAACCATGCTACCTTAAGAGCTCTGGGATTGACCCTGATGGCAAGGTGAAGCTGGGCATGACAACAGCTAATATTGGCCCACTTCAGAGTGAAGAGCAGAGAGGCCTGAAGAGGAGGACAACTGGCAAGCATTTCCAGAAGCTGTGAGTGATGCCCAACCTAGGAGAGGTGGCAGAGGTCAGCCACATCATTGGGCCCACTGGTCAAGCCAGTCCCATCAAGGGTGTGGGAGCCCACAGAGAGCCCAGTGCATGAATTTGCCCCAGGGCTTCCAGCAACCTGTCCACAATGCTGGTACACCTGATTTGCTGATCTGCAGGACCCAGCTCAGCAACAACAATAAGGCTGTACTCAAACTACAACAAGGAATACAGTGGGGCTCACTTCTGTGCAAACATTGAGTTGCAGGTTATTGAAACCTTACCCAGCTGCCATCTCCAGAGGTGCATATACACAGTACAGTGTCACTGACCAGAGTCATTAAGGGGGGAGCATAAGGGGTAAAAATTGTACCCGGGCCTGGGATCAAAAACAAGATCCAGGAGCCAAAGGAGCTAGAAATTTCCTGGGATCTCAGAAAATGTTTGTATACATTATGTGAAGACTAGCATTCACATTCTGCATAAGCCTATAAAGTTTTATATATAATACTCAAAGAAATTATGATCCATTGAAGAAGGGAAGGGATCCCAAAGAAATGTGGTACCCTCCAATAAAATTCCTCTCAGAGGCCCTGAGCCTGACAGTCTGAGTGATCCTTCTGGAAGTCCCATCTACACTGACAGAAGGCCTGGGAAGGTTCTGGCCATTTTAAAAGGAGCTGCTCTGATTATAGTCCCAAAGACTTCCCCTCAATTTTTTCACAGGTTTCGACTTGCTTGAAATACCTTCACCTTCTAAAAATATTTACAAGCATGAGGATAGGCATGCCACATATGGTGGGGAGGGAATTCACCCAGTATTGTTTAACCACATAAGCCTGCAACCAAAGCATGTTTCGGAGTTTTGATCCTCAGAGGCCAGGGAAGTTTCAAACCCAATGACCCTCATTTATGTTCAAGCCGATGTGTTAAGGATGCTTTATTATGAAGTGAATTACAAGGGTGCCACCTAGTGGCTGCTTTCTATCAATACTTTACCTGCAAGAAATTGGTTGTCAATTCAAAGTCAATTGGTGTTAGTACCAAGATTGTGGAGGTTTTTGCTGCTGTTGATTAAAACAAGACCAACTGTTAATAAAAAAAGCAACAAATGATGGATGATTTTGGTCATGGATCTTATGTGAGACCAGCGGTGTAGTGATAACTTTTGTAGTGCAGGAGCTCATCGTGATAGCCATGTCCCACTAAGACAACGCAACACCATCCACTTGAAATTTCTTCATTAGAGCAGTGGCATCTCCTGCCACTTATTTCTACTTTGAAATTTATTATTCTTACAATTATTTAAAAGTCTGAGCTCTTTTCATTCCAAAGACTTGGAGTGGGTTCCAGTGGTTTTAAAACAGATATTTTAAACATGTAATACATTAAATGTTGAAAATGGCATTAAAAAAAGAAATATACATTTAGAGCATTACACTATACATGTTTACTCATAAATAAGCCCCAATTCAGCAAGACCTACTCCCAAGTAGACTTACATAGGATTGTAGTTTTAAAATAACATGAGCTATATAATACAGTATACACTATCTTCTCAGGTAGCCCTTGGGAAAGACAATGGATAGATGTCACACTATGTTCCTAGGCAAATTTCTCAGTTTGCCTTCTGTTGAGCCTGATGCTTCTCAGCTAAGATCCTCTGGGGAAAAAAATTCAAAAAGCAGCACCTGAGCACATCTGTTAACATCACCTCTCCTCAGGGGCGGACAGTCAAAATGGCACCCATGGCACCCAATAGAAGTGCACCCCCAGGGGGCATGTGACATCATGCAACCCCCCCCCCCACAGGAGCCCAGGTCTACCCATTGGGACCAGCTGTAGGTAGACCTGGGCTCCACAGGTTGGGAAAGCATCCATAGTGCAAACCTTCCCCCACCCATTCAAAGCATCTTTACAGTGCCAAGGCATCTTTAATCTTCATAACTTTTAAGGTAACAGTGAGCTCAGCCTTAGTTTTTTTTGTAGTTGGTTCTTTATGTTTGCTGACTTCAGTTTGAAATCCCTGTGTCTCCACTTTCAAAAATCTGAGTCAGTGTCTGAAAAAGCCACATGTGAGCAGAGACCATCATGCAATGCTTTCAATTTGCATGGGAGATTAGCATGTGCCTGCCCCCCAGTTATATAGGCAAATTATATAGGTCCCAATGGGTAGACCTGGGCTCCGCTGTTGTTTCTAGTGGGTAGTCCTGGGCTCCCTGTAGGGAGCCCAGGTCTACCTGTGGCTGGTCCCAATGGGTAGACCTGGGCTCCGGAGCCCAGGTCTACCCGTGCAATGTTGCGGGGGCCACTGGTGCCCCCCCAAGATGGCCCCAAGTTGGTGCCCAGGGCTTGTGCCCCCTCAGCCCCCCCTAGATCCGCGCCTGCCTCTCCTGCCGTAGAAGTCCTAGAGCTTTGCTCCATCCTGATTTCCCTAGACTACACCCCATTTTAGGACTAATGGTTTCACAAATAGGTTCAGCTCTTTGCAGCCATCTACCAATTCATACAAATTATGCCTACATGTTATACTTCTCATTAATGCCACATATACAAAAGGCCCTGGTATTTTTTTATTTTATTTTTATTTTATAAATTTCAGCTAGAGAAATCACTGTATTATCTCTACAACAGCCTGGAGGTCTTTATCCCATGGCAAATTTGTCTCTGAAGATAAGAACATAAGAAGAGCCCTGCTGGATCAGGCCAAAGGCCCATCTAATCCAACTTCTCACAGCGGCCCACAGGGAGGCAGGAGACAACAAGATGCTTGAATCCTGTTGCCACTCCCTTGCACCCGGTACTCTGAAATAGCCTGCTACTAATGTAAGGAGGTTGCACAATCCATCATGGCCTATAGCCCACGATGGACTTTTCTTCCAGAAATCTGTCCAATCCCCTCTTAAAGGCATCTAGGCCAGATGTCATCACCACCTCCTGTGGCAAAGAGTTCCACAGATTAACTACCTGCTGGGTAAAAGAGTACTTCCTTTTATCTGTTTTAACTCTCCCAACCCTCAGTTTTAGCGGATGCCCCCTGGTTCTGGTGTTTTGAGAGAGGGAAAAGAACATCCCTCTATCAACTCTATTCCTTCCATGCATAATTTTGTATGTCTCAATCATGTCCCCTCTCAGGCGCCTTTTTTCTAGGCTGAAGAGCCCCAAACGCTGCAGTCTTTCTTCATAAGGGAGGTGCCCCAGCCCCGTAATCAGTGGTGGGATTCAGCCAGTTCTCACCTTTTCTGCAGAACTGGTTGCTGATTTTAGGTTGGGAGAGGGAAGAAAGGAAGCGGACGCCCTGATTGCCGCCCTGAAGGACATAGAACCGGTTGTTAATTTATTTGAATCCCACCACTGCCTGTAATCATTTTTGTCGCTCTCTTCTGCACCTTTTCCAGCTCCACTATGTCCTTTTTGAGGTGCGGCGACCAGAACTGTACGCAATATTCCAGATGTGGACTTACCATCGATTTGTACAATGGCATGATAATATTGGCTGTTTTATTCTCAACCCCTTTTTTAATTACCCCAAGCATGGAATTGGCCCTCTTAACTGCTGCCGCACACTGGGTCGATACCTTAATTGAATTGTCCACCAGCACCCCAAGATCTCTCTCCTGAGCTGTCACAGACAGCTCAGAACCTGTTAGCCTATAGGTGAAGTTTTGGTTTTTTGCCCCAATGTGCATCACTTTACACTTGTCTGCGTTGAAACTTGTCTGCCATTTTGCTGCCCATTCCCCCAACTTGGAGAGATCCTTCTGGAGCTCTTCACAATCCCTTCTGGTTTTCACCACCTGGAAAAGTTTTGTGTCATCCACAAACTTGGCCACCTCGCTGCTTATCCCTGTCTCCAGGTCATTTATGAACAAGTTGAAAAGCACCGGCCCCAAGACAGATCCCTTTTCCTGGAGTTTGAACCAAAACAGGGTGAAGAGCTGCTATAAACTTAAAAATGTCAACATTAGCACATGAAATTGCATTCCTTCTTGCTTTATTTGATTCCTTGCATGATAAAGATGACAAAACCCAGGGGACACAAAGGTATGTGATCAGTAAGAGCCAATGGGAAGATGCTTTGAGGCACAGGTGAGCATAAGCAATGAAGAATCTTATAGCACCTTGAAGACTTTATTTTGGCACAAGCTTGCATTACAGTTCAGGCTAAAGGAAATTAGTCCATCTTTAGGGTGCCACGGGATGCTTTGGTTGTTTTGCTGCTACCTCTCTTGACTCTTGAGCAATAAATCTCAACACTTAACTGGGTGGAAGCCACCCAGATTAAGACGTCAACAGAATCTGGTCAACAATTTTTAAAAAGTATTTTTTTTTAATCTTTGCACTTCCTTGGGGAAAAGAGTCCCAGACTCCTGCAACCTCTGTCAGATCAAACAACCAGAACTCTCATCAGGTTGGCAGTTGAGCAACGCAATAAGCCTCTCCACTGCCCTGCATGTTCCATTTATGTTATACATATGAGGAAAAAGTCCATTGTCATTATCAGTAGCAGTGGAAAATGGGAGGGGCATTCATGAGTCCCAACTCCTCTGCATTGCTTACGGGCTATGACGGCAAGGGAGAGGAGTGGTTTATATGGCAAGGTAAAATGCCTTGCAAAACTTAGCATCCTGTGTCCCCTCGCCCCGGGACACTGCTGGTTACCCAACAAGCTCTGCTCACCATATATGCAAAGACTACCAAAACACTCAGTGTGCATACGCTGCATTGTTACAGCCACTCCTAGAAGATACTCTCATTAATGCAGAAGGCCTTAATACCCTCTCTGTCTGGATGCTGCTACTATACACTGTTCACATACTTTCCTTTGATCCTTTCATCATCCGAGTCTCATAATTATCTTGGATGCTATCTGCATTGACAAGCCAGTTTTTTCACCTTGACTGGGTGAGGTTCTTCGTAAGCACAAGACAAACCTGAATAAATTGTCTCTCCTGGAAATCACAATAAAGCAAATCAGCTGTTCCCAGCCTCCCTCCATGAATTTTTCACCAGAACTATTACTGTACAGCTCAACTACTAATGCTGTCAGTTCTGTTTTGGAGAGCTGGGTTGGGAGAGTAGCAAGGTAAATGGATCCCTCAATCTGGCTCTCTTACAGGATTTGTTAAGTTCTCAGAAGAAGCACTCTTTTTTAACTGGACCAAAGAAACTCTGCCATGGCTGAAAGTACAGGCCAAATGTCCCCTATCATCCATCCAGGCTGTTTCTTTTACTGATATTTCACATTTGCAAACCTTTTCAGCAATTCAATCAAATATGTACAGCGCATTTGATGGAGAGAAAAATCCTTGCTTTCCTTCTTCCACCCTCGAGCATTAAGAAAAGTCATGTCTTATAGAACACCCTTCCTTTAAGAGCTCAAGACAATGTAGATAGCCCTCCTCCGCTCCATTTATTCTCACAACAACCCTTTGAGGTAGGTTAGACAGAGATGGTGACTGGCTCACTCAGTAAAGCTTTATGGCTGAGCAGGGACTTGAACCCAGGTTTTCCTGGATCAGTGTTCTAACTACTAACTATATTATGTTAATGCAGGTTTCTCTTAGCTACAATTCCAGCTTCTTGTTTTAGCTGGTTAGTCACTTCTTCCCAAGAAGTGTCTTGGCTTATGTTTTCTTCCTACATTTCTTATTCTCTCATTCTTTGTTATACATAACAATATCTTCATTGGAAGGTCAAAACCAGCACAGAAGCTGGCCCAGCTGAATTTGGCCCAGAAGCAGAATGGCAGCTGGTGTAGCAATGAGAGCTGTGGACTGGCTGAGTTGTATCACCCAACTATATGGGCAGCTGCATTCTGCCCTAACTGGAACTTCCAGGCAGTCTTCAAGGGCAGCCCCACATACATGCAATAGTTGAATTTCTATGTCACCAAGGCCTGGGCCACTCTGGCTACGTTTAATCGACTCAGATATACCTGCAACTTACACACAAGGCTAAGCTGGGCAAAGGTTCCCCTGGCTACCACTGTTACCTAGGCATCCAGAGAGGATTTCTTCAGAAGAAGGCATATCACAGCCTGTTTTAATGCCACTGGCAGCATCCCCTCCATCAGAGATGCACTACCCTGTCTGATCATCCCAGCAGAGCTGATAATGCGTTAGTAAAAATGATAGCTCCTCCGAAAAACAGGGGGAAAGTAAAAAGATAATGTAAAGGGCCTAGTATTTAGGTACATAAAAATGCATTCTCAGTAAAGGGACTGGATATGAAATTATGAATATAGGCTGAATGGAATTTTTATACAGTATACTATAGGAGGAACTAGGTTATCAATATTAATTACAAATAATGTTCTAATCAGACAACTGTTTTAATGCAGCCCTAAGGGAACAACCCTTAGGCCCAATCCTCTCCAGTTTTCTAAGGCTGATGCAGCCCTGCCAATGGGGCATGTGTTGCATCATGCCCTGGGGAGGGGGAATAACAGAGGCCTCCTCAAGATAAGAGTTGTTCCCTTAGGGCTGCATTGGCACTGGAGAACTGGATAGAATTGGGCCCTCAGTCCTCTTCCTTTCACAAGACATACAGTGGCCCCACTTCTTTAACAAAGTTATAACTCCCCCCCCCCATATTGCCTACTAAACTGGGAAAATATAACAAGAAAAAAGATGGACGGAAAGACAAGGAAGAGGAAAGGGGAAAACACATCTGCTTGTGTGTTTGGACCTTTGACAGAGCCAGAAGACAAATACCAACAAAAATGGAGATTAGATGATCTGCAGGTGCCTCCTAATTATACCATAACTGGAAGCAAAAACCGAAATCTCATCTGCCCTGCTTTCAAAATTCACATTCAGACAGAGACAAGTTTAAACTGCTTGAAGCTTATGAATGAAAGGGAGCAATGTTGTTACAAATAATGTAGCATTATGCAAGAGCCTAGAGTAACACCTTGTCAATGCAGAGTACCAACGACTCTAGAACACCACCCGATGAAAAGTTTAAACACACTTTGGATTCCTTGCAGTTTAACAAAGGTGCTCAAGTCTCTTGGGATCCTTCCTTGCAGAGCTGGATATAGTGGCGTACTCACCTACAACACTAACATTCCTATCTCCTCTATCTTCCCCATCTGAATGTTAATGTATAAAAAGAGAGGAAAGGATCCATATCCCAGATGCACGCCCTACTTCAACACTCCCAGACTGGTTTGGTCAACAGCATCCACTTTGGCCACTCTCCTCTATACAGAGAAGCACAATAGTTCTTAAGAATAGTCTAGTTAGTCCCATCGCAAATCTGGCCAAGCCTTACTGTGTTTTCTTCTCCTCGGGCACATGACCATTGAAATAGCGGCCATTTAGATTAACCTGGCTGATTTCTGATCTCCGGGACCTCCCACACAGTAAGTATATAGCATAGAAGATGCCTCCAAGGCACAGGATCAGAATTGCCAAGATATCCAAGCAATAGTATTCATAGAAAGAAAGCTTGTAGAGGGCGGGGCGGAGGTGTGGTGCTCCATCATGGCGAAGGACGTACTGTAGCCAGTAAACTGTGCGGTTGAGAGGAGGCATAGGCACATCCTGAAACAGTGCTGATATTTTCTTAGCAGCCATTTGGAAACTGTAAGAGAGAAAGGCAACAATCACACTCATGGTCTGATGTAAGGAGAATGAAGAGTTCCTTCTTGATTGCTACCGGCTCAAAGACACGATTGCCCACGATACCCCTTCAGCTTCAGTAACAAGCTTACACCTCTTTGCTAGAAGCCCCGAGTGGTGACAATCCAAACCCAGCACTGACAGCCCAATCCTAAGCAGCGCTGACATAGTAAGGCCAATGTAGCAGGGCCATATCCTAAGCCCAGCAGGAGGCAGCAGCAGCTCAGCGCAGAACAAGAGGAGGTTTTCTCCTTGTACCCGGCCAGCCCTATGGGGCTGCTTGCATCTGTGCCTGCTGTTTTGCAGATGCAGGTAAATGTGCACGGTAGTGGCCCGAATTGGGGCTGCCCTGGCCGGGGCAGGGTTAAGGATGTGGCTCTACGGCCATCGTGCATCACCACCCACTGCACTGTCCCGTTACGCCCCTGGCACACCTCTGTAATGCCTTCTGCGAGGTCCTGTGCCAAACAAGCGCTGCCACGTAGGAGCGCCCGTATGCCAACGCTGCTGCTTGCACCAGTCCAGCACCCTACTTGCCGGTGAAGATGCGCTTGATGGCATGTTTGCCACAGCGCTGGATCGGTGCAAGAGTGTAGTGCCAGCACAAAGCAGGTATAGGATTGCGCTCTGAGGGTGAGTCTCCACTGCCTACATTCTATCTCACATCCAGCTTTATCAGCAGCAAAATCTATGAGACAAAGAAAAATGCAAGTCTAAGACTACAAGACCCCCCCCCCCCCAAATAACTGGCCCCTGTGAAATAAGACAGACAATCCATAATTATTGTGTGATAATTTTAAATAATATTGTTTTATGAAGTCATGAACCTTGGAACAAAAAACATCCAACTTGACAACAGAACACCAGCAAAAAGTAAAGAGGACAGCCAGAGTATCTAGATAACTATTCTATAGATATAAAATGCTGATGCTATAAAACAAAATCCGGCAACAAAAATTGAATTGTGCAAGGCAGCCCAAACCTACATTTTTATCCTACTTGAAAATTACAGCCCACTCCTAACACTCCCCCCCCCACTGATGCAGCTGTGCCAAAGGTATAAGTGCTGCATCCTATGGGGGGGGGCATCACAGAGGTTTCCTTATGGTCTCTTCATTTGTTCTCCTATTTTGGCGCAAGCCTCTGATGCTTGAATGGGTCTCCCTGGATCTGACCTCCTTCCTACCCATCCCCTACCCACCCCCATTCTGCCCTCCCCCTGCCATCCTGTGGACCGCCCATTTGCTCCAATGGACACTGGACCCTGTCTAGCAGCAAGAGGCTGATGCAAGCCTTTCTGCCAGTGGTATTGGCCTCCAGGCTAGCGCAACATGCCTTACGACATGTTTACGACCATGCATGTGCTTATCCCACAGGTGGAGGCTGGCATAGGATTGGGCTACCAGGTATATTTTAGGTACCGTTTTGTGCATCAGCTTGCTGTGCTCTCTTCTCTCTCTCTCTCTCTCTCTCTCTCTCTCTCTCTCTCTCTCTCTCTCTCTCTCTCTCTCTCTCTCTCTCTCTCTCTCTCTCTCTCATATTGGATATATTTATAAACATTATGTTAAAAAAAGACATTAATACTTTTAAATTCCAGTGGCACATTCCACTTTCAGTAACAGATGCACATCCCGGCAGACAACAGCCCTGTGACAGCTTCACACTTGCAGTGGCACATAGGTTGCTATGACTCATTCATTCTGCACCAACATATGCTGCGATGTTGTATGCTACTGTTTGATCTGCACTGAGCTACTTTACACAGATGTGCAAAACTGTATCATCAGTTTAGACAAAGCACCAAAGGAGCCAGTAAACCACACGTGCCATGGATTTCACTGACAAAAGCCTGCGTTTTCATATCGTAACTAAAGGTTCCTTTGCCTCCTTTGAACGTGACAACTTAGAGGCAGACTCACCTGGGGTCAGAAATGACTGTGGACAACGCTTGGTATAAACCATCTTCAGTAACATGATGCCAGTGCATGAGGATCCCCATCCCTTTAGCCTGAATTCGTGTCACGATGTCAAACTGGTCCCCATAGAAGGGGATGCCCACAACTGGCACCCCATGGTAGATGGCCTCATATATGCTGTTCATACCACAGTGGCTGACAAGGGCTGTCACACTGGGGTGGCCTGGAGCAAAATCAACATTTAAAATGGTCAGGTTGTAAGACTGCTTACCACAATGCATCAACATCATCATCATCATCATCATCATCATCATTAACCGGCAAGTGGATAGGAACTAACTGTATTCCAATGCTAAACAGTGCCTGTTTAAGCCGTGGTCAACCTGAATTTAATATTGTTGTGAGACTGGGCTACAAAGGCTGGCTGTTTGTTAAGCAGACATCTGATGATAGTCCAGAATGCTCGTGTTCAAGTGCTGGGAGGCAGGCAGAGGGGAATCTAAAGGGTTCAGACTGGGGGAAGCCTTCAGAGCTTGCGTAGTGACATACCTTCCCCATCATATAGCTATTGGAAGGGAGTGGCGGGGGGGGGGGGAGAGTGCGTAGAAAAAACAAACAGGCTGCAGTTTTTTGCAGCTTCAGAGACGGAGGGTATGGAGGGGGAGGGTAATCCACCAAATTTCATAAGTCTCCAGTGATTTCTGCTTCAAAAGGAAGCCCAAGCTGGGTTGCACTGTTCCTGGAACTTCTCACTGCTCAGGGAAGCAGGAACAGATGAGTGCATGAGTGCAATATACTGCATGTGGATTCACCATCAGCTAATGCACGCATAATGCATCAGCAGGAGGGGGGAAGAACTTAGCTAGTTTTTTCATTTCACTGGATGACAAGATCCTTTGCTACTCAAAAGCATATTGGTGTAGCCATCTTGTAAAATTGTGAATTGTTTGTTTCATGAAGGGAAGGGTGTGGAATGTTGTGAGAGGGTGTGGCAGTGGCTGGTGGCTACTGAGAAAGGAGAGAGAAGCGGCACATGGTGACAGGAAAACAAGGCACTAAGAACAAGCTCCTGAAAAGGAGGAAATCATTGGTTCAAGATGGGCGCTGGAAGGGAGAGATGGGAAAGAGTGGGAATTGTTCTCTTTAAGTCTCTGAAGCCAATGACTGAGGAGGATTCGGGACAGAGGCTTTTGCTTCAGCGCCCTCCAAAAGCTGGAGCCACTACTGAGAACCAGCCAGGATGAGGACGTTCAAGCAGCACATTAGGTCAAGTGGCTGGGGGATGGCCCCTTCCTCTGGATATGGCAGACTGCTCTCTTTTGGCCACTACTTCCAACTTACCAAGCAGGTCATTTTGAGGGAGCCATTCCATCAGCAAAGTATTCTCACCCAGATTCTGTGGCTTCTGACCAGAATATCTGCAGATGGAGGGTAAAAAAATTTTAAAGCATCACTTTTAAGGAAGACATCCCCCTCCTCTCTTTCCACATTTCCTCTTCCAGTCCAAGGAGAAGGAGGAGCACTGCAGGCAAATAAGTGTGCCCCTCTCCCTCCCCCAAATCATCTGCTGCCTGAGGTAACTGAAAGGCCAGCCCGGCAGGGGAGGCTCTGTGGAGTGAAGTTGCCAAAAATAAGGGTATTTTTGTTTCAGGAACCCCTAGTGTGGGTGGTCCGTGTGCCTAGAGGGAGGAGGGGCCAGTTTGCTGGTCCATAACTTCAGAGGAAAAGATGGATATCAGAGGAAAAGATGGATATCAGTTCGGCCAGTCCAGGGTGAGCATTATCCTTGATCCAAAATCCAGGTCCCAGACAAACAGTTGCAATGCTGCAGCAACACTCTTTTGCTTACCTGCTGCTAAGAGGAAAGTGGTGTTGCCCACATCTAACAGTCACACTCTGAATTGCCGTCATGCACACACTGTAGGTGGCAAGGTTCACCACCACACATGCTACACAGGACAGATTACGGAAGAGAGAGACGTACCTCCACACAACCTTCTGTGGAAGGCGAGCAAATGCCCCAGCCATCTTCTCCACCAAGTCTCTTGGGAGCGTGTATATGCCAATGCCAAAGGAGACCACAACCACACCAGCATCTGCGGCTTCTACCCAGAGACGCAGGCCCTGCACATTCGCAATGAAACAAAGTTGTGCATTAACACATAGCCCATGTTTCTTCCAGCAAGACAAGTTAGAAAGTGCATACAGCCAAATGTTACAATGCTTGGTTACAATGTGCATGCTTGGTTCTTGTTCTGATTTCCCCCGCCCTTTCAAATAGCACAGGAGAGAGATCAGCCATTACGGCAACATCTTATATGAATTTGCCTTCAAATCAGCACTAATGGCATGCTTTGAGCAATGGCAGTTAAGGAACACAGAGCCCAAAATAGATATAGTTGATGTGCTTTTATTTGCCTTATTGCCTGCTGCAAATTCCTGACCCATGCAAATACCCATCTCTGTTTGTGTTGGTACTAGGTGCTGTGGCTCCCCACTGTGGCCACAGCTGCTCTTTGCTACTTATTCCTCCCTCCCCACCTGCCAAGCTCAGTCCTGCATTACAGGTATGGTTGCTTATCCTCCATATTGTGTTCTGGGCTCTCTTCTTCAGCCATCATTTCTCCCGTTTTAGGAGAAGTCCTGGAGTTCCCCTCCCTCACCCTTGCTCCCCCTCAACTACATACCTGCCCAAGTTGGGTACAGGCCATGCTAGAGAAGAAATGCAAAACCATGACAAAAGCAAAGGCTGCTTTAAAACTTATAATGTTCGACACCTGGGACCAATATGAAAACAAATGGGAACCTAACAGGTTCTGCAGCCTCTGTGTGACAACGGCAAGGTAAACACACACAAAATTTACCTTGAATTGGCTTCAGACCAATCAAGCTACTACCTAAATGAGGTGGGAAAATTTGCAGCAGACACAGTTATTAAGCAGACTCAAATGAAGGTGTTTTAAGCATACACTCTTTTGACCAAGAAAAGCATAAAGCATGCTGTACATTGATGGTGTTGGTATATAAGAAAAATATATAGTGGCAGTTTCTTCCCAATAACTTTACCTGTCAGAATTTCCTGTCTCCTAATCAACAGCATAAGCTCAAAACTAACTTGGACTGTCACTTGAGTCTTTATAATACATTTGTCCCCTGTGTCTATACTGTGGCTGTTTTTGGTTTGTGGCTCTGGCCTCTTTGGTTTGTCGGCAGATAGTCCAATCAAACAATAAACCCAAGAAACGTTAAGAAATAACCTCTGCCTCAGGACTCCAAATGCCCACAAGGAACCCTAAGTCCAATACTGAAAGGACAAAGCATCGTATATGGAACTATGCAAAGGACTGGGTTTACTCGTGGCAGAGACTAGGGATCAAAGCTCAGCTCCTGCACATATTTTGTCTATCCAGCAAGAGATGGGTATGCAGATCACTAAAAAACAAACATGGCTACAGGGTGTCTCAGGGGCACTACCACCATCCCTACAATTAGTGGTAGCTGTACTGGCTTAACAACTTTCCGTTAATTAAGTAATTGATGCATCCCACACAGACTACAAAAGACAGTTTCAGGGGTACTGTCAGGGTTTGGCCAGGCTGGGCAATGGTCAAGAGTGGCGGTCGCCAAACTCACGACTACTGCGTCCCAGAAATCCCTTCCCTGTCCCAAGCGATGGAGCCCATTTCATGAAAGCACCACTTCATTTTGCAGCCTATAGGTTGGCAGGGATGCTCTGGGAAGTCACGTCTACTCTCAGGTATCCCAGAAGGCTGTGCAGCAGGTCACTGGGCATAGAAGCGACTGCCCAGAGCACCCCTGCCAGCTGATTGGCTGCAAAATGGAGTGGCGCTTTCATGAAATGGTAAGCGCCACTCTCACGGGGGAGGGGTTTGTCCAAACCCCAGATCCAGCCTGCGGTTTGGAGACCCCTGGTCAAGAGCATATACCCAACAGAGGCCCCCACTTGGTCAGGGTGACCCCAATAGCAGTGGGTGCACCTCAAGTGCAATCAGGGACACAATTATGAGCCCAGTGCAAGGCTTTGCTCGGGGGGGGGGAATTGACAGGACACTGTGCAGTAAAAGAGTCCTGTTGGCTTCCCCCACACCAGTGTCACTTCAAACCAGTCTCAGCACAATTGCTAATCACCCAGAAAAGAGGCAGATATTAGTGAGGAACAAGCACAGTGACCCATCTATTATATAGGCACATTATTCCTACACTTACCTCTGGAAGAGGCTTTGCAGGCTCTAAGAGAATTCCCCCAGTGAAAATAACATTAGGAAGAGAGGGCCGGGGGAAGTCAAATACAACATCATGGCATAGTAAAAAGAGGCTGGTACCATGGACAAGCTCTAGCATGGATTTCTGTGGTTCCACCCCATGCTTCTCCATTAGATACTCAAATTTGGGCAAGATCAGCAGTCTTGTTACCATGCGAGACACGATAAAAACCAGGAAGTTCCAAGTTCGGCCTACAAAGCCCATTTGATCAGTCATCATTGAGTTAAATTCAGGGACAAAAGCAACGGATGAAGCTCCAATCTCTGCAGGAAACCAGAAGCCAGTAGAGAAGACAGCATACTTTACACCTAGGCGGTGAGCCATAACCAAGCCACACATTTCGTTGAAATCTGTCAAGACCAAATCAAAGTCTTCGTTCTGAAGCTGCTGCAGAACATCAGTACTTCCCAGTAACAGATCGCAGTTCTCCAGGTACTTATCCAGGAACACAAACAGCTGAAAGAAGGTCATCTTCCCCTCAAAAACCTGCTTCAGCCTCTCTTGCATCCAGACATCAGCGTTCTGTGTGCTGAAGATACCCTTATACCTCTGTACTCTGAAGTCTTGGAGAAGGGAGTCCACTGCTCGACCTTCATGGAGGAGAAAGACCGTGTCATGACCCTGGCTGTTCAGTGCTTGTGCTACCCGCACAAAATTCTGCAGGTGGCTATCAAAGACTATGGTGGGCATTGCTAGGACTTTGGCCCCCTGGCAAGGATCCATGCAGATGACTTCCACAGCAAAGAGGGCAGCAAGGAGGCGTGGCCCATGCTTCATGGCAATCTCTGCAGAGAGAAGGACACCAGTTGTTTAGTGGCAGAAGTCAGAGGTGTACAGAAGTCGGGGGGGGTGGAGGAGAGAACAAAGTAAGAAAAATGGCGGGCTCCTTGCAGCAGCCCATACTGTGGATGATGCAAACTAAAAAGATTATGCTATCTAGGGGATTGCAGTCCAGTGCCAGAGATTACTGGGCAGTTGCAGCTGCTCTTTCTTCAGTGTAGCCACCTGTAGTGATGCTATTTCAGAATTCCCATTGCTGCCATCCATCAGCACCTGGTAAGTGTACCAGGCACCACTGCAGGGATTGCTTACTGGGAAGCAGTGGGTAGCAGGAGACACTCCTTCAACAAAAGTGGCGGACCTGGCCACTGTGACCCACGCCCTAGTGACATCTAGATTAGATTATTGCAATGCGCTCTACGTGGGGCTGCCTTTGAAGACGGTCCGGAAATTACAACTAGTACAGAACGCGGCGGCTCGGGTGGTTGCTGGGGCACGTCGGTTTGACTCTGTCGAGCCGTTGCTTCGGTGACTACACTGGCTGCCGGTTCTGTTCCGGGCCCAATTCAAAGTGCTAGTCTTGACCTTTAAAGCCCTTTACGGCTCGGGTCCGGGGTATTTGAGGGACCGCCTCCTTCCATACAATCCAACCCGTACTCTTAGATCATCTGGGGGGGCCCTTTTGACTGTGCCGCCACCAGGAGAAGTGAGAGGGGCGGCGGCCAGGAAGAGGGCCTTCTCAGTGGTGGCCCCCCAACTCTGGAACACCCTTCCCCTAGAATTGAGAACTGCTCCCTCTTTGTTTACATTTCGGCGGGGGCTGAAGACCTTTTTATTCCAAAAAGCTTTTAACTGCTGACAGGTTGGCCGGCTGGTTATTATGATCCACGGGGTTTGTTTTTGTTTTGTTTTTTTTAAAATTGTTTTTAAATTGTTTTTTTAAATTGTGTTTTTATTTTGTTTGCTATTGTTGTTTAATTCTGTTTTAACTGTTTTTGATGTTAATTGTTATGCTGTATTTTTAATATATATTTTGTAATGCCGCCTTGGGTGCCTTCGGGCACAAAAGGCGGGGTAAAAATCTATAAATAAATAAATAAATAAATAAATAAATAAATAAATAAATAAATAAAATTAATAAAAGCACCAAAAACCTAGCATGATCATCTGGACCGGTGTCAGGCTGGCATCATCAGGCAGCTGCCAAGACCTGGCAGAGCCACCTTGACTAGCAGCTACTGAGGAGCCAAAGTCACCATCACTGATAGGAGGTTTGGGCAGCCTTGAGTGGGTGTACCCTTCTCCTCGGTGCCCCAGTGTGAGCGACAGGTTACAGAAGGAGCCGCTTACATGCACTCACCTACCCTTTCCCCCTGGGTGGTGCTGAGGATTGGACCAAGCACTGCCACCCAGTGCCCAGGAAGACGACAGGACAGCAGAGAAGGATGCTCCTTGGAGGAGTGAGGGAGCAACAGTGGCAAGAAGCAGCCACTGTCTTCATTTGTCATCTCCCTCCAGCCAAGGCACTGGCTCTGATCCTTGCAGCCATCTCAGTCACCTGCTCATAGGAAACGGCCTTCTAATGAGTCTGACCTTTGGTCTATCTGGGATCAGCACAGGTTGGCAGTGGCTCTCAGGGCTTCAGGTGGACATTTTTCTCTGTCTTACCTGAAAATGTCAGAGATGGGACCTGGGGCCTTTACAAGGGGCAAAGATTTGCAAAGATTCCCTGCTGCTGCACTCACCTGCCATCACTGTGGTTGCTGCCAACCCCTCCTCACCTGCCTCACCTACACAGGGGAGCAACCAGACAAGGAGAGGAGAGCAGAACACTGCAGCAAACCATCTGAAGCCTTCCTCTTCTTCCTCTTCCCTTTCAGGTGGGTCATCCATACATCACCACTTCTTCCCACTTGCTCTCTGCCAGTTTGTACAAATAAACAGGTTGGGGGGAGAATGCCAGGAGCACCCCTAGGATGTTCTGCCCATTGTGTTTGTTTCAACAGGAGGGGGGTGAGAATAAGTGGGAAGAGGTGATGATAGACAGCTTGAAAGGAGAAGTGGGCAGTATCTGCCTCTTTCTGCTTCTTGCCCACTAGTCATCCTGCTGGGAAGGGAAAAGGGAAAAGAAAGCAGAGCTCAGCTGGCCGCTTGTGGAAGTGGTAACCATCCAAACAGATGGCTCTGTCAGCTGTCCAGACAGAGCCTCTTGCAGCTCTGCTGTCCCGATCACTTGCACAAGCGGTGCTCATGAACAAGGCAGGCCAGGCAGCCGGCACCCCAATTACCTTCCTGCTCATTTGCTTTCTCTGGAATGGCTGGATTGGCAGAAAGCTGGAAGCAGAGGCGTTTCTACATAACAGGGATGGCAAAGCTCTAAGTTTTGCAAGAAGCCTTACCCTGTCGTGTAAATCCCTCCTCTCCCTTGCTGCTGTAGCCAGTAAGCAACGCCGAGATTGGCTAAAACGGTGCAGGAGAGGAGTGATTTCCACTGCAAGGTAAGGCTTCTTGCAAAACTTAGAGCTTTGCCATCCCTGTAGAAACGCCACTGGCTGGAAGGGGACAGATGCTGGGGGTGCAGCATCCCTTGTCCATTCACTGACACCCCCGACCAGCTGCTCAGGCACCCTCCTGGTTGGACCAGCCCTACTAGCCACATGCAAAGCATGTGCTCTGTCACTGAACTCCTACTCTTCTCTTAAGGGAAGTGGGGGAACAGCTGGCTTCTCCTTGGCCCCCTGTCCATGGATGCTGTAGTGGGCCCAGTCCAAATCCTCACCACTGGAGAACTGAATTGCTGGGAGAGCGAGGAAAGGGAGGAGGGAGAAGCCCACCCCAGAAGCATATTGCCATTGAAACCCCAGCCCTACTATGGAGTTTGCAACACAGGCACACGGTATGAGGGGCAGCTGGGCATGCCTGTCCCCCTGCAGAATGGCAGGTTCAATAAAGGAAAAGTTAAAACAGGGTGAAGAGTACGCCATAAGAGGGAGAGGGGGATGTAAAAGGTCCCTCCGTCAGCCTGGAAAGCCCTAGTAAGTTTGACGGTGGCCTTCGGGTCAAGGCAGCGAGACGAAGTGAGAGAAGTCCTACAACAAGCCTGCCCAGGACGGGATCTATGCCTATGGTAACTACAGCCGAGGGTCTCACAGATTATGAGGAGCCTCTGCTGTAGGTGAAAAGGTGCTCTACATACCACTTCAGAAGCAATAAAAAGCGTGATCTCTTTCCACTTGAAAGTACTCCAATGGAGGGCGGATGCTCCAGCTGGGGCTGGGGGCTGCCCGTCCCCCCTCGCTTTCGCTCTCCTCACGTTGCGCGCCCGGGAAAGTGAAGCGAAGGCACTCCCGTTCTCTCCGGGGTTCGAGCGAGAGGCTCCGGCGCAGCGTCTGGTTTCGTCGAACGAGTTGCCTACTCGACTCTTCAGTTCTCTGCCCCGCGGCTGCGCTCAGCACAGGCTTGGCAAGCTCAACCTACATGCGCCGCTCCCATTGGCGGTGGAAAGCGCAGCGCCTTCCCCTCTCGCCGCTGATGCAGCACCCGCAGCCAGAAGCGGAGACTGTGGTGGCGGCTGCTCCCTGAAGCCCTCTGTCTCCGGCCGCCGCCGACCATCAGCCGGGCTCCTCCTCTTGGGCCCACTCCGATCCCAGGCGCCCGAGCGGACTCCCGGCGACACGAAACGCGCCTGCCCCGCTTGCCGGGCTTGTTCTCGCGGGAGGGCCAAGGCAGGCTTCCCCTGGCCACCGTTTCCTCGCAGAGAAGCCTGCAGCCGCCTCCAGACCGCTGAGCAGCGCTTCGGTTGAGCGAGGCCCACATTGCTGCTCCTGCGCAGGAGAAAACGAAGCCCGCGCCTGGCAGTGTAGTGGTGCCATAATTTTAGAAGCGCAGTTGGGTTGGGCTGCTTACGGCTAGCTTAGGGAAACGGGATGGTTCTGGGATAGAAACCCAGGGAAGGGCCTCCCTAACGCACTTGTGCGCCAGCTAGCAAAGATGTGACAAGGAAGGCACTCCCAAAATGGGGACCAGGGCTTAGCGTTGTGCTGCAACAGGTATCATCCCTTCCAGGCCAGTTTAGGCGGCGGCAGCAGCAGCAAAATGCCCCCGGAGAAAACCATCCTGTGCTACTGGAACACAGGAGATCCTTTCTGTGCACAGGCAGTCAGCGTCCCTTCTCAGGTTCGAGAGGCAGCTGCAGGGCAGGTGCAATTGGACAGGTACAAACATGCAAGCAGGTTGCTCTTCAGGACGCACTAGAACGGGCACCTCCTTCTCATACCTTAAGGTCCTTGGAGGAAAGGTGGTATAAAAATGTGAACAATAAAATAAATTCTCATAGCCAAGAAGGGGTATGATTATTTTTTAATCATACACACCATGCAGTCAGATCCTAACAGGGTATTTGCTGCTGTCATTCACCTACGAAATATACTTTCTGCTCTCAGAATTTCACTTTTTCCCATGACAACTACAGCACTGCGGTTGCAATAGGATACACACTTTCACAGAGTTAGCCCCACTGAGCACAACAGGATGTACTTCTGAGTAGTCATGCACAGGATTGCAGCGTCAGGTACGGGAGTACCATCTACTTTTTTCATTTTGTATATACACATACCCCCAAAAGACTAGGAAGGTGAATTTTGCATTCTGAAAATGCCATGCATGGTTTTGTTCTGTGCTGGCCTTAGTCCCAGCAGATCTTACTTTCTGCCTTGGCACCCAGGGCCAAAGGCCTCTGATTTGTGGGGTGCCACAGGGTTCCATCCCATCCCCCATGTTAGTTGACATTTACATGAAACCACTAAGGGAGATCATACCGAGTTTGAGGGTTGGGTACAGTGATGTCATGTAGGGGGAACGCAGGGGAACTCAGTTCTACTTGTTAAAATTAGGACTGACTCCGCCCACTTCACTCAGCGGCACTTCCCCCCTCCCCCCCCTCCCGATTCCTCTGCAAAGAGCTTTTCTTCTTGGTTGACCAGCACTCAGAGGGTTAAAGGGAGTGACTCCGTATTCCTAAAGGAGCGAAGGGGGAAGGGCTGCAGTGGGGAAGTCCCGTCCTGCACAGCCCCCTTCCTTGCTCCCTCCAGCCACACACATGGAGTCAGCAGCCGCTCTGGTGAGTCTGCAGCCCACTGAGGAGAAGGGGCGTCCTGAGGGTGCGGTGGTGAATTGAGCGGGGGGACAGAGGGGAGCCGGGACTTTTTGAAGCTGCCCTCCTGACGTGCCAGGCGTAAGCGGGCTTTGGTGTGGGGAAGCGCCCAAGGTTGCCGTCCGGAGTGGTGCCGCCCCTCAGCCCCTTCCACAGGTTCCTGCCTCATTCTGCTCAGCCAGCCTCGGCTTCGAGGCTGCTGCCCCCGTGCCAATTTTCAACTTCCCTGGCAATTTTGAATAACTCCACCTCGCCTAGTTGTGAAGACCAAGGAAAGGCTTTCGCTGCTGTATCTCCAGTCCAGAGCGTTTCACTGGTGCTCTGGGTGTGAGGCTTCTTTGGGAGACTGTCCCCATTGCTACTGGAGCTGCAATTGGGGTGGGGGGAATTCTTCGCTTTCTGTTCTGTAGGCGCCAGGTGCTGTACAGAACCGGCTGGCTCAGCCCACTTGTCGCTGACATTGTCGCTGGCAGGTGCGTATCTTACCTGTGGCCCAGGATGGCGCGAGCCATGGGGTGCCGGGCAGCGGCGGGGCGCCATTGCACACGGTCCGGGCGAGACCACACAGTTTTCGGCCCTCCTACCCACTCACGCTTCCCTTACGCTCGGAAATGGAGCGTTTCCAGGGTAAGGGAGGTGTGTCTGAGTGATGCACGGGGCGGGGCAATATCCGGGGGGGTGCGGTTTCAGCACCAGCCATGGGGCACACTCGGGCCTCCGACCTGGGCTCTGCCAGCCTCCAGAGCCCATGTCTTCCCATAGGAACCAGCTGCAGGTAGACCTGGGCTCCGCCAGCCTCCGGCTTATGACGTCACTTCTGGTGGGTGGGTCCTAACACATGCCAATCAAAAGTGAGTTCCTGTTATTAAATCATTTAGATGCCACTACTGGTTGGGAATGTTGTGAATGAAACTCAGCTTTCTGTTTGTGACTTGCAATTCCAGGGAGGCCGTTGATGGCTGGATGTGGGTTAACAAGCTGAAGTTAAATATGGATAACATAGAGGCCCTTTTTGTACAGAGAACACCCCAACAGACTACCAGCCTGTTTTGTTGTGCTGAATCTGTGGATACAGACTTAGGATAGGCAATAGCATTCCTAAAAGGGAAACCAGGTGACTTTGCAAGGCGCCTTGCTATGTGAACAGCTCCTCTCTCTTACCCTTGTAGCCAGTCCTCATGGGGAAAGCAACGCATCTGCATTGTTTACTGGATACAATGGCAAGGGAGAGGAACAATTTACACAGCAAGGTAAGGCTCCTTGCAAACCTTAGTGCCCTCTAAGGACACTACCGAGTTTGGGTATCCTGGATTCTTTGCTACTCCTGATTAACAGTGGCAGCACTGGCCAGAGGGGCATTTGCCCAACTTTAGTCATACACCAACCTCAGCCTTTCCTGATTCATTGTGGTCCATGCATTGGTGACACTGGGCAACTGAAGGTGCTGGTTTTGACTTTTAAGCCCTTTACCATTTGTGGCTGGTATATGCTGGGGACCACTTCCTCCTGTATAAAGTGACGCACACCCTGAGGTGGGGGGAGGGATTCCTATGCATTTCACCATTGGCTGAGTTTAGATTGAGGGGCGGGCATAGAGGTAGAATAACTGGAGACGACATGGTATTATTTTCTTAAAGCCATGGGTATACAAATATGGCTGACGCAGATCTTTCCCGCCAAGAAGGATTGCCACGAATTCACTAATAAAACTCTCCCTGCACGTGTGTAAAAGTGAACCGCAACATCTTTAATAATGCCTGCGTGTTCTGCATATGGGTGCACGAATCGCTGTACGAAAAATGGGATTACTTTGCACAGGTACTTAAAATCATTGTGATTAATTGCTACTGAAAAATATTACTTCCTAAAGTATGCAACCCTTCACACACTGAAGTAGGTATGAAGAAGTAAAAGGAACTCAATCCACACACAACCTTCAGCAGTGATTTTTCGGATACAAAATGTTTGGTTTGCACGCCAGTAAGACTATACATTTGGCCGCTCATCTGAATATATTACATTACCGAAAGCGGAACTGTTGTTGTTGTGAATTTTACACCAAATGTTATGTGCATGTCAATAAGATGACACATTTGATCATGCTTCCAAATAATATAGGTACATCATTCCGATGCGCATCCGAATAATCACTGCCCACAACCTTCTAAGCAGCGCATTTCCCTATACTTCTACTGTAATATTTTCGAAATTCTGAACATTAACAGAATTTGTTTTATGGGGGGGGGGTGAGTGTAGAAGTTTAAAAAAAAACTCTTAATAGCCTAGAAGTGAAAAAGAATTACTCTCCTATTGACAACTAGTTGTGTTATACATTGAGAGATTTTAATGTAATTTTCCTACATATTTATCTAATTTTTGCCCACCCTCCCCTTTTTTTCTTTCCTTCCCGTTCACACTTTATTTTTGGTTGTGTAGATTTCAAAAAATAAGTCTGTCAAAACAGTGCAATCTGAGTTTAAATAGACAGCAAGTAGCATTTCATCCGGTATGTTCAGTAATATAATTACATGGAATTAAACCTTGGAATTGCATATTAACTCATAATATGGTTACCACTGATGTTTCTACACGATCACACGTTGTTATTTTGGGAAGTTTTTATTTCAGGAGTAAATTATTCAGTCCTAAACACTACCAGAAAAGCAATCCAAAATGCTTGGAATAAGGATTGTTTTGAGTACGCCAACATGGCTGCTAAGCCCGCCCCCTGGCCTCAGTTTTCTCCTATATCTTCTTAAGGGATGTCCTCTCCTGTCCATCTAACCTTCTTGGGGTAGGGTCATCTCTGTGAGGATACCACAGCTTTGGGACTTCCTCTGACCTCAGCTAAGAACATTCCCGCCCTGCTCATCTTCAGGCAAACATTAAAGAGCTTTTCTGTTTCACATCATCCTCTCTTTAGTTGTTGCTTGGCTCCTCTTATTCGTGTTTTTACTTTAATTTTACAAGCAACACCTTGAATGTACAACAGTATTGGTCCTCCACTCAGCATATTATTATCTAATGCCAGAGGCCACTTCTTTCTGGGATGAGACAAGAGGACTTTTCCATAAACCATAATTTTGCTAGTTTCCACCCACCTGAAAGTCGATACCATCGTCTTGTTCCTAGTGTAGGGATATCTAACACCTCTGCCTGCTGAAGAGTCGCTTTACTAGCAAGCAAGGTACTGTATTTGTATTAGTCCATACAACAATTTATTTTGAGCATTTTTGCCTTGGTCTTCAGGCATTAAAGGTCCAAAGAGCATTTTATGTAATTCGTTTCCTGCAACTTTGAGATATTTCAGAAATTGTGCCTGCAATAACCTTGGTGCAGTGAAAATAAGGAACTGATGCAACTCCCAAATAATTTCTCCTATCGTGCCTACACATTTGGTGTGCCCCCCCCCCGAAAGCTCTTTCTGGAGTACCTGTACGGCTTGGGAATTAGATCTGTCCTGACATATTCAAGTTCAATTGCGTTAAAATAGGTACATGAAGTCATCAGTACATACTGACATTTGAACTGAGATATTATCAATATGCTAATAATACTCAGATTCCCTTACGTGAAATGCATTAATCAAATCCATGACAGCAAATACAGCAATCCCCTGCTTTACAATGGTAATGTTGCAGGGACACCATTGTATTGTGAAAATATTGTAGTGCAGATCCAATAACACATTGCTTCTGGGTACTTCATTCTAAGACTTTGGCAGTTGAAGAATCTGCCACAAAATTAAGCTGTTTTCCCTCCCTTAAAAAAGGTGCCTGCTGCACTCTTAAGAGCCACATTATCAGCTTACATCTAGATGCTGTATTAATAAAACACAAATCACACAGCTGTATCCTTAATATAGTCGTGATGTTGAACATGCTGCTACCTGCTGAGATGCTATCTAGAAGGTCTGCATTTTAATTTGCATCTGAGTTTGCATTGACTTTATCCTTCCATCCAGACATACAGTCACAATATTAAAATGCTGTGTATTGGCTGGGATGCTATAGACACATGTCTGGTTGGCTTATTTATTACACATGAAGTGCTGTTGGCAGCAATTGTGAGGCCATAGTAAAGTGATTAACATTGCATGGTGAACATTGTTTTACTACAGAGAGTTCATTGTAAAGTAAGGGAGCAATATAAATTGTAATTCAGATAGGATAGTTGGCAGTGGTGCAAGACTTGATTAGCCAGAAAAAAAAGCTGTTCATCTTCATTTCAGTTTCATACAGAGACGTGACAAGGGAAAGGAATTTTAAAATGCTATTCTGTCCTTTCACAGGACATTCTGCATTCACCTGTTGAGATTATCTTCCACCTCTGAGATTTAACTGAAAAACATTTAGTAACTTATCAAAATCATATTTCTTTTAACTCAATTTCCATTCAAAAAGCTTTCACAAAAGACAAGGTCTATGCTAGGAATATCTTCTTCAGCCTGTCCCTGCTTCCGGCACATCCTTAGTTACTCTCCTCCCCATTTCTCCTTTACTTCGAAACTAACTCTTCCAGTGTTACATCTCCATTCTCGAACAGCTCAGCATACGTGAATGGCCCCAAAACATTCAGGAGATACATGTTCAGACATCAGAGTCAAGGTACCAGAATGGATTGTCACTTCAGACTGCAAGTGGAGGATGTTATTTTACAATATGCCTCTACAGAAGGCTTATAAAAAAAACCTAACACCCCCTGCAGCCTGTTCCCTGCTATACTAATTCTCAATTTAGAAGATTATTTTTTTTAAAATGTATGGGAGAATTTTATAATGTGACTTCCTGTCTATATTTTGAAACAATGGTCCATTCTGTACCCAAGGACTCCAATTGTGAAGTATGTGCAGACGAATACTAATGAAGGAATACATATGGTAATAATTTGCCAATCTCAAGTATGGGACACCTAGTAACCCCATTGGTATAATATGTACTTTATAAAATTATGTCTACCTCTGTTAAATCACCTTTATAAATCTGAATAAAAACTATGAACATTTACAAACATTTTATTTGTATTAGATGCTCTCTATTCCAATACAATCTCCACACAATTTAAAAGTCCATCATGACAGTTCCTTGTAATAGTCCAATGGAAAACACACAAGAAATCAGAGTTAAGGCTGTTTAAAGAAAGCCTCTTTAGAAATTAAGACACTTAACTTTTTTCAACCCCCTTGCTAGAAAGGGAAGCTATAAAAGAGCATTTTGGAGAGGCCTAAGAAGCTGTCTCAAAAACTTCATCACACAGTAGAACTGTTTGCGGACTTCCACCACTTCAGTGGTGATCATTCAACTGAACATACCTTTTGTAAAACACTCCTTGTTCAGGGAGAATGTGGGAGAACAGTTCTAAGAAAGCTAGCAGGGTGACAAGGATAGGAATGCTTCCTCTGCCCCAATATAGCATACCATCATGTAATGGCCTAACTCTCAATTGGAACCAGTCCAGGAACTGTTTTACTATGTTCGTCAGAAAACCCTTCAGGTGGTACATTTTTCAACAGGCCTGGCTTCCTGTATAAGCTGGGTTCTATCAAATTTCTGTGTCCCACTTGCCAGAAAGGAGTCCCAGGGAGTCAAATTATTTCCTCTTATATCCCAACACAGCAAGGTCAACTTGGATGAACAAGAATGAAGTTGTCAGCTTCTCATATCAGAGTTGTAACTGGTATTAGCCTTGCTGGGAAATAAAGCAATCACAGTCCCCAAAAGCAAAGCAGCCAGATGAGCAGTTTTCATTGGGGTAGCAGCATCCTGTCAAAATTAAGCAGGAGTCATTAGTCTGAAGACTAGTTGTTATAGTGGCTCTGAAACCCTGACTTCCTTTTGACAACAACACATGCTCACCAAAAGAAAGATACAAGAATGGCACTGCACCCCATAGTTATTTCATTCTCGAATCTTTCTGGAGAGACTGAAAGGCAAGAGACATGTTTTGATGTCTGATATATGCAAACAATGGGTCCAACTACAAATCCAGGAGTCAGCAATTCTCAGTAGTCCTGGCTAGTCCATTTAAGAAAAAAGGGAAACTTACCCAGTTTCACACAAGTTGTTTGGCTCTGGGAAAACGTTTTAAGCATGTCCCAAATGAAAAAAGATGGTCAAAATAAAATTATCGAAGTTGATGAGATACCCCAGAGGGATTTTGAAATGGGATGAAGATTGCAAAATAGGGCATCCAAAATTCAGCACAGAGTATTTGATTCCCAACCGTACGTTCTTTGTAACATGAGGGTAATATATTGTATTTTACTTTCAGTGCATGTCTAAGGTTTTTAGATTTGTTGAAAACAAAAAATGTTTACCAAGTTATATGCAATGCTTTGTGGGATAAACAAGAACTGAACTCCTACCTTTTAAAATAGCAAGGTACATAACTAGAAAAGTCTATGATAGCCCCAGGGCACAATCAGGCAACTCTACAGAGATTACATTCCCAGGTTTTGTCAATAAGTAAACTGGCATTCCATGTTAATCATATAGGGGACGATGCAAGTCAGTGTTCTGCAGAAGCAATATTTGCTACATTTAGTCTTTTCACATGTTGAAGCCTGGACTGCACCAGACCACTGAAGTTTAGTCACTTTCAAATTTGATGGAATTGATCTGTGTAGAGATGGTGCCACCGCAATAACTTCCTCTTTTCTTCTTTGTCTTCTCATGTCGGAAGGATTTGCCTTTTGTAAATTTCAAAACATCATTTGCCTTTTCACCCCAATCACCCGTTGCTCCTTTCTGGAAAAGAATGACCACCGAGTTAGCAACACATCCAGAAAGCCCAAAGTTTGGCAGAGGCTATTATTGAGGCATACCCAGCTCTCCTCTCAGTGGCATCACTAGAGTTTGTGTCACCCATGATGAACCTCATCCCGTACCAGACCATACAGAATACATTATACTACTGTATGCACAGCATAAGTGCAGTGCCATCACTAGGGTGATTGTAATCCCCATTAACTTTAACGCAGTACAGGTTACCTAACTAATCAGTAACCAACAAAAAACCAGTAGCCATTTTGATGACACTCACACAACTAAATAAGAATTCTATTATCAGCTCTGACACATAAAAATGGGAGCCGACTCATACTAACACCTTATCGGTTCCTTGCTGTGTCTCACTGGCTCTCAGAAGAATCAGTCTCATTGGTCAGTTTTGAGTTAAGGAAATCTACTTTGTTACAGAAGGCAGTTGTGTTTTCCTTTTCTGGTTATTTGGCTATAATTTTTGATAGAATACAGATACATCAACATGGTTTGTTTCATTGCTTTCTGCATCAAATTATATAACATGATGGTATTATTGAAAATACCAAGATTTTTCACAATTTTGGCAATTTTTACCCCTAAGTGCATTACCGCACCCCATCTTGATGCCACTGCCTCCCTCTTACCTTGGCATCAAATGAATTGTTTGCTACCCGCTCATCCACTTCAATCTCCTCTGCTTTTACTCTGCGAAATGGACTGGATGGCTGTTGAAAGAAAAACTGGTTTTTTTGATATTTCTTACAGCACCTACCAAGACATTGCAATGCATGAAACCCAAGGCATACTGGATTTCTGGCCTGAACCTCCCAGACAGTAAACTGGCCTGATGTTGCTTCTAGTCCTCAATGGCCACAGCCACATATCAGGCCATTCCAAACCATTCTGTAGCTCTTCATAAGATGACAGACAATAAAGTGCAGTGGGAAAAAAAATATCATTATTTACATTAATTATCTTCATTACTCACCCGCTTCACCTTGGGGAACGTATGTGGAGTCCCAGGTTTTGTATTCCTCTTCTTGAGGTCTGGTGTCTCCAACTGCTGATCATCTTCTCTGTTCCGCTTCTTCTTGGGCAGGCCTGTCACATTTCCCACATATAAAGAAATTTTAATACTGTCATAATTCTAAAAAAAGAGACCTATTGCTCGACCAAGTGGCTTCCCAGTGCATAAGCAGCCAGGAAAGGAGAATGAAATGCTCATGTCTGTCATGATCCAGAATCTCCATCTAGATTAGAGGTGTTGCAATCTTAAAGCCCAATCCAAAATGGGCTGCCCTGCTGGTGGAATTAGTGTTCTGCCAGCACTGGCTGCTGAAAAGCAGCCAAAAAGTGCACTCTAGCAAGAAGGCCAGTCTTCCTGTGTGTGCCGGAGCACTGGTCAGCCTTTGGAGCAGGTACACCAGTAGGAGAGGCAGGAGTTGGTGGGAGGAATGCAAACAGGGTGAAACAAGGCAGGGAGGCTGCAGGAGGGGGTGGATCTGGCAGCAACGGCACATCCCCTCTGGCCGCAGCCTCCTCGCCCCCTTTACTTCCTCAGACTTGAATTAGCAAAATCACTTGTGCAGGCCCAGGAGACCCATTACTGGGGTGGGGGTGGCTTATAGAGGGGAATAGGGATTTAAACCCCTTTTCCCTTCTGAAGCCAGACAGTTTCCCCCATCACTGGATACAGTGTGCACCTTTTTGGCATGGCTGCACAGTGGGGGGGGGCGGAGAAGGATAGGACTGGGCTGTTATCTACATGAGATATGGCTGCCCAATTGAGAAGGGTTTCATATGCTGTACAATCAGAACCTCCACTAGTGGTGACCTACCTCCATTCACTGTCTTTTCATCAGAACTGCTGCTCTCTTCATCACTAGAGGCTTTGGATGCTGGAGACTTTGATGCAGATGTTTTTCCCACAGGTGTGGATGCCGCCTTTGGTTTCTTTTTCTCAGAGCTACTGCAACTGTTCTTCACTTTCTTCTTTAGGTCCACTTCTACCTTTTTAGGTTCTTCATCACTAGAGCTATCAGAAGAACTGCTGCTGCTGGCTGCTGCTTGCTTCTTAACTACCATGCTAGTGCTCCCTGGAGATTTGCTGGCTGACTTAAGGACAGGTTTGCTTTGTTCCTCTTCACTACTTGAGCTGTCAGAGTCTGAACTGCTTGCTTCAGGTGCAGGGATATTGGGTTTGGAATCTGCTTTGGTAATCTTCGCATTAGCCTTTTTTGGGGGGACCCCCTTATTCTTATCAGAGCTGTTCACAGGTGGCTTCACTGTCTTTGGGGCTGGTCTCACTGGAGACTTCTTAGGAGCTTCATCTTCAGAACTGTCAGAATCTAGGGAGGAAATTAAAAGAAAATTCAAGACAACATCTTGTTATGTAATATTTCATCTTTATATAGTATTTACTAGTCAAACTATCTTCAGAGTTCAGTTTTTTATTTGGAAGGGGGACCATGGCACACTGAGGGTGACAACTCAGTACAGGGGCCCCACATTATCCACAGGCCTGACAACCATTACATGGATTTCAGCATTCATAGTTGCCAGCCCAGCCCTGCCCCGATGTTCAGATGGCTTTCTGAGGCCACAGAAAGGCTTCTACATGCCTCAGAAAGCCGCCTGGACCCATTTAAAAGCGACTGAAAACCAGAAGTGTCCTTTAAATGGGTCCAGGCGACTTTCTGCAGCCCACAAAGCCCATGGGTGGTAGGGGTAGCTGTCCCACTGCTGCCTCAAGCTGCTGGAATGATTGGATGTTGCTACTGAAAAAACAGGCGCAGCAAGAGCCACCAGACTTGGGGTGGGGGAAGAGGGCAAAAGAAGCTGTTGCTAGGAGGAGGAGGGATGGGGTGAATTTTAAAGAGGGCTTGTCACACACTGTAGGAGAGGCAGAGTTTCACAAGGAACACATTGTCCCACATTATGGGGGGGAGGAGCTTGTGCTTGTTTTACAACAGTCAGTTCAGTTCAGTTCAGGAACCTTTAATAGGCATAAAACAAGATGCAAAGTACAACAAACATAGTACAACATTAATACAGTGATAGTACAGTATTCAAACCCTCAATCCTCAAAAAAACAAACAAACACCAACTTCTCAAATGGACCCTAAGTCTTGCTGATTTGGCATACAAGTGATGTATAATTAGCCTTACAGGGAGATACTGAATGTAAGCTAGCATGGGGTTCGGAATTGACTCTGGGTCTCTGAATAATAGTGTAAAAATAAATAGTAAGGAGAGTAAGCTGACTTGGATACTTATTTAATACTTATTTAAAATAAGTCACTTCAAGGTTTTGTTTTGGATCCAAGCCTGTAAATATTTTTGCTGTCTTTGTTTTCCTGCCAAGACAGGGGTTGAGAATGTGCTTGTTACAGTTTGTTTCTATGTAAAATCTCATTTATACTTGGATATACTGGTGGCATATGAGATTTTTGGGATGGCCAACATTAAGGCATCAACACCTGAAAGAAGAAAGATGTGCCTAGTTCCTAGAGTCAAACCAAATTTGTCAAAATCTGCACTAAGGTATCTTGTCAGTGGAAGAAATGTATCCAAAAGCAGATTGGTACGGCTACAATTAAAAGCCAATTAACAAAAAATACAAGGGGTGGGGTGGAAATGCTAAGAACGATTCAGCTGCATGACTGTGTTTTAAATGAGAGGTCTAGGAATTTAGATCAATTGTAACCAGTCCCTGGAAAGTATAACAGGGGAACACATATGAAGTCTTGTTTCTCCTGAGCCCCAACAATATGAATCCTTTAAAAGAATAGTGCATTTTAAAACTATCAACACAAGAAACATGTGCTTAGCATGAGATGTTGGTAAGTTTTTTTGTTAGTGCAAAATTCATTCTAGAGGTCCTGGCTGTAGACAACAAGAGACATTACGTATATACATGAATATATACCTTAAAATTGACCCTGAAAATATGGGGTTAACTTGTACAAGCGTAAATAAAGAAGGCTTCTAAGGGCAGCTGCTTGGTGAGGTGGGGGGGGGGAATGGGCTAAGATGCAGGGAGGAGGGTAGAAAAATAGAGCCATTTTGTGTTCTTCTCCAAACAGGAAGAAAGGTGAAGGCATTTATTGGAATTGTAGTCTTTATGAGGGCTGCTGCTATGGAAATACTGTACTGTATTTCTCACGGAGCCTACATAAGCACCTTTATCTCCTTTTCTGCTTGGCAAAGGTGGCAAAATGGCTCCTTTTTTCTTTCTGTTGTTGCCTCAGAATAATTACTGTAGTGGTCTTTTCCAAAGAATTTCATACACCCCTAAGTTTTATACTCTACTTACCTACAGATCATAGCAAATTATTATTGGCTTAAAATTTGCCCTCAACTTATCTAAGAGAAAGATTATAAATGGGTATATATGGTATTGCCAATCTTGGGTCAAGACTGAAATGATCAACATGCAACAGTGCTTAGAACTATACAGTACCTGAACTATCAGAGGAGCTGGCTGCTTTCTTTGGTTGGGCTGGTTTAGGAGAAGCCTTCCCTGCAACAGATTTAGCTGTGGGTTTGACCAAGACTTTCTTGTCTTCTTCAGAGCTGGAATCTACACAAAGAACACACAATCACCACGAGCATTTGCTTGTTTAAGTGCACATACTGCTGTGGAGTGACATTAAAGGCATAATCCGTAGAATATATTGTACAGCTATGACTCTAAATAGAGATTGCCATTGAAATCTTTTCATGAACTCTTTCATGATAAGAGGAAAGGAAAAAATGAGCTAGCATCATAAAGCAGAAAAAGCAAAATAAACTCACAGTGCATAGCTTGATGACATAAGAACAGTTTTTTCACTATCATTCTTATTGCCATTCACTAATGTGAACAAACAGAAATTGTGCCTGAGGAAGCACTATGACAGAAATGTGCACACACATATCATTCCCTTAACCTTAAAAAAGTATTCCTACCTTACAAAGGAAACTTAAAGCTATAAAAAGAGGGACATTAGGCCCATACATGCTTGCCTGGTAGTGTTGCATTTTCTTAGTTTCAAGGCAAGCAGAGACAGGGAATCAGTCCCAATGCTTATTGCTCCATTTTTTTCCTTTTTCTTCTTGCTGTGAGAGGAAGGGCAAGACCAAACATCTATTGCTATTTTCCCCAATTCCAAGGAGTACCAATGGAAGCAATAGGTAATGGGAGAATTGGGCCAGGAAAGCATCATACCATTGGCCTTCTTTAGAAGCCTAAGCAAGGTCACTAGGAAAGGGGCAAGGTGCATGGATACCACACTGTCTTCCATGTGCCCATTTGCCTCAAAAATAGGCCTTATTGGTGCAGCCATATACAAGCCCATACAGAAGAGGAACATGGCAAAGAAAATGCAATTGCAATATATATTAAACTATTTTTCGACAATAACTTTCAATTTAGTTAGGCTCAGAGCCCAGTTAGGACTGCCTGACCACCCAGTAGTGTAGCTGTAGCCAGGCAACTACCGCTGTATCCTGTGGTAGACAGGCAGCCACCAGAGCCTCCACAGGGAAAGGGGACATTCTCAGCTATTTAGCTGGCACAAAAGCAAGGGCCTCCAAGTAAACCTTACTTGGACGTTGGGAACCAGTGGGAAGTGTTGCTGCCGGTACCGCCCCCACTCCACTCCACAGAATACCCCCCAGCTCTGCCCCAAATGGCCGTATTGCCAGCAACCTGTAACTGGTGCTCCCTCTGGGGCATGCACAGCCAGCCATGGCACCGCTCCAGCACCAGCGGTAACAGCTTAACATTGGCATTGCAAATGGCGCCGTAATGCGCCTCCAATAGAGACGCAGGTGGTAAGAGCATACCGCCTGTGTTGGGCTCCTTAGGACTGGGCCCTCAGGCTGCAATCCTCTCCATACGTACCTCGAAGTAAGTTCCATTTACTATAATGAGATTTATTTCTGAGTAGACAAATTCTTAAAGCCCCCAAAACTCAAAACTCTCAAAAACTGAAATGCCTCCCTCAATGCAGTCTTACATCATTATACAAGTAACATGTTCTGAGTTAGGTGCTGGGTTCATTCCATAAAAATGGTGGATTACTCTATAGGAAAAATTGTTGCAGCCTATTTTAAAGATGTAAAGAAGGTAACTTGTTTTTCTAGTACAACTCTACACTAATTAGGCACATCAAGAGCAAACGGCAATCTCTCTCTGTACTCCGTAAGATCAAACATTTCCTCAAAAAAAGTCACACTAAAGAACCAAAAGGTTTGCTTGACTCTAGGGTACTCACCTGAATCACTCTCTGAACTACTGTCTTGTTTTTTAGTGGCAACAACAGATTTGGAGGCAGATTGTTGTTTAGCTGCAGGTCCTCCAACTGCAATTAAAATAAAGATGTTCTCCCTGTACCCTCTTTTCAAGAGCACTGACAATTCTAAGTTAGCAAATAGATCATAATCAGCTTTAAACACAATACCAACCTGGGATCAGGCAGCTTCATATACTTGATATACAGCAGCCTAAGGCTGTGAAAGCAGCACATTTGCAAATGAGCTTAGAAAGCAGCAAACACTGAATAATTTATACAGTGTCCATGCATAACTGATTCAAAACCAGTTCTTTTTTCCTGATCATCCTAATTATAGATTGCTTCACATGGAAAAGACACATAATAGCAGGCAAATGCCAAAAATTGTTGTGTGGATATCATTTGTCCAGCTGCAGGGATAATCATTAGCAATTGTGACAAGGAGAGCAATTTGCCTGTTCTGAATGGAATCACAAATTTCTTGAATCACAAATTTCCTGCTACAAAAATAGTAGGAATCCAGCTGAGACACAATAGAAATACCTAAAATACAGGTGAATGACTTTATTCAACATCAACCCCCAATCCTTTTTCCCGACAACCAACCAACCACATTCCAGAAGCTTCCATATGAATCATTCTACATCATCACATAGCACCAATGAAGCACCAATCAATCTAAGGTGAAAAGTCAGCCGCCAGAGAGGACTGTTAGGTGCCTGGCAAGTCAGGTCCCTGACTTCAGGTCAAGGTGGCGATCCAGAGGAATGCTTCCTTGAACAGAAATTCCCTCAATGAGCAAAATGTGTGGCCTACTTGCATAAAGAGCCTCTTGTGAGCCAAATGCGCTATCAATTCTTAGAAGGTTAAGGTTCACCAAGTGTACTCCCATTTACTGAAGTGTTCCTCAAGATGCCATACAATAGCTCTCCTGTGAGAACTTGTATTCTGTATGTCATAGTACGTGATTGGACAGTGGAAGAGCAATTCATAAGTGTTAAAACTCAATTTAAGACTTTCAATACTATTATAAGCAATATGTCTTTCTTTTGAAAAGTATTTATGTATACATTAATCATTAAAATGATTTCCACAATATTTAAAAAAAACTAAGCAATAGACCTTAAATACACATGCAACCATCTTAAATCAGTGATGCGATTCAAATGAATTAACCAGTTCTATGACATCATAGCCAGAGCCAAAAAAAACCTGAAGCCAGCCGAGGTAAGAGTTGGCGGGGCCTGGCCATTTAACAACCGGTTCTATAGAACCTGGGCGAACCCCCTGGAATCCCACCACTGTCTTAAATCAACACTGTATTTTATGAAGTTTAAAGTAATGGCACATAAATAAGAACTGTATTTATTAATATTTCCATTTGGCAAGAATTGTCATTTTAAATATTTTTTAAATTTTAATAATATTGTAAACTTTAACTACTAAGGTGTTGTTCCCCATGCTTCCAAGAGCTGACGCACACTTATTTCTGAATTAAAGCTAGAGGAGCACTTCTACTTATACCTAAAATGGTAAATTTACCTTCCGTCAGGAGCCCATCCTGAGCACTCTTCCGGGCCTGTCTCTCCCAATTCTACTAAACTCTGCTGTGCCTCAGGAGACAAAGTGCAGAGAGGTGGCAGGCTTACCTGTCCACAGTGCTTATTGAAAGGGGGGAAAGGCCAGGTTAGGGAACCATATGGTAAAAGAGCAGATCAACTGTTTTGCCAGCAAGTGCTCCAGGCTCAAAGGAGACTTTTTAAAATTTTAATATGAATCATCTGGCATATTTGCAGTTTAGTGTGCCCCATTACATTAAGTATGGGAATTACAGAACTGGCTATTTTTAACTGCACGGGATAACATTTTAATAGTTTTGAAACTACCCAGAGTAAGCTGGTCTCATTTTAGAATACGCACCCCATAGTATCTCCCTCATTTAAATCCAGTGAGAGATCAGATAGACCAATTCAACTCCCTACTCAAAATCCAACAACTGTACAGGAGAAAGTCTCTTGCATTCATTTTTTCTAATCTGGACATTGTTCACTTTTATTCATCATTCCTTCCTTTCATACATACCTGCTGTTTTCTTCTTTGTCAACAGTTCCTTTTCATCAGTACTCTCATTCTTCTTCTTACCATTTTTTGTAAGACATTGTGCTTTGTCTTTCTTCAATTCTATGGATGAAGGAGGTGGCACAGCACTGTACTGGCCTAAAGACAGACCATATCAGAATGAATGAAGTATGTGTTAACAACCAAGCTACACAAAAAGCAGACAAAAATTATGGCAGTGATGTTATGAATCAAGCCATGAATATCTTGGTATCTCTTCATACATCTTCTACACTGATTTGGACTATATGCACAGATCAGTGACAGAAGGGCACAATGAGTAACTGTAAATGTGTTTAGGAACAGCAACTAGAAAGCACTGGAGAGGAGGAATAATCATGCTTGCATATTTTCAAAGACATGCACGTGTGAAGAAACCATCACTGTTAGGAAGCCTCAACTGGTGACAAACTGTACAGACACTGGATCAGCAAATAAGAAGAGTAAGTAGCCCGGCTATAGTCCAACACTATCATTAAAAGGTTGTCAAAAAGCATTTCCCATACCTTAAACAGTGTTATTGTCAGAGCTGCTAGGCTTCCATGCACACAGAATCCTAAATGTATCACCTCTCTTAAATATAAAATGAGTATCTCTATTTTTCATAATCATGGCAAAACCAAAAGATGGAACACTACTGTTACGTGTTCAAACATATGAACAGGATGAACACTTGAATAGAGTGACTTGGTTTGTTCAATATGCACACAATTCCTTATCAGTTTTCCAAAGCATCTATGGTTTCTCTAACTTCTCCAAGTCTTATGAATTTCATATTTTTCAAAGCCCAAACTATTTTGTTTAATGACAATTTTGTCATTGCAACAGAGAGCTCAATCCTACACTTGACTACTTAGAAGGAAGTCCCATTGTCCTCAATGGGCTTACTCTCAGGAAAGTGTGCACGAGTGCAGCCTAACTATTGCAACTTTAAAATACTAGAACCACCCAGTTACTGCTGTTTTCCTGACATTAATGTAACAGAATTCTAGATTTTCATTTAAATTAAAGTTGAACAGTATGCTACTTGTCCCTAAACTAAAACATGCTTTGAATTAACTCACCTGCTTTGGGTTTTGAGGCTTGCTTTTCATCTTCTGAACTATCAGAAGAATCCTCACTGCTACTGCTGCTGCTACGACGACTCTTGGTCAGGGCTTTGCTTTTATTTTGGGATAGTGGAGCAGCCCCAGGTTTGGATGGTGGAGGTTTTTTTGAAGCGCTCTTATTACAAGAAAAAGATGCCATATCAGTACCTACTCATTTGGGTGAAGTTGTTAAAGCCCAATTACTGTTCAAAACAATTCCTTGTCCACCCATATATTCCACAAAGTATCAAAAGCTAAGGACTTAGAGAGCAATTGAAACACCAGCCTATCGCATTTATTCTAGAAGGGTAACTCTGTTAAGCCTATTGCAAAACACAGATCCATGGCTCCTTAAAGACCAGACAATTCACTGTGGCATAAACTTTCTGTGAGGCAAAACCTATTCCAGATGCATGATTAAAAGAGAAAATAACAGTAAATCTTTCAAGAGTAAATCCATGCAAGAGAATTGCTGTAGGTGTAATGTAGTACTGTATTAGTGTACTTGAAAATTGCTTGAGTTCCCTTTCATTTAAAGGCATTACATTTAAGTAGGACAGACTGAGGACAAGAAAATAAATTGCCTTTACATGTATGATATGAGCATAGCCCCTTTACCACCACCCCCCAACACACAAAACTGGTGATAACAGAAATACCATTGTAGTGCCACAAAGACCTATCACTTACCTTTACAGCACCCTTTCCTGTGTCAGAATCCTCGCTGCTGCTGCTGCTATCACTGCTGCTGCTACTCTTTGTCTTGCCATTGGTACATTTGGGTACCTTTCGGTTAACTGGTGCTGCCAATTATGATTAAAACAAAGCATATTTCATGCACAGAAGCATCAGGCAATTGATGGTCAAATTTCTTCATAATTCTGTATATTCACACAAAGAATTCAGTGCCCTTTCCTCAGGTACTGCTTGCTGTAATGTACAGTAGTCTAATAGCACTCTCAGGCAAGTTAGTGTTTGCTATATCTGCTGCTTTTGATACATTTTATCCAAAACAGAATTTATATTATACATGCATTCTCTTGCAGCAACTAACAGATTTCAATAATTACAAAGTCATCTCATGACTTCTGTTTAAGAGCTTTTTAACTGACTTTCCTGTTTATGTCACGCAGAATGCAAGTACCTGATTTAGGAGTTAGTTTTGCTCCCTTTTTAGCTCCTTCTGTCTTTGGCGGCTGCTTCTTTGGAGCTTCATCTTCAGAGCTACTAGAATCTGAACTAGAGCTGCTCGACTTCTTCTGGGTCTTTGTTTTCAGAGTAGCTGTCTTCAGTTGGGGACCTGTTGCCTTCTAATGAAGTACAAAACAAACCCACAGAACTAAATGAAAGATATACTTTATGTAACATAACTACAACCTTACTTACAGGCTGAGACATAGTCTTCTTTGACTAAATTCTCAGAGCTAGTAATCCCCTCTGTTCCTTTCCCAATAGCTATATTCTACATTGACCTGGGCACAGGAATGTAATGTTGAAAGCACAAAAGCATGTGAACCCGAGTACTGCATCTGAAACACTTCACTGTGGTTCATTCGCAGGCACCTCTGCCTAAACAGATGAAGTATATGCACAATGTATCATAAGTTTCTTAACCTATGAATCACATTATATTCACCTGAAAGTGGTTTAGGCTCACTTTTAGGGAAACTATGCAATTCATAGCATCTGTAATTAGCTTTCCTTGTTGATGTTCTCAAGTTGGCTCTTTACTTCAGAGGTTATGCATAATGTATTTCTTTAAACAACAATTTTCAAACTTATACCTTCAAGGAATTTATGTCTTCCAACTTGCCAAGGAACATCTGCACATTTGGAGGAACCATGGAAAGTTCCTGGAATGAACCATGGAATGCAAAGGACCCTGGAATGTTCCAGAGAGATGCATTCTCAGTCCATGGAGAACACCAGTTTGCTGAACCCTACCACTGCTCCACATAAACTGAAAGGGCAGCACATCACTCTTCTGCCCTGGTGCATTGCAGGGCAAGATCAGTAGTGGGGGCAAGGTATCTTTCAGGGAAGCCTGTACATTATCACTGATCTTTCCACTGAAAAATCACAGTTTCCAGGAATATGGAAGTTGTCTCTCTGCCTTCAAGCTCTGTTACTTCCTATAGCATTTTCTGGAACCACCTTAGGGCCAAATTCTATCCAAATTTCCAGCCCTGATATAGCCATCCCAATGGGTGTGTGCTGTATTCTGTGGTGAAGGGGGCGTCAGGGAGGCCTCCTCAGGATAAGAGAATGTTTCTTTACTTACCTAGGGGCTGCACTGCAGCTGCATCAGCAACAGAAACATAGATTGGATTGGGCCCCTAGCCTCTTCTTTTCTGGGCATACGATTCAGCCCTACTTCATATCCACGACTCACATGCCCCCACTCCCCCAATACCTTTTATGAACCATATTAGTCTATTTAGACAGCTGCCTTTTGGCCATTTAAAAAGGGTATAAAACAATAAATGAATGAATGGATACTGCAAACAATTTGCACCACTGTTTAAAGTTTGGATGAAGAATGAGAATTCCCTGCAAATATTTGAAATAAGTATTGAGGGCCACAGCACCATCTGTTTGTCCTCAAATTATTTTCTCTCACCCTAAGAACCACCATTAATGAAATTCTCTCTTCATTAAGACCAACAACAAACAAAAAAGCCTAGTGGAACACATACAGACAGTTTAAGAGCATTTCCACAGGGTATTTTTCAGGTCATCTCTAGGAGCAAGAGAAATTCACCAACCTTTACTGGCTTCTTCTTTTCCTGTTCAGAGTCTGAAGAGTCACTTGAGTCCTCACTGCTGCTCTCTGCACTGTCAGGAGCTGCCTTTGCTGGAACTTTGGACACAGAGGCTGGCTTTGTGACTAAATGTGAAAAAGCAGATACTGAGATCATTTAGCCAGAACGCTTAAGTTTCTTCCTCTTGGTGGTAGACACTGCCAAGCAATGGTCAAGCATCTTTTTAAAAGAACTGTAAAGCATAAAGAATAAACCCACACAACATTTTTTCCATGTAATCTGCCAACCAGTGTAGACAGGAGGATGGCAAAGGGAGGAATGTTATAAAGAAAGTGAGGAGCAAGGGTAGAGATGTGAAGGCCTGGAAAAAAACTGGAAAAATTTGGGGAAAAAACTGTTTTTTTTCTTTTTTTCCCTAAAGCATTTTTGTTTTTTTCTGAAAAATTGAAGAAAAAATGATTATGGAATATTTTATGTTAACATGATGAATAAAATATTTTAAGACAAGATGTTCAAATAATTTCCAAATAATTTCTAAAAAATATGTATGGTATCAGATTATTCTAATTTCTGTGCACTGAGGACAAGCAAGTCCTAGGTTACAAACTGAACCCTCCAATGCAAAAACTGGGCTTTTTTCCAAGCATCAAAATTTCTGGAAATTTTACATCTCTAACACAGCCTCTGACTCCTCTTGCTTCTTGCCTTCTTCAGACTCCTCCATCCTCTGCAGCATGTGAAAGAATCTGGTCTATGTCTGGAAACACACTAAATCAAGAAATAAACTGACACGTGAAAGGGTAGAGAAGCTTGTTTCAATCCGGGAAAATCTTCAGTTTTTAGGAGTCCATAATAACTGTGATAATGACAGACACAACAGAGTAGCTCGGGAAGCAGAGACTGAAACCGATATTGATAATTACAGCTCAGAAAATGATTCTGATTAAATTTCATGCCCACTCACTGAAACTTAGTCCCACTCCTTTCTATACACTTCCCCACTCTTCAATTATTTTTATGAGAAAGGGTTTTTTTTAATTATTTAATACTGTGGAGAGGAAATATGAATAATTGTTACTTCTGGATTTTTAAAAATTGTTTTGTGGAGGTTTTTTTGTCTGTTCCACATAAACTAGTAAACAGTTCAGGAGACTGTTGCTCCATTTAACAAATGGAGCAAACGAATAATTACAAATAAATATTAAAAAAGTAAATTGTAATAATTGCTTGGATACACTATATTTTTAATATGCTTGTGATAATTTTATGCTAAGTCAAATTGTCCATAGTCATATTTTATGTTCCTAAAGTAACAGAATGACTTTCAATCTGGAAAAGGAAAAAAGTGCTCATGTAGGATTTTTTCAATTTTTCCAAAAATTTCCAGTTTTTCCCCCAAAAACGGTTTTTTCGGAGCTTCAAAATTTCCAGAAATTTTACATCTCTAAGCAAGGGTAGTTGGGAAGATAAAAAACAAGGACTTAAGAGGCCTTAAGAAATGGGGGGGTGTTGCAGTTTCACATCTCACAGTCCAGAACTGGCTGAAACTGGCATTCCGTCTCTCCGTCTCAAGATCAGATAAACACCTGTGTGTCCTTCAGCAGGCAGCTTCCCAGCTTGTTAGGGATAGTAGTTGTACTCCCTTTCTGATAGTGTAACATAAGCAGGCAGTTTCTCACGGGAAGCCCTGGCTGCAAAACACTGCACATTCCCATGAGCTCATAGTGTTCTAAGGGTCACCCCATTGGGTAAGATGGGGCACAAGGGGTCTTCAGGTATCCACCTACCAGATATACTCTGGTGGCATCCCTTTGTTCTGGTGTTAGAAGGAGTTATTCACTGTGTGTGCTTAAGATGTAAAAGCTGCACTTAAACGCCGCCTGCGAGCGGCAAAAAGTCTTCACCGGCTTTCCTAGCCGGCAGATTGAACCTTTGTACCTTTCTCACTTTCGCTACAATAAAGAGACTTTGTTATGGAAATGTGGCGATTGCTTCAATCCTTCGCTTCGGAGCGCTAAGGCAAGCGCTGAAATGGGTCTCCAAGCCCCCAACTCTGCTGCTATTTACACAAATTCACAACAGGAAGATAAAAAACAAGGACTTAAGAGGCCACAGATTAATCATGGATGAACAATGGACAAAATCACCACACGGAGTGGATTATCACTTGTTTGTTCAACTCATCTGAATTTTTTTTGCTAGGCAAATCTTGCAGGCATCTGGCTTATTCCTGCAGCCTAGATTACAGATGTTTGGATTACAGCCACATTCCCTTACTGCACATTCACAATCTAGCTTCAAGTGGAAAGTTAGATCTTATGTCTTCCATCTCTTCCAACCCAGTGACTCAAACAGCCTATTATATATAGGAAGAAGAGTTAGAATTTAAATACTATCAAGATATCATCTGCTCCAAAGGACCTTATAAAAGTGGATTACACTTTAGTCACACACTATTTCTGGATGCTAGGTCTATCAATGGCTTATAACAAGAACTGAAAAGAAATTGTAAGGTAAAGGTTTCCCCACAACCGAATGGTTTAATCGTGACCAACTGTAGGGGGCGGTGCTCATCTCCATTTCAAAGCCTGTAGAGCCGGCGTTTTGTCCAAGGACAAGCTTCCGTGGTCATGTGGCCGGCATGACTATACGCCATAGCGCACGGAACGCCATTCCCTTCCCACCAAAGTGGTCCCTATTTATCTACTTGCATTTAGGTGCTTTCAAACTGCTAGGTTGGCAGGAGCTGGGACAAGCAACGGGAGCTCACTCCATTGCGCAGTCTTGAACTCCCAACCTTCCGGTCGGAAAGCCCAGCAGCAGCGGATTAACCTGCTGCGCCACCACGTCCCTATATACACGTCCTTATATACAAGAAAGTGTATATAACTACTATTTAGTGATATACCTAATTGAAACCTCAATTTTCACAGATAACTCGATACCAGTACTGATAGGTATCATTTATGCCAATAAAGATTCTGATATCTGATAACAGTACAGAAGGGCTGTTCTGTACATACTGCCTTCCTTCCAGGACCTCTTTGGAAACAGGTCAATGGACTACTAGATGGATTATTTGGCTGATTCAGCAGGACCTACTGTCTTACTATTTGGGTGAAACAGAATGACTATCTTCAATGATGCAAGAACAGCAAGTGACACTGCAATCACGTACAACAGTGGTTCCCAAACTACGAGTTGGGACCCACCAGTGGGTTGTGATCCCATTTTGGTGAGTCACAAAACTAACAAGCTAATAGCTAAGGAAAATGTACTAAGCCCTAGTGAAACCAAAATAGAGCAGCATGTGCATGCTTACTCATAAGTAGACAGTACATCAGTCTAATTCAGGCTGATGGGAATGCAATACCACTAGAATGGTCTTGAACTGATGAACACAAGCCCCAAACTCTAGAAAAGCCCCCCCCCAAGCTGGCAAGGAAAATATATTGAGTCCTATGGAAAAGCAAAGCTGAGCCACATGCCTGCGTTTACTTGCGATATGCCTTGGCTCTTATAGAAGGCCAGACGAAGGGAACACAAGCCACCAGAATGGCCCCAATCCGATGAATCCCAACAAAAGCTCCAGAAGGCAGTCCCCACTCATCATAGTAAAAAGGCCAGAAACAGATGCTTGAGCAGCTAGTAAAGTGGGACTTTCAGAAACGTTTCTGAAAGTCTCAGAACTAGGTGGGTCCTGACAGAATGTTGTTTTAAAAAGTAGGTTCCAGTGCTAAAACGTTCAGGAACTCCTGCGATACAAAATCTCCGATTTGCATTCGAAACAAGCCTCACCTTGTTTTCTGGCAGAGAGCTTCTCATCCTCACTGGAGCTCTCAGAACTTGATGAAGAGTCTCTCTTTGCCTTCTTTGCACGAGGCCCGTTGGGGACAGTTTGCCGTTTTTTGGCTCCAGGTGATCTTAGAAAACAATATTGGTCACCATTTTGTATTATGTTTTGGACTAGGGTTCATCCATTACACCAGTTGGTTAATATAGAGTTATTATTCAGCATTTATAGATACATATTCTTTTCTGTAGTTATTTCACTGGGGAAAACAACCGTTTTGTTTTGGATAAAGAAATATAAAAGCTGGAGCAGCAGTTCAAGGTGCTGGTTAGAAAGAGGCAAGGAGAGAGGAATCGGACATTATTCAAGCATTCAATGAATTTTACATATATGCTCAGTAAATCCTCACCTACAGTTTGCTAAGGCAGACCAATATTATCCCCTTATTGCAAGATAAGTGAAGCGTAGACTAAGGGGATTGCTTAAAGCAATCTCAGAATTCACACTCTTGGCCACCTCATTACACCACTTTTCTTTGGGTCCAGGACAGTGATGGTGAACTTATGGCCTGCATATCAAAGGTGACATGCTGCAACTTTTTAGATGACATGCCAGTGTTCATCAACGTCCAACTACAACTGTTTTGTTCATATTTCATTTTGGTAATTACTTGATGTTTCTTCATATAATATGTAGCACAACAACTGAACTGTATTTTTTAGAAAATTAATATGTAAAAAATTGTTTCCCGTTCTCGCGTGCGTGCGTGCGTGCAAGCGAGAGAGAGAGTGTGTGTGTGTGTGTGTGTGTGAGAGAGTGAGAGAGTGAGAGACACACACACACACACACACACACACACACACACAGACAGACAAGACACCAGCATAGTCTATTTAGGCATTTTCCAAATTTTTGACATACCGAGTCCAAAAGGTTCACTATCACTGGAAACAAAGGAAACTCAGTGTCTGCTCTTTAAACTGGTCCACCTAATTACCCAAAGGAGGCAGGGAGAAGATTCATACACCTTCCACTTGGTAGAAGCCCCATAAGACCATACCAGGGCCAGCCCACAGATGACATGACCTGAATCCCTCTCATAACAAGTTTGCGGCAACATGAGGAGAAGGGTTACACATCCCGCATCTTCTGGGGGCTGATGGAGGCACTCCAGTTTGCACTCTGATCCCCTTCCTGCTCAAAGTGAACAGGAAGAAGATATGTATAGCAATATCCTTCCTCCCCATCCCCTGGCTGCTTTAGAAAGTAGCCAAGTGGACCAGGAAATGAAAAGGCAGAGCCTTTCACTCCCTTCTTTTACTTCCAGTTAGCCTCCATGTTCTACCCAGGTCCTGTATAAAATTATCTTTGCTCTTCCAGATTGATGGTGGTATTATTTGTTATTATTATTATTAATTGTATTTCTATCCTGCCTTTCTCCCACACTGAAGGGGACCCAAGGCGGCTAACAATTTAAAAAACATAAAAACAAATACAATTACAATAAAAACAATATTTAAAAAATAATTAAAAAAATTTAAACAAAGCAAACACCGTGGACCCCAATATTAAAATACAGTTCAATAAAAACACTAGCCCCCAGTGTCTGTTCATAAATAAAGAGGTCTTAAGGCCCCACCAAAAAGTTTGCGAGTAGGGAGCTGTTCTTAGTTCCAGGGGAAGGGAATTCCGTAAATGAGGTGCCACCACCAAGGTGGCCCTGTTGCTAGCCGCCACCCCCCTCACCTCTCCTGGTGGCAGAACTGACAAAAGGGCTTCCTCTGATGACTGGAAAGGACAGGTAGGTTCATATTGATGAAGGCGGTCCCTCAAATATCCAGCTCCTGAGACGTAAAGGGCTTTAAAAGTCAAAACTAGCACTTTGAATTCAGCCCAGAAATGAACCAGGAGCCCGTGTAGCAGCTGAAGCAGTGGCCCAAATGAATCAAACCGATGAGCCCCAGCAAACACAAAGGCAGCCACGTTTTGCAGTAGTTGCGGTTTCCGGATCCAGAGGCAGCCTCACATAGAGCACATTACAGTAATCTAATCTAGAAGTCACTAGGGCATGGGTCACTATAGCCAGATCTGAGTGACCCAGGTATGGTTGTAGCTGGTGAATCAGCCAAAGCTGAACAAGGGCTCCCCTAGCCACAGCCACACCTGGGATACTAGGAGCAGCTGAGGATCCAGGAGAACCCCCAGGCTTCAGACCTGCTCCTTCAGAGGGAGTACAACCCCATTCAAAGCAAGACGATAGTCCGATACCCGAATTGTGGACTTCTGGATCAGGAGAACCTCTGTCTTCGCAGGATTTAATTTCAGCTTGTTTGCCCACATCCAGCCCCAATTGCTTTCAGGCAACAATCCAGCCCCCTTGGACTCGGGAGGAGAGGCAATCGCCTGCAATCGCCACCACATGTTTACCTTAGACAACATAAACAGCCACATTTTTATGACTAGCATAATTGTTAACAGACTAGATAAAGTGCAACAGAAGTTAAAAATACAGTATAGTATTTAATCCTGATACCCATTTGGTATGCCTCATTTCATCACTTTTACTAAAAGAACAATTTTAAGGAACGATTAAATCAGAGTTAGTTTGAATGATTATGACTACCCCTGCGCATACATCATGATCTTAAACTTGTATATTCAGAAGTAAGCCCCATGGAGTTCAGTGGGTTAACTCCTAAGTAAGTACATACAAGCATAGGATTGAAATTTAAGACTCTTAGGGCAAATGAACAGACATCACAGCAGATATCTGGAACAGAGATCAATATTCAGGTAATCAATAAGGAGGAGCTCGGAACACAAACAGGCAGATTTTTTTTTTTCTGAAGAGTCACACTACTTACTTCAGCCAGTAGTTGAAGACATCAAGGAGAGAAGCAGCATTAGGGTCTTGTTCTGTCTAAGAGACAAAAATAATACAAGAAATTAACATCTTTTCCCAAGAAGTTTTAATATCTGAACGTTTACAATTTACAAAGACAATCTTACATTATTGCAATCACAGGAAACCACAAACTTCAAGGAATTGAGAAAGGGTTTCCCCAAAATGTAATACCAACAAGGCTACAGAGACAAATCAATTTCTTTACAAAGCTCCTCTGTAAGACCATGATAGTACCACAGCAGAATATAGTAAGGATGAGAAAAATCGAACATTGTGAAGCATGACAGAACAGAAATTTAAGCCAAAGCATGCTGGTGGCATTTCTAGAACGACTTTAAGTCCATTATCTCAAAGACTCTACTTGCTCTGTATCTTTCACACAGAGTAATTCCTCAAAATTCATCCTCCTCAATGCCCGCAGGCAAACCTTCATAGTACATACTAAGCTGTGGGACTCTCCCCTGCCAACTATTAGTCTCATGAAAATATGGTACATGTATTTTCTTTCAAGTCACCTGTGTCTTTGTTTCTTCCTCCTAAATCTCATTTATTATGCACAATCTTTGTTTTCCTAACATGCAGCCTCACTCCTTATTCAGAGCTGTGCTTCTAGACAAGAAGCCTCATAGAAACCTTCTTCTCATCTTCCCATAGAAACTAATTCAGAAGTCCCATTTTGTTCAAGAAGGCTTACTTCCTAGTAGGAATGCAACCTTAAACATACAGTATATACTCTCCTCTGATCGGACCAACAAGTGGGTCACCTTCCTCTAAGGCAGGAGTCGCTAGACTTCCTTACTGCAGCCCCAGCAGCTATTATCAGTCACGAGCCCTTCAAACCATCACCTCCACCATCGCTCCGCACCTGAAACCCGGCCCTTCATTTGCCCTGGCCTCGCCTCCCTTTTCGTCTGGTCCAGTTCAAGCAAGCAGCGCCCCATCCACTGCGTGCGCTTAAAACTACTCTCCGCCCCCCCCATCTTCAGAAAACGGCTCCTCAGCAGACCACGAAAACTGGACCTTTACCCACACCGCAACCACATGGCAACCGGGTTCGTACGGAGACACACGTGCACGCACACACACTCTCCCCGGCCACGCGACAGCAGCGTCAACAAAGGGGCATCGCCTCACCACTCCAGCCGCCTTCCCAAAAGCGCGCGCTGCCGCCTCGAAATGGTTTTCCCTCAAGAACGCAAACACCAGTGGGAACAGGTCGCTGGGCACCACACGCGCTTTCGCCATGCTACCACCGGAAAAGGAAATCGCTTCCCCCCCAATGCCGGATATAACATTGCGACTATCTTCCCTCCCCGCAAAAACCATAGAGAGCGCGTGAACGCGCGTGAGAGGAAGATTCAACGACTGCAGCGCGCATTAGCCGCTCAATATTGAAATTTGCATCCAATCGTCACATATACTGTACTATGTATAGGACAAAAGCCACAGACTTGATATGCAGTTGGCATAGTTGATCGGAAATCGATTCTCTCGAGTCCCGCAGCGGGAGGTGTTTTAAAATTATTTATTTTACTCAGAAGTAAACCCATTGCATTCCATAAGATTTAAGAGCACTGTCCTAACCTGGAGTTAGGCCCGCACAGTTAGTCCAGCACAAGAGCCACTGTAAAGCGCATTTGGACCGCTCTTGGAGTCAGGGAGGATGGTGCACATCTGTGTGCTGGCCTCTCTGACTCCGAGAGTGGTCCAAACATACTTTACAGTGGCCCTCTTGTGCTGGCCAAACTTTGTTGGCCTAACTGTGCCAGGCTGTAATTACAGGTTAGGATTGCGCTCTTAATTACAGATTAGGCTGTAATCTTACTTTACTCACGGGAAACAAAATGGTGTGGTAAGAGAGTTTCAATGGACAAAAGGAAATATTCTTTGCCTAGTATGTAATTTAGATTGCAATCCTAACCTGGAGTTAAACTGGCACAGTTAGGCCAGCAAAGTTTGGCCGGCACAAAGGACACCGTAAGGCGCATTTGGACCACTCTTGGAGTCAAGGAGAATGGTGTGCATTTGTGTGCTGGTCTCTCTGACTCTGAGAATGGTCCAAACATACTTTATGGTGTCCCTTGTGGCGGCCAAACTGCAGGCTAGGATTGCACTCTTAACTGTGGAACTCCTTGCCACAAGATGTGGCAAGGCCTGTATGCCTTGAAAAGGGGATTGGACAGATTGATGGAGGAAACATCCATTACAGGCTACAGGTCATGATGGATATATGCCACCTCCAGGTTTTAAACTACCTCAGAGTGGGCTACCTCAGAATGCTAGATGTAGGGGAGTGGCAACAGCATGCAGAGGTCTTGTGTGCTCCGTGAGACATCTGGTGGCCCCCTGTGAGATGCAAGATGGGCCCTTGGCCTGATCCAGTGAGACTCCTCTTATGTTCTTCTGAGGATTGTGCAGCTGTCAGTGATTTGCATGGAAGATAATGCCTGATGGGGGCTGTCAGGGTCCTCCTCCCCAACAGCAACCCTCCCTTCACTAAAGGAGCCCCTTTGTTCCATCTGGGTTTTTACAAGCTTCCAATCTGACTGTAGGTGTCAGGGAGAGAGAACCTTCCTGCTGAGTGGAACATTCCTGGTCATCTTCCTTAGGAGAAGACCCTTTGTGCAGCATCCCCTAATCCCTGCTCAGCCTGTGGCTTCTTGCCCCTCTACTGGACTTTTGCATTTTGGGGAGAGTAAAGGAAAAAAGATTCAGATCAAGTTAAAATCAGTGCCCTGAATTGGGAAAAGGTAGTTACCTAGGGCTGAGCAAAATACATCCCTCCCTGGCTGCAGCTCCACACATGGCCAACAGGGTGAAGCGTTTCAGTGATTTAGGGAAGGTTAACCACAAACAGTTGGTGAAAAGTGTCAGGGGCTAAAGATACACCTGGGCCAAAATTACTTTCCTGGGGGAGGGACACCAGTGATCAGTCTTTGCAGTTCCCAACTCATCTAGCAGGATCTGTTTACCCTTTGGGGGAACAACTATAGCCAGTAAAATCCACTTTATTGATTACAGCGTGATAGAGTGATCATGCTAAGCTGCTAGCCCCCAGTGTGCACACATTCACATCCAGGGCTGACCAAGATATTCATAGCCCAGGTCAGAAGAGGAAGAAGCATGAAGAGGAAGAAGGCCTTCCCATTTCACACTGGTTCCCATCTTTTATTCCCTTTGGGGCAACAGAGGGGAGTTCCAATCCAGCCTGTGGGTCAAGCTATGACTGCAAGTCCCTTCTATTACCTTTTCCCATCAGCTGGTCTGGGGTCATCTTCAGTTGGCATTGTTCATTTCCCCGGACATACAGGGCCCAATCCTATCCAACTTTCATGTGCCAGTGCTGCCACAATGCAACCCCAAAGTAAGGGAGCAAACATTTCCTCATCTTGAGGAGACCTCTGTGACTTCCACTCCACTGCAGGATGCAGGGCATGTCCTATTGGCATGGCTGCATTGGTGCTGGAAAACTGGATAGGATATGGCCCACAGTTCTGGGTGGTGTGATCTTCCATTGTTTTGGAGACACACTACAACCAGAGGCATTTCTACAGGGATGGCTAAGCTTTAAGTTTTGCAAGAAGCCTTACCCTGTCATGTAAATCCCTCCTCTCCCTTGCTGCTGTATCCAGTAAGCAACGCCAAGATGTTGCTATTCCCTGTGAGGATTGGCTAAAACGGTGCAGGAGAGGAGTGATTTCCACTGCAAGGTAAGGCTTCTTGCAAAACTTAGAGCTTTGCCATCCCTGTAGAAACGCCACTGACTACAACACCAAGCTTGCAAGGAGAGCCCAGGACCGTCATAGAGAGCATCCCAGGGAGAACAAACTGTTCTTCCCCTACATGGGAAGAATGCCTCTTCTGTCTTAAAGTGGTACCTTCCCAGCACTGCAGAATACTGTACACCTGTAGGTGTACTCTGCCAACATATAGAATGCCAACATGTGCAGGAGGTGCCTTCACTGGAGATAGGAGTGTAGGAAGTTGACAGGCCTCTGACCATGGGAAGAGTGCCTTTCATTTTATGCGTTAAGACACTGCCTTCAAAGCAGATGCAGAACATGCTTTTCCTATGCACAGAGAAATGGGGAGTAAGATGCAGACAGGCCTCTGCACATGATGGGAAGAGTGCCTTTCCCTTTCTATTGAGAGTAGCCATATTCAAAATATGGATTCAGCGGATGCCTTCAGAAAGAGGGAACTGTCTCTGACAAGGAGATGCATCCCCGAGATAAAAGAAACAAACATTCCATTACCTTGAAGAGGCTGCTGTGACTATTTCCCCACCGCAGGATGCAGCCCAAGCCCAGTAGGGCAACTGAAAGTTGGATAGGATTGGACTCTAAGGCCTGCAGTCTTATGCATGATTTCCTGAGAGTAAGTCTCACTGAATACAATGGGATTTACTTCTAGGTAAGCATGCAGACGATTGGGCTGTATGAGAAAAACAGCTTCCAGTGCAAAGCTGGCAGATTTACTTTAAAAGAATAGATATGACACTAAAAATATTCTTTTTACCTAACAATAAAGTAATGGCAAAGACGTGTGTGTGCGTGCGTGTGCGTGTGCGCGCACGCCTGTGTTATAGTTGCTGCATCTGAAGGAATGGAAAATAGAAGGTCAATTTGGGGGGGGGGGGCGCTTAGGGAATCCTTACTCTTTTTCCCCAGTCCCTAAACCAAGATGAGGAAAAATAAAGGGATGGGATGTTTGACAGCGTTCAAAGTGCAAATATCTCTACCGAAGTCCAAGGGAGAGAGAGCCTTGATATGAAGGAATTCAGAGGTCCTGAACAGCACTAGGACACAGGTTGAGTTCTTGTGTCAAGATAGAGTCACAATTTCCTGTTCAAAATGCTGCAGTATATTTAAGTGCTTTGGGTGTGGAGGCCTGAAGATCTGTATTCCTGGGGTCTGGGAGAGCTGAGGAATACAACACCAAATATCAGTATTGGGTGGGAATTTATTTACTGGGGATTTATTTTGTGGTGGTTCTCCATGTGAAAATGACCCTCTTTGCTCAAGGACCCATCTACAAATTACCCCCTGTACCCCTCTCATAGGGACGCAGCGAGTTAATCCGCTGCTGCTGGGCTTTCCGACCGCAAGGTTGGGAGTTCAAGACTGCGTGACGGAGTGAGCTCCCGTTGCTTGTCCCAGCTCCTGCCAACCTAGCAGTTCGAAAGCACCTAAATGCAAGTAGATAAATAGGGACCACTTTGGTGGGAAGGGAATGGCGTTCCGTGTGCTACAGCGTATAGTCATGCCGGCCACATGACCACGGAAGCTTGTCCTTGGACAAAACGCTGGCTCTATAGGCTTTGAGACGGAGATGAGCACCGCCCCCTACAGTAGGTCACGACTAGACCATTCAGTCATGGGGAAACCTTTACCGTACCCCTCTCATGGGCTCTGGTAGCATCACTAGGGTTGCTATAACCTGTATTTATTTATTTTCATATATAAGAACAAGTCATCCAACAAATCAGTAAACAACAACAACAAAAACTGGCCAACTTGATGACACTCACAAAATTGAATTATAGTTATAGTATAAGTATAGAGTTTTGAGTTATTAGCTCTGATGCACAGAAATGAGAGCTGACTCATACTAACACTTTATTGGTTCCCTGCTGTGTCATAATCAGTCTCATTGGTCAGTTTTGAGTTAAGGGAATCCACTTTTCATTTTCATTACATAAAGCAGTTGCATTTTCTTTCTCTGGTTAATTAGCCATAACTTTGATAGAATGCAGGTAAGTCAACATGGTTTGTTTCATTACGCAAGAGGTAAAATGCAATAAAAAACCAGACACACAATATTAAAATGCAACACATTTATCAAAAAGTAAGAAAAAAGGGGAAGGTAACCCTTGAAAGGACACCAGAGAGGACCTTCTTAATTCTAGGGGGCATTCCCAAAGTTGTGGTGCCATAACAGAGAAAGCCCCTCCCTCCCATTGCTACCAACCTAGCCTCAATCAGTGGCTGCATATCATCCTATGCATCTCTGTGAGTTAAATGGGACTTTCTTCCAGGAAAGGCTGTCCCAATTTGCAAGGTAACAGAGCAAGTCTTTGGTCTAGTAAGATGGCCACCAGAACAAGCTATATTATCAAGTGGTCAGCAAGCAGCACCAAACCAACAGGAAAAGGAACAAAGAAAGCCAATCACCTTTCCACACCAGCCAAATAGTTTCAAGATATTCACACCCCATGTTTCACTGCTGGGAAATTCACAGGGGCTTTTGCTTTGGCTTACCGCCATGAGGTGGGAGCGGGGTACAGGGGTTAATTTATATCATGGGTTAGTTATATCAGGGGTTAATTTATATCATGCTTCCCCTTTGGGAAGGGACCCGAAAGAAACTTTGTACTCCCTGAAAAAATTCCTCTCAGAGGCCCTGACAGTATATTGCATGCTTCAAGAATCCTTTCATTTCTCAAGCCAGAAAGCAGAATTTACTATTGTTTTATCTGGATCTGACTTCATACCTCTATCACCAAAGCTTTTGGGAATTAACAACCCCAGGGGAAAAGGTAGGAAGAGTCAACTGCACCTTCCAAACGAAGCAAGTCCACACAGCTCTTCTCCCTGCAGGTGGGGTAAGTCAATTCTCAATACAACTCCTTGTATATCTAGGCAGAGAGATTGTGAATGCAGGGCCAGCCTTAAGCCAATATTGTCACATTGGGCTCCACCGTTTGGGGCCCCTGCACCAACACAGCGAGTACATCGCCTGATGCTGCAGCTGGGATCTCTATGGGACAAGCAGTGCCCCCTAATCAGTGGGGTGAGCAGAGTAGCTTTACCTTGGGCCCTTCAACCCTGAACAGCCCAAAATGGGCCTTCTGGAAGCAGTTGGTGGTGACATCATCATGTCACCACCAACTATTTCCAGGTGCCATGCTTTGCAAGCAGCACCACAAGTGCTCTTCTTGGTGAATAGAGGGGCCCATGGGGAAGGTGCCTCACTAGCCGGCCCTGTTTGAAGGGATCCTAATATATCAGATGAGAACCTATTTCTCATCTGACCAATGAGACTGTCTGACCAATCCTCTCATTTCTGCTATGAGTAGAGTTACCAGATGCAAACGGGGGCAGAGTGTCTATACCTTTAACCATTGGAATTGTAGAAAGAATGTTGGCAGGTGCAGTTCAACATGGCAGAGTTTTTAAATCTGCACCTGCTGAAATTCCCTCTTCTATACAAAGGTTAAAGGTATAGGCACTCTGTCCCTGTTTGTACCTGTACTGGTAACCCTAGCTATAAGACCATATGGCTATATCTCCAAGGACTACATGTTGAGGAGACTGTGTCTAAATTCTGTTTTTACACCGTGCCCTCCTCGGCCAAAAGCGGGATTCCATTCGTGGTGCAAGAGTTTTCTTTCCCATGCCTATTTTCTGCTTTGACGACGTACCAAAGTTAGACACTCTGTTAGACGTTCTGTCCATTACGCGTTCTTTGGAAAAAGGCCCATCGATAAGGCAAAGTACGCGTGGAGTCGTGGCCGAAACGCCAATGCCGCGACGGCTTCTGTTCTGAGAGGGGCACCGTTCCATTTCGGCGTCCCGCCCTGCCTTCCTTCTCAGAGGTGGCCAGCAGGTCACTGGCTACAGGTTTTACGGCTTTCGAAACATTTTATTGTTCCCCCCACAGGAGTGTCAGCGACAACGACAGTACTCGCTTTATGCAACAGAACGCAAAGGGGAAGAAACTGGAAGGAAGTGATCGCCGCCCTCCGCCAGGCTCTTGCTGCGGGAGCCCTTCCGCTTGGTTAGCCGTCTCCTTCCCCACCACGGGGCAAGGCGCGCAAGGAGGGAGGCGGGATCGTTCCGTCGGTTTTAGCGACTGGCTGGCGACAACCCGGCTTCTCCGAGGCGCCGTCGGGCATGGCGACGGCCTCTGCCCCAGGTAAGTGCAGATGAGCGGCTGCTGTCCGGCAAAGCCAGAGCGGGAGACGCCTCCGCATTGCTGCCTGGCCGCGCGCTGTCGGCGGGGGCTCGGAGGGAGGGAACGTGGCCGTAGTATAGAGGATCGCGCCTTATTTCAGAGTTAGTTCCCAAGCTGCGGAATAACCCACGCCGCGCTTCTTGCAAAGGCAGGTGGCCCTATTTTTATGTTCTCCTGAGCTAAAAGCACTTTTCCCCCAGCCCCCACTGCGGTTGTTTCACATCTGAAAGTGAGATATTAAGAAAGGACGCTGTTGTCCACTTGCCACTGCTGCACCTAAAATGTGGACGATACTCTCTGCTTGCGATTTTTAACTTAAAACTTTGGTTTTTGTACTTTTGTCCTATGAGTGTTTACTTGGATAAGTGATAAATCGTATCTGTGTTGCTGATCCTTCATTTTCTACTTAGTGCTTTGGATTGCAGCAGCATTGGTACTGAAAAATAAGTTCATTGTATTCACTTTATCTAACTCCCAGAGGATTGCACATTCTCTGAACAGTTCGGTGATCCTGTGTTCAGTGAAATAAATGACCTTAAGAGCATCTCCACTCAGGATTGCAGCCTTACAACCTGCTGCGATGCATTTTGGCTCAGAAGTAAGTTCTGCTGATCTCAATGGGTCTTACTGCTCTGCACTGCAATCCTACACCTGACTAAGTAGTAAGTCCCAATAGATTGACTGGGATATACTGTCAAGTAGGATTGTATAGGATTGAACCCATTGTCACGTGGTTCTAGTTTTCCTGAATTGCCATATATAGGCAAGGTGGTGAATGCTGGGTACCCACCCTAGCCTCTTATGCTCTCTGTTTCAGAACACTTTTGCCAGTTATGAATCAGCAGTTCAATGGCCTTCCTTGTTGGGGAGTGGATATTGAGCAATGCCAATGGCTAGGATTATTGAAAGGAATTGGCCTTGGTAGTGTTTGCAGACTCTGCTAACTGAATTGTTTGTGTTGTGCTCATTTGAATTGCTGGGTCTGCCATACCCTGCAGTGCTGTCTTGCAACACATGACTTCAGCTTCTTTAGAAAGCCCCTACTTTTGTTATATTTGTTACTGTAGTCATATGCATATAGAATAACATTTTCCATGGAATCATCATATTAAGGGTGGCATTGGATAGTAAGAAGAAAAAATGTCCAACCTGATCCAGGGCATAGTTAGTGCACCTATTCCAACTGAAAGAAATGAACTTAAGCATACATAAATCTGCTTTTAAGATCACCACCTAAGAGAAAGTGCAAGTGAGTTTCTCTTCCTTTAGTGTGTGCATTCTGCCAGGGTAGTATACAAAGGGGGAACTCGTGCATGTCCTTTATGGGGAGTGGCATGAGCCATTCTCACATGAGGAACACATGGAAAGAGCATTGCCCACAAGTACAGAGAGGAAGTGTGACAGTAGTTTATAATTCTTTCAGTTATGGCTATTATTTATGTATCCTGGCTTTTAGCACCCAAAGTTAGCAACTCTCTGCTGCTCAAGGAAGCTCTCATTTAAAATAAACTAACCCAGCATTTCTCAAACTGTGAGTAGGAACCAATTTGGTGGGTTGCAACTCAGTTTCTGGTGGGTCCGGCAGAGCCTCCAATGAAAACACAGGTGGCCCTGAGGGTATTCAAAAATCAGATAGCTGCTAACTGCCCTGTGAAGAGTTGAGCTCCTACAGTTTGTAAGATAACTGTTAATTGCCCTGCAAAGAGCTGACAGTGTGCAAGCTTGTGTCAATATAGGCCAGTGGTTCCCAACTTGTGGGTCACAACCCCATGGAGGATCGCAAGCTGATTTTCAGATGATGCAGAACCCATTTTCTATCGTACATACATTTGAGTACCATTTAGAAAGTTGTGTTTTTGCAACACTTTCAGAAAACCTCCAAAGAGAAATGTGTTTTGGAACAAATTTCATGGTATTTGGTGACCCATGGTAGTCTACATACATGTTTCTACAGGCAGTGTCCTGAGTGCTGAGTATTAATTCCTATGGAAATCATCCAAAAAACTGAACTCATCCCAAAAAATCCAGAAAAAAATACATGATCTTACAAATCACATAGCTTAGATAATGTGATCTAAGCTATGTGATCCGCCTCCTTCCATATAATCCTACCCGTACTCTTAGATCATCTGGGGGGGGGCCCTTTTGACTGTGCCGCCACCAGGAGAAGTGAGAGGGGTGGCGGCCAGGAAGAGGGCCTTTTCGGTGGTGGCCCCCCAACTTTGGAATACCCTCCCCTTCGAATTGAGAACAGCCCCCTCTTTGTTAACTTTTCGGCAGGGGCTGAAGACCTTTTTATTTCAAAAAGCTTTTTAACTGTTGACACGTTGGCTGGCTGGCTGGTTATACTTTTATACTTTTATATTTTATGATCCACATGGCTTGTTTTAAACTCTGTTTAATTTTATGTTTTATTGTATTTTAATATTGTTTAAGTTGTTTTTAATGTTGTTTTTATATTTTTTATTGTTGTAAATGCCGCCTTGAGTGCCTTCGGGCAATAGGCGGGGTATAAATTCAATAAATAATAATAATAATAATAATAATAATAATAATAATAATAATAATAATAATAATAATAAT
>JAJKFI010000034.1:10623794-10649849 GCA_029204185.1 Lerista edwardsae
GAGAGAGAGAGAGAGAGAGAGAGAGAGAGAGAGAGAGAGAGAGAGAGCATCCTCATTACCATATATTGCTTACTCCATTAGAGAAGTAGGTATGTAGCTAGGATGGACACAATTAATTGTAATCTGTCACATTTAACTAACGTGTGTATGGCAGAGTATAACAACAAATAACGGATAAGGAATAAGACACACTGACTCCAAGATTAATGCTAAATTATGTGGTAAATACATGGAACTATATGCAATAGTTTTAACTTTAGAGTATGTCAGTTGAGGGACATGGTGGCGCAGCGAGTTAATCCGCTGTTGCTGGGCTTTCAACCGCAAGGTTGGGAGTTCGAGACTGCGTGATGGAGTGAGCTCCCGTTGCGTGTCCCAGCTCCTGCCAACCTAGCAGTTCGAAAGCACCTAAAAAATGCAAGTAGATAAATAGGGACCACTTTGGTGGGAAGGTAACAGCGTTCCGTGCGCTACGGCGTAGAGTCATGCTGGCCACATGATCGGACAAAAACGCCGGCTCTACAGGCTTTGAAATGGAGATGAGCACCGCCCCCTACAGCCGGTCAAGACTAGACCATTCGGTCGTGGGGAAACCTTTACCTTTATATCAGTTAAAATGTTGTTTACTTTGGTTTTTACCAAAGTGATAGTGATTGCTTTCACTTAAACTGCAATCCTATACATGCTTACTTGGAAACAAGTTTCACTAATCTCAGTGGGACTTGCTTCTCAGTAGACGTGTTTAGGATTGGGTGGTTAGTCTATATAGTTACCAAATTCTAGTTCAATCATAGTCATTGATAATTTGCAGACTTCATCAGGTTCACTCTGTTGTTGTCAACCTTGGCAACTTGAATAGTGCAGTTTGAGATGTCATTGTATAAATGTTTCTACCTTATTTCACTCTTGGACAGAAAAACAACTTGCTGCATGTGATGTGCTGATTATGTATGGAAAAGATGCTTTTGAATGGTGTCAGTATCTTCAGAGCCTCTTCCAGTCATTCCAAGAAGTTCACAGCTATCAACTGGAGAGTGGAACTGCCATTTCTGCTACAGAGTTGAATCTCTTTAAGAGCAGCAGATGCATCATTGTTTTACTGACATTGGACCTGGTGCAGAATTTCTACATTCCTGCTGTCCTTCAGAGCTTACAGGAAGTTCTTCAGCCATCACATAAAGTGGTAAAGTTGTTCTGTGGCATGACAGACTCTAGAAATTACAAAGAGTTTTTCAAAGACTGGTCCCAGTGGAAAGAGCTTACATATGATGATGACCCGGAGACCTATGTGGCAGCTGTCATGAAGGCTATTTCAGAAGGAGGTAAGGCAGTAATATCTGTTAAAATGTTATCTTTGTTGCTAGTGTGGATTTTATTGGCTCAGCTATCTTCTGTAAAGTGAAGAAGTCAGAATTTCCCCTTTTCCAACCTCTTGATAATGATTCTCAGTGCCTTGCAAATAAGGCTGGCTGAAGCTACTAGGCTGAATCCTGAGGCAGCATTTAGCTCCACTGTTCCCCTTACCTGGCACCACCTCCTGCATGAACTCTTGAATCAAAGCAGGAAATGTGGAGTACTCTAGGATTGCCCAAGAGCACTCTACATTTCCTTCTTTGTTTAAAGAGCCAGCGTGTAGGAAAGAGTGATCTTGTTCCTTTCCCCACTCTGGGCTCTTTTAAAGCTCTTAGTGGAGGAAGCTGAGGGAGGAATGTAGGGATCACACTCTGTATGGGCTCATTACACAAAGCAGGGCATGCTGGGCGTGCACTCTGCATTCCTTGCTTTGATTAAAGAACCATGTAGTGGAAGGGCTGGTAAGGAGGCCAGCTCCATCTGTGCTGCAGGAAAAGTGGTGGGTATCTGTTTTCTACCCCTCTGCTCTTGCCCCACCCTACCACCCACTGTGAATGGGCTCATTGACATCATGGAAGGGCCCACTGGGCTTACAAGTTTCCCAAATAAAAGGGCTGTGTTTGCAAATGTAGCAATCAAAATATTTGTGGAGAGAGAGAACCTCACACACTCTCATCATTTCACATATCAGTAATGTTAATCCTATATCTTCTTGTTCCATGTGTGACCAATACAGCTGAATATGGAGCTGCCTACAAAGTAGGTGAGGTGATGCCAGCCTTATTGGACAAAGGTTGATGGAGAAAATAGCATGCCAGCATTTAAATTGGACTACAAATCATTAGGCATCATTTGTAGTATCTTACATTCTTCAGTGGCAAATTGAGCTGCAGGATTTGCCCGTGCCTTTGCTTACTTGATGATATAGCAATGTATGAGTCTTTGATAGAAGTTTTTTATCCAGAAAGACCCATGCCATGAACAAACTCTTATAGCAAATTGAGGGAAGAAATTTAGGGTGCAATCCTAACCAACTTTCCAGCACTGGGGTAACATTCCCTTACCTTGAAGAGGCCTCTGACTACTACTGCACTGCATAATGCAGAACATGCCCCATTGGCACAGCTATGTTAGTGCTGGAAAGCTGGTTAGGATTGTGCCCGTAAGGTGAGAATGTAGTTTCTCTCCTGTACAGCAAGTACATTTGTAATTGTTTCCATTTTCTAAGAGCATACATGAACTGAAATCTGAAGTTTCAGGAGCTGTAGGTATTCCTAAAATACTGAAATGTCTCTATTGTCAGAATTCATCAATGAATTATGTTGTCAATTACTTAGTGAAATTGGTCAGAAGTAACACATGCACTAATGTACTATAAACAAAGAAAATAGCTAGGGATGTGCTTTATTGGTGATATTTTCCAAAATTTCTTGATTAAAATAGCAAATTGCAGTGTTAGATGCTTTTATTCTACATTCTCAATCCAGGTCCTCATTTTTATTAATTTTAAATGTTAATAGGTAATAGGTAGATGATAAAAAGTATAAAAGTGTAATGGGTAGATGATACAGGTGATATAGGGTCAGCAGATGCAGCCACAGTATTATTTCTAATTAGAAAAGTAGTCTATTTTAATTTCTGGAAAATACCTTAAAAATCAAAATGCTGTGTTTTTATTCAGTTTAATAGTCAAAAGGTGGTGTAAAATAGCCAAAAAAGCAGTTTTCAACAATAAAAAAAACACCACCCCTAAAAATAAGTAAATGTATAGTTTAGTATGACTTGATTGCTAATTGTATTCAACTAGGCTACACTCAAACACCTCTAGTAGTTTGGTGACTTTGACATAGGTAGTGCAATGAGACTCTGCAAGAGGTACTGCAATCATTGCAGTGTTACGTGCTAGTGTAAGATGTGGTGGAAGAGAGACTGCAATGAATTTGTGCAAGGATATGTGCATTATTCATATATAGGGTTATCAGCAGTGGTGTCATTCAAGTGATTTAGGAACAGGAACTCACTTTTGATTGGCACTTGTTGGGAACCCGGAACCAGCCAAGGAGCCCGTTAGGATCCGGAACGCCCGTTCTGGTCCGTTCCCCCTGAATGACATCACTGGTTATCAGATACAGAAACAGCATGCCTATATCTTTAACTATTGCATAGAAGAGAGAATTTTGGCAGGTGCAGCTCAACATCAAAGGTTTAAAAAGCTACACCAGCCAAAATTCCCCCTTCTATACGAAGGTTAAAGATATAGGCATGCAGTCCCTGTTTGTATCTGGTAACCCTATTCATATAGCTATTTTACTTCACCTCAGCAATTGACTATGCTTACCTATGGGAAATATATCCCTGCTTTCTCAAGTCGTTGTTTCCTCTCATTATCTGTTGCATTTTCAGGTAATAGTTTTGCAGGTTATTGTTCATTTTTGTTCATCTGTAACCATGCTTGATAATTTCTTTCCAGGCCTGTTAACTATAGCAGTCTCTGCCTCTTTTGAGGGGTGTGCATGCCAATACGTTTAAGGTATGGATGGAGAATTGGAGGAAAGACAGTTGATGGTCAAAAGGAATTGGTGCCATCAACATGGCATCAAGTGATGTACTTTCTCTACGTTAGCTACAACATCATTCCAAATTATTGAAACTTGCTCGTTTGCTCAGTCTGATAGGTAGTTGTATAGGTTGATTATCCCTTATCTGGACTGCTTGGCATGGGAAGGTGTCCAGATTTTGCTGGATTTTGGAATAATTGCATAAATATAAGGAGATGCTTTCTCTTGCTCTTTTCACTTACTCATTTAGATGTCTGCTGGCCTCTTTGACATTTTTCTACAGTGGCATACATTTTTCTACAGTGGCATACAGAGCAGAGAATTGAATTTACAGCCTATATGTGGGAATGAGCACAAGACCCTTTTTCTATAGAAAGTTAAAAAAACTATGGGGCAAAAATGTCTGGATTTCAGAATAGTCTGGATTTTGGATGTCTGAATAAGTAATCATCTATCTGTATCAAGAATAAAGACCACTTGGAATACTCTGCCCTCTCCTTTAATTTCCTAGTTTTCACCTCATAAGCAGATGAAATACCTGTCTGCAGCAGGTCCTTTTACCTTGCAGCCAAATCTTTTTCTCTGATCTTTACTAATATACTTTTCAGAGCAGAATGAAGGACTAATGAGGATTCCTCCTCATGGACCACGAGTTATTTGATGGAATGTATATGCCGTTTCATGTTCACTTAGAGGTGCATTGTGGTGGACGTTCCCAATTTCCCCTGTCTATTTTTAAATGTTGACCTTCCTGTCTCCCAGGGAAGCTCCTATGTGAATTCAGAATTCTGAAGGGACTGCCAAGTCAGTTCAAGATAGCAACCATTACTGCTCTGCTATTGTTTGCCTTTATCTGTTTTCCACACCTGAGCAGTAAACAGCTCATTAGACTGTGATGCTCTCCTGATTCCCAAAAGCAGAAAGTTCAAGGGGCTCAGATGACCCTGCAATATCCACTCCCACAGGGTAGTGTCCATAGGTTATATAAAGTACACACAGCACCTGCATGCATTGCTTGGCGTCTCATTTGGTGAGTTGGATGCTTTGGCAATTGTCTCCCACTTGCCCAACTGGATGTGAGTGTAAAGATCAAGATCCTGGACCAGCAGAGAAAGTATCCAGCCAGTAAGATGCATTAGATTGGATTTATTTTCAGGTTGCCTTTTAAACCTCCATGCCAACCTCTGTCCCAACCCATCCACCTGGTTATTCCTTTACCTTTGTTGATTCCCAAAAGTGCTTTTTTCTTCTCTCCCAATTCCTTTCCCTTTTGGTTCTGGTGTTTTGTATACTTTCAATAAACTTTGTCCTTATTGCCTTACCTGCCTAGTATCAGTTCACTCAGGAGGGGGCTGGTTGTCTTATTTCCGTAGACTGCCCACCTTTGCTATTGGGAGTACACAGTACTGAGAGTACACAGGTGCTAAAGGGCCCTATTAAAAATCTTCCTGGGATCCATCTAATCTCTCTGCAGCCCTGGTCAAGCTATATTGGGGTGGCCAGCCTTTCAACTTTAGGGATCCTGGGCCTTCCTGTAGAGGAGGGAATTTCAGCAGTTGAGGCTTGTCATCTCACAGATGGCTACTGGTCTACATCCTTTTCTTATCTGTGTTACAGTGCTGCATAATGCTAACTTTTTACCATCTATGCCACAATCGCCAAGGTTGGTTTGCATTTGTAGCATGGCAGAGTAAAACTATTGGTTCTAGCAAATTCCCTCAAATGTTCCTTTTTCACAGCTGGGATTGTTGCATTGGTGTAGCTGGAGTAAGCCTCAGGAGCTTGATTATCTCTTTTGCCCTGTACAGGGGCATAGCTAATGAAAGTATAGCCCAGTGCAGAGGGCAAAATGTTGCCCTGGAAGTGACACCATCACAGGAAGTGACGTTACACTTGTATTGTCATTTTCTCTGGTTTTTGACCATAGCTTTTGATAGAATAAAGATATCACACTCTGGTTTGTTTTACTGCATTCTGCATTCTGCATTAAATTACTTTTCCAATGATATATAACTTGAAGGAATTATTCATACATACCAAGGTTTTTACAATTTTGGCCACTAGTGTCAAGCTCAGCTTGTTGCCCCCCTAAAGCTTATTGCCAGGTGCAGTTGCACCCTCTTGCACTTCTTTAGCTATGCCCTTGTATATGATACTGACCCTAAACAAGCAGACTAGATACTTACGTTTAAAGAGCTGGGCTAGTGCAGGCTTGCTAAGTTCTTAAGCATGAAGAATCAATGTAATACTTTTTAGATTTATCCAAATCTTTAGGGGAAAAATAGAAAGCACTGGGTGATGGGGCGCATGTCAGTGAGAAATAGCTGAAGAATATATGAATTGCATATTGGCTATGTAGTGGTGGTGTTTTGTTTTGAGCATGTATGCCTAAAAAAAGCTATGCTTATAAGGCAACAATCCTATATGCATATTCTTGAGAGTAAGCCCTATTGAGCAAAATGGTAGTTAACTGAGTAAACATGCACAGGCTTCCACTAGAAGTATGTTTATACCACTTGAAGAACACATGCAGTACTGTATTTAGGGACAGGCTGTCAGACCAAGGATCTAAAGGCATTTGATAAATTACTTCTTACAGTAACTTGAAAAGTTATTCTTAACCACAAGGAGAACACTGCAAATGCTAAAAAATAAACCTGTACAAGCATTTGTGGTTTTTGTGGAACAGAAACATCATTTTGGTTAAGATTTTGCTGGAGATAAAATCTTTTTCTCCTGCAAGCCACAGACACCCTCAGAAGGACTTAAATGCTCAGTATCAGCCAAGATGATCTTTATCACTTAGTTTGTTCTGCACATGTGACATTTTTCTCAGACTGTGTGAATTTAGAAGTGCCTCATATGACAGTCTCAAAGGGGTTTTTGATTTTTGATTTTTCCATTTTTTGAATACTTGCATACACATAATGGGGGACATGTGGCTCAGCTTTGCTTTTCCATAGGACAATACATTTTCCTTGCCAGCTTTTTTTGGGGGGGGGGACTTTTCTAGAGTTTGGGGCTTGTGTTCATCAGTTCAAGACCATTCTAGTGGTATTGCATTCCCATCAGCCTGAATTAGACTGATGTACTGTCTACTTATGAGTAAACATGCACATGCTGCTCTGTTTTAGTTTCACTAGGCTCAGTACATTTTCCTTAGCTATTAGCTTGTTAGTTTTGTGACTCACCAAAATCGGATCACGACCCACTGGTGGGTCCCAACTCGTAGTTTGGGAACCACTGTTGTACATGATTGCAGTGTCACTTGCTGTTCTTGCATCATTGAAGATAGTCATTCTGTTTCACCCAAATAGTAAGACAGTAGGTCCTGCTGAATCAGCCAAATAATCCATCTAGTAGTCCATTGACCTGTTTCCATAGAGGTCCTGGAAGGAAGGCAGTATGTACAGAACAGCCCTTCTGTACTGTTATCAGATATCGGAACCTTTGCTGGCGTAAATGATACCTATCAGTACTGGTATCATCTGTGAAAATTGAGGTTTCAATTAGGTATATTACTAAAAAGTAGTTATATACAATTTCTTGTATATAAGGACGTGTATATAGGGACGTGGTGGCAAAGTGGGTTAATCCGCTGCTGCTGGGCTTTCCGACCGGAAGGTTGGGAGTTCAAGACTGCGCAATGGAGTGAGCTCCCATTGCTTGTCCCAGCTCCTGCCAACCTAGCAGTTTGAAAGCACCTAAATGCAAGTAGATAAATAGGGACCACTTTGGTGGGAAGGGAACGGCGTTCCGTGCGCTATGGCGTATAGTCATGCTGGCCACATGACCACGGAAGCTTGTCCTCAGACAAAACGCCGGCTCTACAGGCTTTGAAATGGAGATGAGCACCGCCCCCTACAGTCGGTCACGACTAGACCATTTGGTCGTGGGGAAACCTTTACCTTTTTATATACATAATGAGAGATCCTTGGGATAGGGCCCAAATCTAAACACAACATTTATGTTTCATATTCCTCTTATACACATAGCCTGAAGGTAATTTTATACAATGTTTTAAATAATTTTGTGCATGAAACAGTTTGTGATTTTATTCCTTTTAAACAAAAGTTTAAAACAGTCGTGTTGGTACTCAAAAAAGTTATGTATTTTAGAATATTCCATGTTTTGGAATTCCAGATAAGGAGTGCGCAACCTATACTTCTAGTTGTATATTAGAAGAGGAAGTTGTTCGCATATAGAATTTTTCAAATCACCCAGGAGAATATGCTCATACAGTCCAGATAAATCCCATTGATCTCAATGGGATTACTCATGAGAATTTCAGAGTTGCATCTTTATTATAAAAAGCCCATTAAAACTGGGGTTTTAATCAGATGCATTTACCCAAATAATGTTTGCTGCTGCCTGACAGAATGCATCATGGATGTACTGTATATTTTATAGGCATTATGTATAGCATTGTGGGTACGATGCCCTGCGCGTGTCAGCACAACGTTTCAGCCAACTTTGTCTTCACAAAGATCTGAATCAATTACAAGAAAGCTGTTCTTTCAGACAGGTTTATATGTCCCAATTCATCTTCTATGTTGAGGATAGAGACTCAAAGGGAAACTGGTGTGTGCAGCACTTGAAGATAGGATCCTTCTTAACTTGTGCTCTCCGCTTTATGGATCTGATTGCCCTAGAAACAAAACATCTCACAATACTGCAATTGTGAATTCTTAACGGGAGTGAGAAGCACAAACAGATCAGAACCAAAAACAGAGGACAATTCTTCTTGAAAGAACTGTGGGTCAGTTCACACTAAGCTAGTGGGTTTTCATGCAGGTCACGGGCACATTCAAGCTCACAACCTTTACTTGCAGATAGCCAGACTTTTCATGATCATGTCCAAGAGTTTGGATTTTAAGACATCAATAAAATGTCCCTGAAGGAACATGAAATCTGGGAGAAAGAGCCATGACCAGTGTGGATATTCCCCTCCATCTAAGAGCAGGTCTGCAGAGACATAGGAATGCACTGGGAAGGAGGAGATGGATACACTCTTTTCCATGAGTTTGGATCCAACCCATTGGCCTATAAATGTGAACATCATTCACATGAACTGGGCATGAACTGGGCATGAACCACAGATGAGTCTCATGGTTATTTGACTTGGAGCGCAATCCTAACCAACTTTCCAGCTCTGACATAGCTGTGCCAATACGGCATGTGCTATGTCCTACAGTGGAGTAGTCGCCACAAAGCCCTCCTCAAGGTAAGGGAATGTTTGTTCTCATACCTCAGAGCTGCATTGCCCTTACCCTGTTGGTGGAAAGTTGGTTAGGATTGCACCCTTATGCTGATAGAACAGACTTGTCAGATCCCACAGGCCTTTACAAGAAACTATGGTTCTTCAGTGTAATCAACACACAACCTCTCTGGCTGGCTGGTTTAGGAGAAGATTCCATGACCATCTGCGCTCTTGTTTGGTCAGCAAATTAAAACCAGTAAACAAGGCCACATCCTGTGTGTTAGCACAGCTGGCTTACACAGTGTGCCTTGGGAATCCTCTGTTAAGAAGATAACTGCCAGGCTTGTGGTAATAAGGAAAGCAAAATCTTTACTGAAGGAAATACATAATTGGATAGGAGACTTAGGGCACAATCCTAACCTGGAGTTAGGCCGGAACAGTTAGCCAGCAAAGTTTGGCCAGCACAAGGGCCACCATAAGGTGCATTTGGACCACTCTTGGAGTTGGGGAGGATGGCACATGTCTGTGGCCTGGCCTCTTGACTCTGAGAGTGGTCCAAACATACTTTATTGTGTCCCTTAGGATTGCACCCTGAGAGAGACAGAGAATTAATGTGTTTTTGTGTACCTGAACAGCAGAGCGGGATGGGGGGGGGGTAGTCAGCCTGAGAATCGCAATTCTTTGTGTTAGACTTACTGGAAAAGAAAAAAAAACAAGATAGGAAAAGAAAAGAAACTGGAAAAGAAACATTAGCTGTATTGCCCATTTAGGTGCAAGATGCTTGTGCAAGGTGATTGTGCCTGTCTCCACATCCAACACTGAGAGCCTCCTGACTTTGCTTCAAAGTCACAAAAAGTCACATTAGTGAGCACAAAAGCAGTACCTTCAACTTCCCTCACCAACGTCCTTGTAAACACAAGCAATGAGGATGGCACAGGCCTCCTGAACATTGAATCCTCTGTAGCACGCTGAGGAGGGTGCAAAACAATAGGAAGCACCCATCTCCAATAGGGGATGGATCTTCAAAGGCCATCAAGAAACAAACGGATGGTCCTTGATGAGCTCACTCAACAATAGCCTCCATTTACTTTGCTACCCAAGAACGGCTGCTCTTGCCAGTACCCAGGATAGGTTTCATACTGCTCTCTTCTTTTTCCAACCTTTCTGCCTTCTTTCCTGCAACCCATCCTCTGTGCACAACTGCAAGCCACCACTCAAGTGCATACTGAGCTGCTCTCGAGGAACCCTTCCCCTGGCAAGACACACATATCTCCCTCTCCATGCTTCCTGCCCTGGAACTAGCGAAGGATATTTTGTAGTCGTCTTGGGTTTGTAGTCGCGTTTACTCCTTTTTTCCTGCACCTGCGCACTGGGAGATTGCTGTGCCATGGCAACCTAGTGCTGCAATCTCTGTAATGATGGAAACTTCATCCCATACGTTATGGATAGGTAATCTTGGTCTTTGGCCTCACTAACCATTGTCCCACAGCCCCGCCACCTTCTGTGTCAGTAGAATTGATGATATGTTTAGTGTTTCTATCCTTCCTTCCTTTGGTTTGAATATGTGGGAGTCTAAGATTTGGTCTAGAGATTAGCTGGTGAAGGATGACCTGGTGAAGGAGGTCTGTCTTAACTGACACAGCAACTGCTCAAACAGCTGGACTGCCCAATAATGTATAGGAGCACCTGTTTGAGCAGCTGCAGTACCATTTAAGAGGAAGTGTCCCCCACTGCAAGAAAGCAAAGTGTTTTTGTGGATCTCTGAGGGGCTCACTCTTTGCCTATACTGTACAGCCCTCAGTCTGCTTATGGAGAACAAAAACTCAGCCATAATCCTGCACTACAGCTGGAACACTGGCACTTGCTTGCTTGCTTCTTTCTTTTTCCTGGCCTTTCTCCTCTCCCCCTCCCTTCCCACTACTGCATTACCCCTGGTTCTTCAGCCTATTCTCCATGAGTAATCCTGTTTCCCTATTCAACTCTTCCTCTCCTTGTGTCATTATACACTCTGTTCTTCTTGTAAGGATTTTCTCTTTCCTTCTACATAAGAACATAAGAACATAAGAAGAGCCCTGCTGAATCAGGCCAAAGGCCCATCTAGTCCAGCTTCCTGTATCTCACAGCGGCCCACCAGGTGCCCCAGGAAGGCATGAGACTATAAGATGCTTGCATCCTGTTGCCACTCCCTTGCACCCGGTACCAGTAGCCCATCACCTTTGTAAGGAGGTTGCACAATCCATCATTGCCTATAGCCCACGATGGACCTTTCCTCCAGATATCTGTCCAATCCCCTCTTGAAGGCATCAAGACCAGATGCCATCACCACCTCCTGTGGCAAGGAGTTCCACAGATTAACTACCCGCTGGGTAAAAAAGTACTTCCTTTTATCTGTTTTAACTCTCCCAACCCTCAGTTTTAGCGGATGCCCCCTGGTTCTGGTGTTTTGAGAGAGGGAAAAGAACATCCCTCTATCGACTCTATCCCTTCCATGCATAATTTTGTATGTCTCAATCATGTCCCCCCTCAGGCGCCTTTTTTCTAGATTGAAGAGCCCCAAACGTTGCAGTCTTTCTTCATAAGGGAGGTGCCCCAGCCCCGTAATCATTTTTGTCGCTCTCTTCTGCACCTTTTCCAACTCCACTATGTCCTTTTTAAGATGCGGCGACCAGAACTGGACACAATATTCCAGGTGTGGCCTTACCATCGCTTTGTACAATGGCATGATAATATTGGCTGTTTTATTCTCAACCCCTTTTTTAATGACCCCAAGCATGGAATTGGCCTTCTTAATTGCTGACGCACACTGGGTCGATACCTTCATTGAATTGTCCACCAGCACCCCAAGATCTCTCTCCTGAGCTGTCACAGACAGCTCAGAACCCATTAGCCTATAGGTGAAGTTTTGGTTTTTGGCCCCAATGTGCATCACTTTACATTTGTCTACGTTAAAACGCATCTGCCATTTGGCTGCCCATTCCTCCAACTTGGAGAGATCTTTCTGGAGCTCTTCACAATCCTTTCTGGTTTCTACCACCCGGAAAAGTTTTGTGTCATCTGCAAACTTAGCCACCTCGCTGCTTATCCCTGTCTCCAGGTCATTTATGAATAAGTTGAAAAGCACGGGCCCCAAGACAGATCCCTGGGGCACTCCGCTTTTCACCTCTCTCCATTGTGAAAATTGCCCATTGACCCCCACTCTCTGTTTCCTGGCCCTCAACCAATTCTGGATCCATAAGAGGACCTGCCCTCTTATTCCCTGACTGTGAAGTTTCTTCAGCAGTCTTTGGTGGGGGACCTTGTCAAATGCCTTCTGAAAATCTAGGTATATGATATCCACAGGTTCACCCACATCCACGTGCCTGTTGACCTTTTCAAAGAATTCCAAAAGGTTTGTGAGGCAAGACCTACCCTTACAGAAGCCATGCTGACTTTCCTTTAGCAGTACTTGTTCCTCTACGTGTTTTAGGATTTTATCTTTGATGAGGCTTTCCACCATCTTACCCGGAACAGATGTTAGGCTGACCGGCCTGTAGTTTCCAGGGTCCCCCCTTCTCCCTTTTTTAAAGATTGGCGTGACATTGGCTATCCTCCAATCCTCTGGCACCGTGGCCGTTTGAAGGGACAAGTTGCATACTCTAGTTAAGAGGTCAGCAACTTCATTCTTTAGTTCCTTAATTACTCTTGGGTGTATACCATCTGGGCCTGGTGACTTATTTAAATGTAGTTTATCAATTTGATCTAAATGTAGTTTATCAATTTGAACCCATTTTTTGAAGCATTGTCTCACTGAAAGATTTAATCTCTCTCTCTCTCTCCACTTAAATGATACCTTCCTGTCCCAAGCTCTTCATTCTCCTTGACTGCAGACAAGCTTTCCGGATGAGCAGGGGATACCTCTACCAAATTTCTGAAACTCTTGTCTAGTAATTTTCTGCCTGTCCTATTTTTCCAAAGTCAGTCATATTAACCGCTTCCCACAACCAACTTGTTCACAATGAGGAACTGATGTAACACATCTATGATTCAAGCAGAAGGTATTCACAGTAGAAAGGACTAACCAAAAGCTTCCTCTTCCTCCTTGGCCTGTTTAATCCCTCCAATGGGGCAATCCCCCTAGACATTCTGCAAAGTACTTGGGCATTCTATGCCAAACATACCCTTTTCAGTTGAATGAGAGTAGTTGGCCACAGGCTCAGCCAGACCCTGTCAATTCTAGCTTAGTGTCTGTAGCTAAAATGAATCAAACGGGCAGTTATTCCAAGTAACACAGCAGAGGCACTGATGCAGTATCACTTCTTATTTGCGCTGAATGAATGTGCCGATTGTTTCTGTGCTGACATTCATTGTCAAATGTACTCTCATTATAACTTCCCATTAAGGGACTTCTTTAGTTAAGTCGTGAACTTGTTATTAAACTGCTTTTAAAAATGTCTTTACTCTTTGTGCTTAGATTCTGGTTGTGATTCAGTGACTGATGCAGAGGTGGAGAATGACAGAGACTTGCAGGACTCGGGCAATATTGCAATGAGCTGGCAGCACGAGACGTCAGTGACAAGGCTAGGAAGCCTAATTGCAGTGCAGCCTGATCGCATACGTTGTGGGGTACAGTACGTTTCCTACCAAGTTATCATGAGATGTCAAAATGGGGGAAAAAATGACGCTGTGCTGGTGTACACATGGATGGAAACTTGGTTCAGATAACACTGTCCCAAGTGTATACTTGCACAGCTAACAAAAATACCAACTTGTAGTTCTCTCTTCCAACTTCCTTTCTCTCCCTGTAGGTTATGTAGTTATACGAAGGTATGATTTTATATTCTGTTAGGTGGCATTTCCTTCTTTTTACCTGCAGCAGAAGGTAGGTGTGAGATGAAAGATGCACAATGTGACAACATTACACTCTTATTTCTGTAAGTAGGCATTAAGGAAAGAGGAGTAGGGAGTTGCATGGGCTTGCTGTTTTTGTGTATACAGTATGTAACATATATATTTAATGTATCATTAAACTGCTAAATATACATAGCTATGGCTTTAAAAGCCACTTGTTGCAATTATGATTTTCAGTAGACATCTTAACCACATGTTACATCAACTATCAAAACTTCCTGTAGTCTCTGACCACTTTGTAATAGGATTAACTACAATTCTTTTGCTGAGAGCACAGTCCTACCCAATTTTCCAGCACTGATGCAGCCATGCCAATGAGCATTCGCTGCATCCTGTGGTGTGGGTGGGTAGTCACAGAGGCCTTCTCAAGGTAAGGAAACATTTGTTCCCTTATCTTGGGGCTGTGTTGTAGCTGAATCAGGGCTGGAATGTTGGCTTGGACTGGGCCCTTAGCATCATTTTGCTCTTGTTATAGTACAGAGATAAGAATTTATGGCCCCTGATCTGGAAGTCTTCATGGTTAAATATGGGAAGAAAAGGCTGGATGGAACAGCAGTTAGCAGAGTTGACTAATACAAGTGGGCCCCATATCTATGGATCCTGTATCTGCAGTTTCAATTATCCATGGATTGGGGCCCCTTTACCTCACTTAACACAGGGTTCCCTCTTATCCACAGTTTCATTATCCACAGAGAAGCCAGGAACCTTTCTCCTATGGATACTGGGTTGCACCTGTACTAGAAGTGCAGAATAGACAAAGTTGTGACAGATGCAAAAAGGATTTGAAGGTTTTCAGTGTAGGAATTTATTGTTTCTTAAATAGGCTGTAGTTGCAGTTTGGGAGTTGAAGTTTCATCATTCTTACATAATATAATATTTTGTAAACAGACTTCGGTTTGGTTTTGCATTATGAAATGTATCTCAATCTAAATTCGAACTTCAATTAGTTAAAGATTTTTTGTTCTTTCTTTTGAGTATAGTGACCAAGCTGCCCTGATGGCCCCTGAAGAAATGAAAAAGCTGGATAGTACTTGTTAAGATAAACTTTTTAATGTTATGGTCTACTTCTAGGTGCAGACAACAGTTTACGTCATACTCAAATGTAAGCTGGATAGTCAAGTAAAAATGGAAGTAGAATTTTCTTCAGAGCGCTTTCAGTCAGTGAGAGTCCTGGCAAGGATGGAGAATGAGTATACAGTCTCAGTTTGCACTCCTGGTAAGTGCACAGTGTATCTCCCTCTGCTAAACTGCATCTCTCTGGCAGGATGTTTTAGCGTAATTTCTTTGTTCCAGCATCACATTGCTCTCATCTAAAAGGCAAATTGGCACTAGCCAATATATAGGCACGAACAGCTTCCTCCTCTCACCAAGTCTTGAAAAAGCAAGCACTAAAAGTTAAAATTAAGTATACATGAAGCCACAAATATATGATAGTCAGAAATAGAATGCATAGAACTACGAAGGCAGCCTGATTAGACCAGGCTTCCTGTTTTTACTCTTCTGTGTGATGTCTGAAGTGGGGGCTTCTGGGTCACATGAATTGCTGCATGAGCTCCAGATGTGAGAACAGCCTCCACAGGAAGCAGAAGCTCACTTGCACTTCTTGTTTCCCCCAGTCTGTTAAATGTCCAAAGCTGCTGTTAATTTTCGCTGTGTAGTGTTTTTAAAAGTATTGGGGAACTTTGTTTTTGGTATTCAAATATGAAGGGTATTCAAATGCAGGGAGGATGTCTATTAATTATAGCTACAAGTCATTGGTGTAACTCTCTGCAGTCTCTGAAGACTCCCAACCCAACCATCACATGGTCATAAAGAGAAACAAGTGCCACAAGGGTCTATATGGGTGGTTTACTACAATCTACTGTACAACACGGATGTTAAACATAAGGCCTGTGGGAGAAAACCTATAATAGAGATGTTCATATTTAAAATCAATATAAGCAATCTGTTACACAAATCACCAATTACACAGTCCTTATAAAAAATAGCAGTGAGGTCTAATGCAGCAAACGGCACAGAACAATTGCAAGCAGCATCAGGCCTCCTGAACAAGAAAGGTCTTCAGTCACCTCTAAATGACAGGAGGAAGGAGGTGGGCAGCCCGATCCTATCTTGTGCTGGAACAGGCAGTGCAACTGAAGGTAGCTGCAGTGCAAATCTGGGTAAGGAGAAATAAATCTCCTTACTCAGATTTGCACTGCAGCTACCTTCAGTCATGCAGCTACCATGTCATGCAGCACCACCCCAATAGGGCTTACTTGGATTTGCGCCAATGAAATTGCTGATGCAAATCCAAGCAGCCCAGTTAAGGCCAACTGGGCTGGGGTCGGAGGTTTGGATCCAGCCTAGGTCTCCCAGGCTGATCCCACTCTCTTCCTCGGTCTGGTCCTTCCCTCCCCCCCCCCCGCAACCTGCCTTTGTTAAGTGAAATGTAAAAACAGGACAGACATACTCAAAACCAGCCAGTTAACTGAGCCTCCTGTTTAAATTGACCTTGAAAGAGTTGCCAAATGGTAACATAGTCATAATCGAAGTAATGATTGTGAGAGGTCAGCTGCAAAGCTAAAAATATTCAAGAAAATCAAAAACTGAAAGCTGTTGCTTGACCAGTAACATCCGGGGGGGGGGGTGCTACATTTTGCAAGGCCTTGCTGTGTAAACTGCTCCTCTCCCTCTCTATTTTAGCCAGTCTTGAAAGTAGTGAAAGTAATGCCTCTGTGTTGCTTACTGGCTATGACAGTGAGGGAGAAGAGCTGTTTACACAGCAAGGTAAGCTGCCGTGCTAAACCTAGCTCTCTGCCCCCCCCCAGGGAATTTACTGTGCTTGACTCCAAATAGTGATCCAATCTGGATGAAATGCTTTCTGACTGCAGCTCTTCAGAATTGTTTACACTTGGGTTTAAAGAAGTATCATCCTATTGTACAACTGTTTGTGCAAATTTATACTTTTCTCCATTGCTGCTTATAGCATAATGTATTTCCTTTTGGACATTGTTAGTAATTAATTTTTGTCTCATCTCACAGACTTATCACCTGGAAATGTATGTCTACGATTGTTTTCTGGGGATTTAATGGTAGCCGAAGCAAACATCAGCTATTACACTGACATGGAAGAAATTGGCAACTTGCTGGCTATTGCAGCAAATCCAGTAGAATTCATGTGTCAGGTAAAACTTTCATTTCATTAATCTTTATTAGGCATTAACAAAATTACAATTTGACAATCACAACAGAGCATATGGACAAGACAACCAAACCAAACTGAAATATTGAGGGCTTAGCAACATTACTCATCCATATACAGGGTACCACCCCTTATACAGTGGATTCTACCCCCCCTGCCCCTGCCTCAGTAGATGACTTCTCAATAAGGGCATAGAGTTTACCTCTGTGGCTCAAAATTATGGCATGAAGATAATTAGCTATTTGGGTAGTATCTATAATCTATGGGGATCTATCACAGAGATCTATGGGGAGGTGGTGGAGGCAAGTGGAAGACTTCAGCAGTGGTTGGTTTCCTAGTGTTCCTTCTGCAGTGTGAGAGGAGGAAGAGGCTGAAGGAAGTTTTTCTCCAATTTTTGAGGAACTGTTGGATCAAGTAGAACTTGGAGGGGGTTCTTCCAGGTGAACAAACTTAATATACACTCCTTGAAGAAGTAAGTATCTGAGCAGAAGAAATGTTGCCTGGCCTTGCTTAGTGCTGTCTGATGCCTTGAGATCTCAAGGGACTTCCCACCATGCAGGAAGTGGTGAAAGTTTGTGTGACACCAACTACAGCTATTGTTGAACAGAAGCTATTCTTAACTAAATGTGAACAAAAATGGGGCAAATCAACCTGCCCATTGTATCTTTCTGTTTCAATGTGATCATGTAGTGTGACCGGAAGAACATTTTCTGTTTTACATGCAGAAGGTCCCATATTTAATTCCTAGCCTTATCTACAGATAGGGCAAAGGCAAAGGAACATTCTATCTGAAACCTTGGACAATATAGAGCTAGAGGGACCCATGTTCTGACATAGTATATTCCTATGTTCCTAATGTATTAGAATCTAATATTCTTAAATATTTCAGGCATTTAAAATAGTACCTTACAATATAGAAGCTCTTGACAAAATTCTGACAGAGTCCTTGAAGAAGAACCTTCCTGCAAGTGGTTTGCATCTCTTAGGGATCAATCAGCTAGAGGAAGAAGACATTACAACAAGTGAGTGTGGTGCTGGTGGTTTGAAAAGTATGCTGTGCATCTGAGTTCTAAAATCAATAACTAAAAAGTAGCACTGCATTCCATGAAAAATCATAATACAATTTACTTTAAATACTCTTTGTCATATTCAGTTTAGGGGCTTTGTTCAAGGAGCTTAGGGTTGCACATTGTTCTTTCTCCTCTTTTATCCTTGCAACAACCCTGTGAGGTAGTTTAAGATGAGAGATAGTAGCTGGTTGAAGATCAATCAGGAACCTTCATTCTGAATTGGTGATTTGAGTTCAAGTCTCCCACATCCTAAAAGCCACTCAAGCCAGATACTCTGGCTCTTCTATTCATATCTTAATAATCTGATATGGCACTTAGTTCTGAAATTTATCTCCATATTAGGGTTGGACTATGAAATATGCAAAGTTCAATATGGTGCACTTACTGTTCTTTAGTAAGGTTAATGATGGAGTTTGGGATTCCCTGTTGCCCAAATTTTCCAGGCAATGACCAGGTTCAGATATTATGATAAACCATGGTTTAATCACAGATTAGCATTACAGTAATGAGCCTCAGTCTTTTTCCTTGTGCTCTCATGTACGTGTCCTCATGTATGCATGTGTATGAGGAGAGGAAATTTGCAACTTCCCATCTTGGTTTTAAAACAAATTGGGATTTGCTGCTTTGTCTGATTCTGGCAAAATCCCTTGCCATTTTTGAATGATGTTTCTCTCAAATTATAAATGCATATCATTTATAATAGAGGGGAAAACACCCTGGAGAGTTTGCTATCTACGGTCATAGATCAGGGGGTTTGAAATTGTGTTCTGGAGAACCTGGGATTCATTAGAATGTATTGGGGTTCCATAATGACAAGACCAGTACATTCAGACAAGTTGACCTTCCCTTGAAAGACAACTTGTTACCACTACCAGTCTTCCTCAACCATGGGTAATCACCTGGAAGTGTTGCATGTGTTCTGCATTTTATGCAGAGAGACAGTGAATAACAAGATGCTCAGGCAGACAGTGCTCCCCTGTGAACTTGGTGTGCCCTGTAATATATGCCCCAGAATGCTTTGCAAAATGTGGAGATTCCATGGTAGTCATACAGAGTTTTTTTAGTGCATCAAGTTCAGAAGGTTCCTCACAGAAGAAAGTTCCAAAACTACTAGACTAGTTTCTTCTTTATTTTTTCCCAGTCTTGTGCTCGTACTGATACTACAAAAGAAATTTGCATTATCTGTCCTTCCCCCACTAGACCAGAGGGATGAAGAGCTGCCAACTCTACTGCACTTTGCTGCAAAATATGGGCTGAAGAACCTCACAGCCCTGCTGCTAACATGCCCAGGAGCCCTGCAGGCCTATAGTGTTGCCAACAAATATGGCCACTATCCCAACAACATTGCAGAGAAACAGGGCTTCAAAGATCTCCGGCAATTTATTGATGAATATGTGGTAAGAAGGGCTATTTGCTTTCTACTTTCCACTAACTCTGTCCCTGTAGTGTTCGGCCAAGAATGGTCTGTTGAAGAATGGGAGTATGGTCAGTGATGTCATGTAGGGGGAACGCGGGGGGGACTCAGTTCCACTTGTGAAAATTAGGGCTGACTCCGCCCACTTCACTCCATGGTGCTTCCCCCCTCCTCCCCCTTCCGATTCCTCTGCAAAGAGCTTTTCTTCTTGGTTGGCCGGCACTCAGAGGGTTAAAGGCATCCTGGGGGTGCGGTGGTGAATCGAGGGGGCCCCCGGAGGGGACAGAGGGGAGCTGGGACTTTTTGAAGCTGCCCTCCTGACGTGCCAGGCGTAAGCGGGCTTTGGTGTGGGGAAGCGCCCAAGGGTGCCGTCCGGAGTGGTGCCGCCCCTCAGCCCCTTCCACAGGTTCCTGCCTTATTCTGCTCAGCCAGCCTTGGCTTCGAGGCTGCTGCCCCCGTGCCAATTTTCAACTTCCCTGGCAATTTTGAATAACTCCACCTCGCCTAGCTGTGAAGACGAAGTAAAGGCTTTCGCCGCTGTATCTCCAGTCCAGAGCATTTCACTGGCGCTCTGGGTGTGAGGCTTCTTTGGGAGACTGTCCCCATTGCTATTGGAGCTGCAATTGGGGTGGGGGGGAATTCTTCGCTTTCTGTTCTGTAGGCGCCAGGCGCTGTACAGAACCAGCTGGCTCCGCACATTTGTAGCTGACATTATCGCTATCTAGGAACCAGCCGCGGGTAGACCTGGGCTCCCCAAATAACTGAAATTGGGGGAAATTAGCTAGGAAGGGGTCAAATTCAGTAGTATGACAGTTTTGGATCATTGACGTGGATGAGCGATGCGAACAATCGAAAAGTGCCTCAAAATTAGGTTAACAGTAACCAGGAGACGGAGCTTTTTTAAAAAAATAGTTTATTAAAAAATATAAATAGCAAGTAAAAGGCAACAGGAATTGGTTGGAGAGAGACAGAGCGCTGTGATGAGGATTCAGAAGGAAGAGAAAAAGTAGGGAGATAACTACCTATCCTATTCAGCTGGTCAGGGGTGCGAGGTCCTTGTAGGCAGCACAGGCAGGGTTGTAAAATTCTAGGTTCCAGAAGACAAAGATGGAGCAAAAGGCAGTCCTTAGAAGGACCCAAGATGGAGGAGGCTTTCTGACTGGAACAGTAACCTCCAAAAACGCAGCAGGAACACTCCTGCTAGATTCTGAAGTGAACCTCCCCCCCGCCTTATTTATTTATTTGATTTTTATCCCGCCTTTCTGCCCGAGGGGCACCCTTCCCTCCTTAAGTTCTGCTTCCAGAACAGGGTTAGATACACCAATTTGCAGAAAGGAAACAAAAACTTTCCTAGTAGGAAAACAAAGGTGTTTGGGTCTGCTTCTTTAGTTATGCATCATGCACTTCCTGATTTGATTGGATTTATTGGGCTCTTGATTGCTCACCCATCAAAACATTCCTGCTGGACAATAGGTGTAACAGGGTGTGTGTTGCTTCAGACTCAGATTGGGAGACTTCTTGGCTCAGCCTAAAAAGAACTGCCCAGGTGAGCCTGGCTCCTGGACAGATTGGGAACTTGCATACTTCTTTTGTCAGAAACCCAGACTTGCATTGCAAGGCCCTAAGGGGAAAGGAGACCTCCAGATGTCCCTGGCACCAATTCTTAATAGCTCTAGAATTAACATTATCTCTTGAGGGTCACCTATGTGACCTCACCTCTTTGCAGGGCAGCAGCCTGTTTTAACTCCCAGGATGAGATTCAAAATGGAGTCAGGCCTGTACATGTGTTTGGGAAAGAGAGGGTGTCCACAACAATGGACTACAGAGTCGTTCAAAGACATGAGCCACATTTGTCCTATTATATTCAAGCATCTTCTTTCCCAGCTGGCTGGTTAAAAAAATAAATCTGGCTTTCAGCCAGCTCATTGAACTGTGAAGCCCACCTGACTTTTAAGAGCAGGAAAATTAAGAGTTCAGATAACTGTATCCAATACCACAGGTAAAGCAGGGTTAATGTCCACAGGTCACACAAAGTGGGTCCACATATCCCCCTTTCTGTTTGCCCAGGACCTAAATCGGGCTTTTCTGCTCACTAAACTGCAAGTGTCAGTGCCAGGACTCCAAACCTGCAGGAGTTAGATAAGTAGGGTAGGGATCGTACACAGTAAGATGGAAGTTGTTTTATGTTCTGCTTGCATCTTAGCATCCTTGCCAATCCTTGTTGCTACCACCCTTTTTTGGTCTCATTGTAAGAACACCCGTGTCTTGTTTTACTCTTGCATTTTCCCTTCTATTCCATGTTTTTTTGGATATACTGTAGTGCGTTGTACTACTTTCTAAATAAATTATGATTTCAACTGTCTGTTCTCCATTCACTCTGAAGGGAATGTGTTGCTACATCTCCTGGACTGCTCATGTCGTACTGCTGTTTGGTTTTAAGGAAGTCCCTGGCTTTCAGGATTTTTGGCCTTACTAAGAAGGAGGTTTTCCCCAGGCAACCTCCTCCTGTCTGGATTCCTGGTGGTGGCGGCGGCAGTGGTCTACCTTTCCCAGTTATTTCTGAGATATCTTTGAAGGATGAAGCAGCAGTAGGGAAGTGAGAAACAATCACTAACTGTTGTGTGCTCAGCAGTGTTGCACTTATACAATTATCAGTGTTGATAATAGTAAGATACACTCAGCACAATTGTACAGGGTAGTGTTACTGTGGCAGATACTTTCTTTTCTTCTTGATGTTTACATTTTTCTTTGGGGGAATATGCTTCTTCAAAAGTGTCCAGGATGTGGTTTAACATGTAAACAGCTAAAGTTAAAAGCAAGCAGTCTTTTATTTGTTTCTATCTCTTGAGGACTATAGGTTAGGGTACATAAAGAGATAAGCACAGCATTTTGGGTACGCTCTTTTGAGAAGGCATTAGAAGATCCAGTGCTCCTGAGCCAAGAAACCCACAAGGCTCTAGGAGCCACGGAGATGCACAATAAGGTAGAGAATCCCCAGGAGGGTAGGGCTGGTTGTGCCCAGGAAACTGGCCTCACCTGAGTCAAGCTTCAACAGTGATAAGGGAAGGCCTGATGACTTCTGACCTGTTCAAATAACTGGAATTAAGGTTGATGAGAAAAAGTGAAGCAGGAACAGGGAGGTGGGTGCTGATTACTAGCCACTAGGCGCTGCACCCAGCTTGCCCTCCTTCTTCCCTTGCAGGGAGACATCAGCTCAGAGCTCTTGCTGTAGAGTTGCTACTTCCATTAAAGTAGGCAAAGGTTTATTAAAAGGAAGAAAGGAATAGACATTGAACCAAAGTGCAGCATCAGATACTTGAGGTTCGAGGTAAAATGAAACAAATCTAACCAAATCCAACCAAACAGTCCCTGCTCTGCTTATGCAGGCTGAAGATCTGTGCTTATCTCCTAAGCTGGAGGGGCATGACGGCTTGCATACTAACCCTATACTTGCTTGAGCAAAACAGGCATCCTTTCAGACCAACCTTTCCTTTTTATGGAGTGTTGGGGATTGGGTTTCTGCTTTCCTCATTGGCTACCTAACCCATCCCCCTGGGGCCTTCACCGAGCCATGGTCAGGTGGTTGGTCATAATCAATTAGGAGGGGTGACTAGATCCCAGCAACATGACCCTGATGTCATCCTGGTTCTTTTTTTGAAAGAGACGAAGTGCCGGACAACTATATTATTTCACTGTCCCTTTTTGTATTGAGCTATCTGAAGATGTTGACTTAGGCTCCCTGACCTGAGCATGGTGTGTGAAGATGTGATGACTGAACTCCTCTTGCTCCTTTTCTTTCCCCATCTAGTCCCATTAAGGAAAGGCTCAGTGTCCAGATCAGTAGCAAAAAGACTTGCCTAAACACTTTGAAATTAATGCCATTACAGTAAAATTATATGGCCAAGTCAACTGGTCATTCTGTGTATAGTATTCCTGGTTGTCTCCGTCTGGGTCCACCAAGAACAACAGCTTCTAGCCAGTTCATTTGCTGGGATTTAGTATGCATCAGTCAGTTGGGCATCTAAGCCATCTGACCAGGTCAGATGAGAGAGATACTCATATAATGGTAAATTAACCGATCAGATGGGCAGTGACATCATCGACCCTAGGTTTCTTTACATCAAGCACAAGGATTTTTACCAGTAGTTGTGTTCTGATTTGGTTCCTTCAGAGAAAAAACCTCTGTATAGCCAAACTCTCACCCATCTTCTGAGGATCAGAGAGGTATGAAGGGGTCCTCAAGCTGCTCCTGGAATAAATATCAGATAGGAAACAATGAGACTTAGGGCACAATCCTGACCAACTTTTCCAGCACCAGAATAAGAGCAATGCAGCTTCCGAGGTAAGGAAACAAACATTCCCTTACCTTGAGGAGGCCTCTATGACTAGTACTCCACTGCAGAATGCAGAACATGGCCAATTGGCACATCTATGCCAGTGCTGGAAAGTTGATTAGGATTGCACCCCTAGATGCATTAGGGAATTATCTTCCTTTTGAGTTTTTCTGTATTCTCCTACTTAGATTTTTGCTTAGATCCAAAACCTGGGCACTGCCATGATATATTCTAAGGCCTGCTTATGAATATATCAAGTAAGACTGTCACTCTGAATGGAATCTGGTATTTAGCAAATGACAGTCATTCTACTTGTCAAACCAGGCTGATAATAGCAGTCCTACTGTGCAATCTTATGCATGTCTCCTCAGAAGCAAATCCCATTGTGTCACATAGGACATATTCCCAGAAGAATGCATATAGGAGTGCAGCATTCATTATGTTAGTTCAAGTTTACTGCACTTTCCAATCCTGTGAAATTCTGAGATGGGTTTTGTAGGTAACGGTTTCAAGGGTTGTTGATTCTTAAATGGAGTGAGTCCAATCATGTGTATAAGGACATTTGCCCAGCACAGTGGTGTGCGTATTCATTGAAGAAGGGAGGTATGTTTTTCTCTTAAAACAGCTCTTAAAAGTTGGCATATGGCCACTATTTGGTGGAGTCCAGATTATAATTTTTTTACCCAGTTGGGACCTTTCCAGGCAATTATTTCATAGGAAGCACAAGTGTGTTGTTTGGATCTAGATATCTTTTCTGAAGGAAGCTGTTTTGGGGATCTCCCATTTTCCCAGCGTTCAGTTGTTGTTTCCCCCAACTAATGAAGGAGGTTCTGAGCTCTGGAGCGGTGTCTGTAAAGTGATTATACTCTGATAAGCCATACAACTTCCCTTCTAATTGTTATGTTGTGAACCTAGAAACTTATGCTGATTTTTGCCCCCCAAAATAATCTTGAGAATTGTAGTTTTTATTAGGAGGCTGAGTATTCGAGATCCCTGGGGTTTCTGTGGAGAAATAGTGACTGGCATTCCCTGTCTTATGCACTGGAGTGCACAATGCCCATCCTTGATTAAAAAAGGGAAACAGCAGCACAACTTTACCCCCCATCGCACTCTCCTCTCCCCACCGCTATAATCCAGCTCTCCAATCATGATATGTGGACTAGATAGCCCAGCCTTTGAACTAGCCTTTGAACAAGGACGTTCAGGGCCATCTTGAAAATGCTAACATTTCAAAAGGTCATGTTTTCCTCTGTTTATGTGAGTAAACTCTTAAGGGGAGTTGCTGTAGTCTCAGGGGAGTCTGTTGTTTCTCTTCCCCTTGTAGGAGACTGCAGATATGCTGAAAACTCATATCAAGGAGGAACTGATGCAAGGCAAGGAAGACAACTCTGTCTACGAGTCCATGGCTCACATCTCCACTGACCTGCTGATGAAGTGTTCTCTGAACCCTGGCTGTGATGAGGAGCTCTATGAATCCATGGTTGGCTTGGTTCCTAGTGCCACAGAGGATCTGTGTATGTATAGATCTTCATCTTGCTGTGGAATTCCACATTTCCAATACACTGAAATTCACCCACATGTAGACATCACACTGTTAAAAGTTCATGGGGCAAGTTGAGGGGTGTGGAAAGCTTATGCCAAAAATAGTTGGTTAGTCTTTAAGGGTCAAATCCTATCCACTTTTCCAGCACTGGTGTAGCTGAATCCTGAGAAAGGGGGGGCAGTCAGAGAGGCCTCCTCCAGGTAAGAGTGCATTTGTTCCCTTCCCTTGGTGCCACATTGAGGCTGCACCAGCACTGGAAAGCTAGATAGGATTGGGCCCTAAGTCGATACAAAAGATATAATAATTTTTTACTTATTCCTGTGAGGAAATTGTTTTCCTTTAACCTATTTTTGACAATTCTGTGAATTTATAATTTATTGGGTTTTGGGGTAGAATGACATGTCACTCCCTCACTCACTCTCTCTCTCTCTCTCTCTCTCTCTCTCTCTCTCTCTCTCACACTCACACACACACACACACACACACACACACACACACACACACACACACAC
>JAJKFI010000034.1:10649859-10746145 GCA_029204185.1 Lerista edwardsae
CACACACACACACACACACACACACACACACACACACACACACACACCAAAAGCTACTTCAGAAAGTGAGGTTTTTTTTAAATAAGAGAAAAGGTAGCAGGTACTTGGTTCTTTCTTTAGTCACTGCTTCTCCCTTCAAGGGTGCAATCCTAACCAACTTTCCAACACTGGTGTAGCAGTGCCAAGCATTCTGCAGTGAAGTAGTAGTCACAGAGACCTCCTCAAGGTAAGGAAATGTTTGTACACTTACCTCAAAGCTGCATTGTCCTTACCCTGGTACTGGAAAGTTGGTTAGTTGCCCCAAATCATGATGTTCCTAGATTCTGGATACTATTTACTCTCAGAAACACATCTGGAACCCCAGGGTGTAGGGAGATAATGTGCATGGAGTTGGAGTGCATCCAATAAGAGCTTGTTCCCTGTCTGCCTGTTCTTACCCTAGCCCTGGTAAACTGCAAAAACCTCTCCATGTTCTGTGTTGAAGATGATGCCAAGAATTTTATAGCCCATTTTGAACATGCCTGTGTGTATAGAGCACACTCTATACATCCCTGCTTGCTGAAACGTATTCATAGTGGATCCGCCTGCTAAGTTGGCTCAAGGGAACTGAACAACTGTGAGCTTCTTAAGGATAAGGCCAGGGCCAGATTGGGACTTGCTGTGGAAGAGTTTACAGGAGTGTTATGATATATCTGGTACACAAACCCCTTCAGCTTATACAGTCATCAATTGGACCAAGCCTTATCAAATGCACAATATGATAATTATCATATTGCCTTATCAAATGCACAAGCCTGCACAATATGGGTGACGGAGGCAAGAGCCAAGATGAAGGATGAGGTCCTGTCGACCATGAATTGCGCAATTTGCTCTTTGCTTTCCCAATGGAGAACCAGCTCAGTTGAGAAGGTTTGGAGGGGGAAACCTGAATTCATCTTGCCCAAGAATTCAGAGAAAGGGACAGTCCAGAGGAGGGGGAAGTGGTTGTTTCCCAGCCATATCAACCCAGAAGCTGCACCTCCTACACAGGCAAAATCTTCCCAAGTTTCTCTTTGTCTTGCCCCTCAACCCGTATTCTTGAACACATTGTGTAGGGCCACAGTAGTGCTACAGAATGTGTGCCCAGCTATTTAGGGAAGCCGTTAGGTGGGCAAGGAGTGGGAGCACTAGCTGGGGTGCTGTGCAGGGAGCTAGTTACCCCTCTGTCATCTTACCTTCAGGGCCATTGCCACCTCCGGCCATTTGCTCCTGCAGGCCCTGTTGAAACAGACAGGATAAGCAGAGTGTGCAAGAAGGTGCTGAGCGATTCTGTTCTGATCAATCATGGATGCAAGCAATAACAAAATCAGCTTGCTGCTGCAGTTGATTGCAATAGCAGCTCTGGAGAAAGAGGTGGGCTTTTGCTGTTCTGCTCCTCTTCCCACACACACTCAGAGTAAGAGGATTGGGGAGCCAATTTAAGTGGCCAAGCAGGTGGCAGGCCAGAGGGGGGTGGCAGGCAGGCAAGATGTGCAAGGAGCCCCTCAACAGTTTGCCCTTTCCTCCCCTTTGTTCAGCCTCATGGAAGGGAAGAGAAACCTCGGAGGTGAATTATTCCTACTGGAGCTTCCAACTGTAATTCCTGCAGTACAGTTTTTTTTCCATTCCCACCACCAGAGGGCCTAATAGAAATCTTGCACACAACTGCACACTAGTTATTCCTTTGCTTCAGCGTTAAGGAGACTGTACATTAAATAGCTTCCTGCTATTAATGGTGAGAAGTTCTTCCTATGTCTTATATTATCTACATGTTACAAAGTGTCTGCATGCCATGTCCTAGTTTGTGTTTTGATTTTGCAGACAGGGTAAAAGTCTGAGTGGTATAGCCACGGCCTGAGTGGTATAGCCACAAAAGTTCAAGTAAAAACATGTTTTTCTTATAACTTGCTCAGCTCATACATGTTCTCTTTAAAACTGTATGCACCTTATTTGCTCCTTTTGTAATTCTGTAATCCCATTAATATGTGCATGTGTTTTGGATGCTTTTGAACCTATTTTGAAAAAAAGTTTCCTTTCAGGCACACCCACTCTTGCCTTCTAGTCATGTCTTCACTCAGAATTGCCTCCTCCCAAAGTTCTTGTCTAGGTATTTTTCTCTCAGCTTCTCTGAATCAGCCCCCTGATTCACTCAGGAACTGGTGCATTCCCACTATTAGGCCATTAGTTAGAAGGCCATTACATGAAGCACACTCCTACATTTTGTCTAGCAAGCAGATAGTCAAATATGTCTCCCTGTCTAAATTGCTGCATAGCCCAACCCACCCACTGGCATATGCCTCAGAATGTCTTGAGGAAGTGATTGGAAGCATCTTCCAGTTTTTGCCTGCAAACTTCCAGTTTACTTCTGGATTACTTTGTGGGCATTCTGGAGTGTGTTGCGGGCCCAGCCCAGCCCAGAATAAGCACCCAGTGTGACACTGAGGCATGACATGGAGCATCACATCACAGCCCACAGCAGAGGATGAGGTGGGTCACATCACTAAAAAGTTTGGGAACTGCTGCTCTGTGGTTTTTCAAATTTGGGCTCTCCGCCTTGACGTAATTTTACTTGCAGGTCTTGCTGCATAATAAAGTTGCAAATGCCTAGTGGTCAGGTCATGTGGATAGATTTTTTCCCCTCAGATTCCTTCTCTAGGATTCCTCTTCCGTCAATGACATGAGCGTGGGTGCAGCACATACTCTGCTATGCCTCCCCCCCCCCAGGCACCTTTCTGGCTGGGGTGCAATCAAGACTTGGTGCCTTCCTGGAAGGACACAAACTAACTCAGTCAAGCCTAGGAAACTCTTAGCTTGTGCACCTAGGAGAAGTTCCAGATACTATTGTCTACCCTGGAATGCCTATTTCCTTTGTCTGAAGTTCTATAACTGCCCTGACCAGAAAGCAGAATTTTGTCCGCTTTCTGTGGCAAAGATGGCCATGTTGTCTATTTGGCAGTCTCTTCTCCTCCCCCATAGAGGCTTCTTCCATTTTTGTTGCACTTTCTTCCTCACTGAAAGCTTTCCTGCTGTCTGCTATTGGTAAGGCTTGTCCCACTTGGAAAGGCTTTCACATCAGTTGCTGCCTTCACCATGGAGGAGCTACTTTCCCTGCTCAGCAAGGGGTACCTTTTCGCTGCATTTTTTCCTCCCGGGAAGCTGAAGCCATGTGTCCCAGTTTCATTGCACAGAAGGACATTCTACTACAGTCTACTCAGCAGATTAAGGATACGTAATTTTTTCCTCTCTCTCACTTTCCTAACAGCTTCTCCTCCCTCCTAAAAGCCTCCATTCCTTAATACTTGTTTTATACCTCCTGCTAATTTTCTCCTTCTCTTCATCTCTAGCTAAAGAAACTCAGTCCAGTTGCCAGTCCGATTTTTACTCTCATGGTTTCCTGCCTTCGTTTACCTCACACTAACTCAGAGCTATATACACATATTTTCTCACCCACAACTATTTATGTTTCTGTGCAACTGCTCTCTCAAGTAAATGTGCCTTTTTACCCATTTTCAATATTACTTAGTAAATCACTTTATCTTCTTTGAAAGTTTGGTCTTATGGTAACTGGTAGCCTAATTGGAGGAGGTGTTTTGTTCTGTGATCCAGTCAATGATTCCAAAACTGTCAGTCACTGCCAATTCTAACATCTCACACTCTATGTATTGCTGATTCCCCCAATCTTAATTTAATTCTGGACTGTGGGATCTGGACCAGAGATTGCATGAGTGTTGTTCACATGTAAGAATGACATGTGTGTAAATGAGCAGTGTTGGCAGCAGAAAGATGGGAGGAGTATGATTGGATTCTCATTCATTTGGACATGTTCTTGCTTCTGTTCCTACACCATTTTCAGAGCATCCCTTTTAATTTCCTATTGGGATCTCCCACCAAATATCTGGTCTTGTTTTCTATAACATTTTCTGTCACAAAAGGCATATCAGCCATGTAAAGCAGCAGCTGACCTGCTAGGCCATGAAAGCCAACCTATTAAACTTAGGGCTCCTGGACCTTTAACAATTGTATAGAGGAGAAAATTGCCGTGAAATGACAAGCTGCACCTGCTGAAATTCCCTCTTCTACAGTTGTTAAAGGTCCAGGAGCCCTAACATTGAAATCTTGGCCACTCCTGTGCTAGGCTCTTTAGGCATTGTAGGGCGAGTGTTTTTTTCCCCTCTGAAATTGCCATCCTTTGCTCACTCACTCTTTACAGAGCTTCCAGAAAATGTCATTGCTGACTTGAGGCATTCCACTGTTTTCTGTGTTGGTGTCCTGTGTTTTTTCATACATGATTTGTGGTGATTCTTGGTAATAAAACACAGGTGCCTCAACAGCCTCAACAGTATGGACAAGCAAAGCAGTACTGAGGCTTTTCAGGGCTTCTGTGCCTTGAATTAAATAGTTCCTGTTTGCAAGTTCTGCCCATTTCATTGCTTGCTATTGAACAGGGCAGCGGGATTTATAATGAACACTCCTTGAGTAATCTTGTGGAATTGCCCAAATTTCATTTCCTGTTTCACGTGGTAGGGTTTTTTGTTTTGGCAGGGGTGGGGGAAGGCTTTAGATCACTGATTAGCCTCACTCTGACTCCTGTGGAAAAGAAACTGACATTTCAGAGAAGTTATTCAAGGGACAATTAATAGGTTGCTATTGGTCTTTAATCCCTCTGTGTTAAACAAGCAGAACCTGTAAGGCGGAAATGTTTGTTTAACATCGCAGAGCACCTTTGCTGAACAGGATATAGTTTCATGTAAACATTATAGTAGGATGTTGGCTGTGGTAATGGACAGCACTGGAGAGGATATTTGCTGCACTATATTAACTGTTATGTGGAACCATTTTTAATTCTGATTCTAACTAATAGAGAAAAATCAGTGGCTCAGCAGTGCTAGAGAAGTAGGGGTCAACTCTGGGAAATGGGCGCAAAAGGCAGCGTTGAAGGAGGACAAGTAGGCTGCCATGGATTTCTGCATTGACTAGTGGAAGATGAAGCAAACCTATAAGGAAAGGGCAGGAGGGATTCATAAGGACAGTAGCAGAAAATGAAGAATAAAAGGATTGATGGTAACAATGAGATCCTTGCTGAGGAAGACAGAATATGTGCATTATGAGATTGATTCTCAGAAACACAAAAACATTTTAGAAGATACTAGGCCCCACATTGCTGTGAATTTACCACAAAACTCCACAGGATTTCCCTGTTTTAAGGTACTGGGGCATTGCAAACTCCCAGCACAGAAAAAGACTAGCTGGGAACGCAAACATTCAAGGATTTCCTATCCAGAAACTTGTTGTCATGGAGGTTGTGTATTTTAGTTGCCCTATTTGCAGTGATGGGATCAGCTAACGACTTGGGGGAACGCTGGGCGGGCAGCAGGAAGGCTGGGCGAGATTTCCGGGTGATTGACAGCCCATCTGTCCGGGTCCGCTGCCTGCCGCACGGGCTGCCCTGGCCTCGGAGGGGGCGCCCGCTCGCTGGGGGGGGGACAGGTGGGGGCCCCCAGGTGCCAGGGCGCGCAGCGGCGGGGCGTGCCACCCCGGGGGCAGCCTTTCGGCACTGCTGATAAGTATCAGCACTGCTGAAACACAGGAAGGCACTGCTGATAAGTATGATAGGTCAGCCCCTAGAGCAAGGCAGTGGAGTCAGTACATAAAGTCTTTGACTGGGCCCAAAATAACCCTGCTAGCTTGGGTTATCATCTGGTCAGCAATGGTATGGAAACTATTATAACTAGAAAGGCTGTGGAGTCAGTAACACAAAACCTCCAACTTCACCCGAAATTGATCCACCGTCATGCACCAAAATTGTATACATTGTAGCTTGTCAGTACTATAACTGTGAGGGATGGCTCAAGGCCTGAGGCTGCAGGGAAGCCTCTGGAAGGGAAGAGGAATCCTCTGAAAATTCTTCAGTAGCTCCACGCAAAAACCAGGACTGCTGCTTCCATGTACATTGCCCAGGCTGCATGGAGTATCTCTGAACCAGCAGTCACTGAGAATTGGGACACTGCCTCAAAGAGTTCCCATGCAACTGGGTTCAGCCAAGGGAATCTTCATTACCAGGGGCAGCTGTAGCATCCAGTTCATAATATGCTAGAGAAAGCATATGGAGCTTAGAGCAGGTCTGTGTCCCATGGCTCCCAGCAGTCTGCCACTGGTTGGTGTTTTCAAATGTTACTGTCCCAGTGTGCAGTATTGCCATACCAAGAAGATTTCTAATGTGGCTTTCCATGAGGGGTTTTTAACATGAGACTTTGCCCTCAGTTGTACTTAGAAGATGCAGGAAGCTTTTAAACAATGCAGTGATGGTATGTATCGCCACTTTTTTCCCCCCCAGATGTTGAAATGCTTGAGGCCGATTCCAGCAGCCCCTTTGCACGGACCACAAAGGACTACATGATGCGCAAATTCTTAGAAGGTGAGCAGGTGTGTCCCAGGTTGTGGTCTGAGGGCACATGATACAACAACCACTTTGCTGAAGCTAAGTAGATCTAGCTCTGAACAGTGCTTGGATGCCTTGAGATCTGTTGTGGAAGAAAGGCAGGCTATTGTGCTTAAAAATAAATAAATGTGGAGGAAAGAGATCTTACCTAGAACTATTAATATCCTCTCCCAATGCCAGCCAGAGGCAAAGAGCTGTTGCACATTGCCTTTTGCCTATATGAGGAATGCATGTACACACACATGCGCACACACACATACAGAGTCAAACCACTGCTCCGGCAGCTACAGTGACTTCCAATTCCATGTCAGGCCCAAATCCACAATTACGGATCTTCCTTCCAAGGAAGTTAAGGAACTACCCCTTCCTTCATGGTTTTTTTTGGTGATGTCTCAAAACATTTTTGCTTCATCAAGCATTTGGGTGATGGGTTGGTGGTTGCCTCCTATGCCATATACCTATATATGGTATAATTGCTTGCTGCTGTTTATTTTTTGGTTACTACTTTTATCGTTGGTCTGAACTGCCAACCCCCTTTTATTAATTGCTTTATTTACTATAAGCTTTATTCTTATTTTTATGGGAATTTGTGAGCTACTTTGAGCATTTATCATTGCAAGAGAAAATTGGGATATAATTTTTTTATTTACTTTCTTAATTAAAAATGTGAGGCCTTGGGACCATTTTTCAGTTGTTTTTTATCAGCTAGCTTTGCACACAAAGAACAATAGTCAGTTTAATCTTCTATTTGTCAGTGTCCCCAGTCCAGGTGGAATAATCTGCTTCTGCCAGCTCTGGTCCCATATTTCATCACCAGCACAGCGGACAGCATTAGAACATCACTGTAGATCTTTGTTACAGCTTTTGCAAACTCAGCTGCTTTTTTGTGATACATTTACTGCTGCCCTCCCATATAAGTAGATTTTCTGCTGAATAGCTGAAAGATTTGCTACGAAGTGACTAGTTATCTTTTCCCAAGTCTAATAATACAGGTGGCACTCATGTGAATGGTTTTGCCTTGTACTGGATTTTTAAAAATCAGCCCTCTAGGCATCATTTGAAAAGTTAGGGTTGTAAAGGATGAGCTGTATTTTGGATCAAACACATTTGCTTCAAGAATTTATGTTTGAAGGGGCACATCACATGTAATATACAGATGTACAGTATGTAGAGAATCTCTGTTTTTTTATTTAAGGTTTTAAGTTTATTTAAAGTATTTAAATTTAAGTAGCCAGCACTCCCCTTCCCTTTTTCTGGTAGCTTTCTCTTTTTCTGTTTGCCCATATGAAGATGACTATATGCCGCCAACTGTGCAATTTCTTCATTTCTGATGCTGAAGCTCCTTCAAAAAGACATTCTCCCTTATTCCTTAAGATCAACAACAAAGTCCCTGGTGTGTGTGTCCTTGCCTGGATAAGTCCTGATGATAGGTTAAGGTCTCAGGACTTCACAGCTGGAGCACCTGCCTTTGAGTCCTCTCGAGATGTTGAAAGCATTCTACCAGGGGAGCTCAAAACATGGAACCCCAGTGCTTGAATGTTTGTGAGCAAACAGAACCACTTGCAAACTTTCTTTTTCTAATTGAAACCTTTGTGAGCAGTTATTCTCCCAAAGGTCCAATTCTTTGTGAGGATGTTTGCGTCTTAAAGAGAGGGAATGAATGGTTTCGAAAGGCTTAGCTTTTGTGGAAATGTGTTTAGTACTTGACAAAAGCTTGACAATTTCAGGTCAACCGTTACAATGCTTTTGTATCCCTACCCTCTTCACCAGGAAATTCTCTTGACTTGGCCTACAAACCACTGCTATTATACTGTGAGTTCTTGCTTGTTGGGTGATGTTGGTTTGGCCTGTTGCTATGTACAGTACTGTGTTTTTGCTTATTTTTTGTGATGTAATTTTGATTGCATTTGTGTGATCTTGGAATGTTGTTGTATGACCTTTATATACAATTTATATGCAAGTCTTTATATACAGTGAGCTACATTAAGCATCTGGTTCTGGGCTAATCAAGAAGGATGCAAGTTCTGGAATATTTACGGAAATATAAATAGTATTGACTTAACACCTAGCAGGAAAATAGATCTAATGAAGCTGCCTATCACATGGGCAGCTCATTCCTAAGGGTGCCTTGCATGTATTCATTTTGACTGAAGAAGGCATTTCTACATTTTGTAAGCAGTGCTTTATTAGACCAATTCCAGGTACCAATTCAGTGATTCCACTTCCAATAAAACAAAGATACTGTTTTAAAAACATTTTCCTAGTTGTGTTAAAATGTGTGCCCAGTTGCTCAGTTTTGTGTGGTTTTCTAAATTTTAGTTTGCTTTCCAGGAGTTAACATGGAAGTGCCAGAAATAAAAGAGGATATATACCATCAGTGTGAGGATGAAGAACTCTACCACACAGTGGAACAAGACACTTTCCCTCAGGAAATGGTCAACAGACCTCCTGTTCCAGTTCCAAGACCAGACTCCACTAAACAGGACAAAGAACCATACATTTATAAAGGTGACTCCCTCATCAAGATTACTATTTTACAAAAACAACATCTCAGCAATGTAGCCTAGGCTGGAAAAACGCAGTTTCTTTCCTCTTACAGTGGCCTTCTTAGAATTCCAGTTGGTTTTTGTCCCCTTGATGACTCCAGGAGCAAATCCGATGATGAGAGAAATGCTAAAGGACTGGAAATAATGAAACAGAAATGAGCCTCCTTTTTAAAGAACAATTTATGCAACCAGCAGCCTCCGTGTGACCTCTTCTGGGAGGGTACAGAACCTCAGCTGGGCTCATTCCCAGGAAGCTCTCATACAGAGTAACTGAATTCTCATCTCCACAGGCAGATTCAGGCATGGGGGAACAGGGATTGGGGAAAACAGATACATTTTATGAGGCTCAGGAGGCTGCAAGTTCAGTACTGAGAAGAAAAAATTGATACTAGAAAGTTGGTGTCCAGATCTTGTGTGGTCTTCAGAAGCACTGGAACCTAGTAAGAACACTTAACATTCTGCATTCTGAACTCTGTGTGTGTGTGTGTGTGTGTGTGTGTGTGAGAGAGAGAGAGAGAGAGAGAGAGAGAGAGGTGCCTATTTGACTGTCCTCCCAATAACTACGTCCCAGTTTCTTGGTTCCAACTATAATTTTTGGTCATAGGAAGGAGAAGTCAATAGGTTTTAGTCGTAGTCTTATAAAAGCAAAAGTTGCATACCGGGCCCAGTTTCCAGGCTGATTTGGACATCACTGTTTTGGTCTGGGTGACAGCTGCCCATAGGAAATAGTGGGAAAATCCCAGGATTTTAGTGTAGCTGAGATTTGGGCAGTAGTATATTCTTCCTGAAACAAGCAGTATTGTCAAAGATAGAAGTTATGCTCTTTCTAAGTTGGATGAAAAAATGTGGTTTTATTTTAGTGTTCATTTTAGAAACATTTAAAAGAGTAACAATGCTGCATGTAAGTCACTGTAAACCCAAGATTCTTGAATGCAACTGAGGAATAGATTTGGGCAGGAAATTGGTTCTGAGGTGACAGTTCTAATGAAATTGACCTTTAAAGGCAACATGCGGGGACTTCGGGTTACAAACTCAAATCGGCCGTTGATAAAACTGGATGATGTTGGGCTAGCAGTGATAACTTCCACTTGCAACATTTTCAGTCATACTGAGGCTCAAGCTGCACTTGTTTTGCCTTTAAAAGGACAAATGCAGACATGAGGTGTGGGGGTGGGGAGTAGTAGTGGAGTTTATCATAGTGGTGTGGTCATGATGGTGGTGATTAATAATCCTCACCTCCCCCAGTACTACTGCAATAAACTCTACAGCTCGCCCACCTGTATTTCTTTTTCTAAAAACACAAAACTAGCGTGATTACTAGATTTCATAGCAGGGCTGTCATACGCTAGTGTCTCTTAGCATCTTCCTCTGAGGAATGGATATAACATACTGAAGACCTTGCACTTGTATCCACTGTTGTCCTGGAAATATATTTATTGAAAGGTGCCCAGCAAATGCTTAAAAAAATTAATTATAGAAGAAAATTCAGGGCTACTTTGGAAGGCTGTCATAAATGGCAGGCTCTCAGACACAGCCCACCTCAACCCACTGCTTGCAGTATGGGATTATATTGATGAACTGTATTTGTATTAGCAGGGAAATTTAAAAGGAAAGTTAAAAATTTTTTACATGAAATAAGACTTGAGTTAGGAAGAGTATTAAGTGTCTATCTTCGTTGCTACCTTTTGTTTGGAGAGGGAAAGATTCTTTTGCTCAGCAAATGGTACTCTAAAATCTTGAATTTTCTATTGCATTTTGTGGAAAAGCTGTAACTTTTACCCCAGGAAAATCAAGAAAAAAATGTGTGGAAAGAAACCAAGAAATTCAGTCTTCAGGCACTTGAACTACCACACTAATGTGTCTTAGTTTTTTTTTTTTAAATCTCTGTGAGTATGGAGGCCTTTAAACAAGAACTTTAAGCAAGTAGAAGCATCAGGTTTAGTAGGAGGCAGTCCTAAAACAGTGTCCAGGGCAGCGACTCCCAAATTCCTACAGGTGTTTGTGCTGGCGGAGGACGGGGGCAGTGACAGTACTGCAGAGATTCGTAGAAAAAAAGGGATTTTTTACTTACCTAGTGGGCCTCCTGCAGGGTCTTGGAGGCTTGTAGCCCCCCCCCCCATCTCCTTTGTAGCTGTTGTAAAAAACTATGATCTCTGATCTAAAGCCACTTCCTGTTTTCTCCGAAAACTAGCAAGTAGTTTTAGGTTGGAGAGAAGGGCTTTGTAAACAAACTGCGGAGCAGATCAGAGGGAGCTATGAACCTCCAGGACCTTGCAGGAGGCCAGCGCTGCTCCCAGGTAAGTTTTTTTTTTTAATAAAGTCCCTTGCCAGCATCAGTGCTGCAATCTCTGCAGCACTGTCTCTGGTATTGGAGTAGGGCCACACCCCTTAAAGGAGAGTGCCCTGGTTCCTGTTCCCCTGATGGGTCGAGACCCACCAGTTTGGGAACCACTGGCCTAGAGGCATATTCTAATGTTTTACCCATTAATTGTTTTACCCAAAGACTGCCTAAGAGATAGTATGTAGGTTTTGTTACACTGAAGCTATAATCCCAGGCAAATTGATTTGGGAGTCCTGCTGCATGCAGTTTTGTGAATACACTTTTATAGTGTATTCTGTGAATACAGAATGCAGTGAATACACTCTTAACTAGATTCTTGTATTTCTTTGGGATTTTTAAATTCTATTTTTATATTTTTAGGTATGTGGTCAGCTGAATCATACTAGTCCACAGTAAGCCAGCTAATTCAGTCTTTTGCTTGGAAAGGGAGTTCTTACATGGGTTTTTCATACTGAAGGTTGGTTGGAACCTGCCATGTTATCTTGTGTCTTCAGTAGCTTGTCGGTGTTTAGTTTTTGCAGGAAAAATTCAGGAGAGACCTGGGAATCTCTATGTGTCTTCAGGAAACATTAAAAAAGGTAAGAAAGAACGTCAGCACTTCCTATTGTTTGAGAGGCTTGTTCAATTACTTCCATTGATAGTTCATATTATGTAAACATAGGTACCTGTAATGCCAATAACAGTATTCATTTGTATAGAGGTTTCTGAGTGTGCAAAGCACACTTTACCTATATTACTTGGACACAATCTTTATAATAATCCTGTGGTTTGCCTGAGGTCAGTTTGTGGCTGAGGCATGATCTGACCTGGAGGTCCAGAGTCAGGTTATGGCCCAATCCCATGGGCCATTTATATTATGGCACAAGAACAAGAGTCCCAGAGGCATATTGTAAACGTGACAGTGCCAGCTAATACAGCTCGGCTGCTGCTGTAAGTGGTCAGATCTGCATGACAACAGACACAGTACACCCGCCAGTGCAGAAAAGGCCACACAGAGGTCAGGAGGGAGATGGGGAGGGGTGGAATCGGGGTGGGTGGGCAGAATGGTTCTTGTTGTGCTGGACTCTAATAGGATCCCTCTGAAGATAATTTGTTGTAGAATCTGGACCTTGAGAATTTAGGCCATTTTTTCCTTTAAAGCAAGCCCTTATATCTGCAAAAAAGCAAACATGCAATCTCCATGGAGAGCTTCAAGTGGAGGCTTGACTGGCAGCTGCTGGAGATGCTCTGGGAGGATTTCCTGTACATGCAGGGTGCCAATTCAGACCCTTCGTGCCCCCTTCCCACCCTTCACTGTTGTCAGACCCCTTGGAATCCTGAAGAAAAGTGAATACAGGCATGCCCTGGTATTCACTGGTTTGGTATCCATGGTTTCAGTTTTCCACGGATACCGTGGATACTGAGACAGTAATAAAAATATAGGGGAACATTAAACAAACCTCTTTTTTTTTTACCTTGTTGCAGCAAAACCACTGATGTTCCCCTATACTTAAAAAAGAGTGTCCCAGTATCTACGGTTTCAGATATCCACAGGGATACCCCAAAACCCCAGCGGATATTGGGGCATGCCTGTATACAAAGTCTGCAAATGTGTTTTGTTTTATTGAATGATACCTTGAAAATGTACTGTTTCACTATTAAGTGCTTCATGTACATTTTCAGTAATTCCTGCAAGCTTTGACCAGTGTTACCCTTCCTAATTGTGGAATGATGTTGAGATGATAGTGGCTTTAAAGCAAGTTCATGGTTGTGCTTAAAGTTTTAATCAAGGACTTTCAGCTCATTCTCTGAACCATACTAGTCATGATCAAACAACTTATCACTTTGGTTAAAGTGTATGATATTACAGTTTAAGCCACAGGGTATATCTAGAGATATATATGGTATATCTAACATGAATTTTTTGCATTTTTTTTCTTTTCTAGAGCCAGCAGTCACAGCATTGAAGGCTCGGTCTGAAGGCAGTATATATGACCCATTTGCTGGGATGAAAACGCCAGGCCAAAGGCAGCTGATAACTTTACAGGAGCAAGTGAAAATGGGGGTGCTCACTGTAGATGAAGCTGTCCTGTGCTTCAAGGAGTGGCAGCTTAATCAGAAAAGACGATCAGAATCATTTCGCTTTCAGCAGGTGTGTGGGTCAAAAAGTGCTTTCATGAGTGAAAGTAAAGCAAAATGATGCATGGTTTGGAGAGTGTGGATTGAGGGAAGCTTTTTCTGCCTCTCTCTTGCAATACTAGAACCAATGAAACCTGACCAATGAAAGGGGTCATCCAATGAAACTTACTGGTGAGAGATATAGGATGGAGAAAGGTAGTAAGAATACAATGTATTGCACAGGCCAGTGCTCTGGCCAGAAATCAGCCTCTCTCTTCAAGACTGGAAAATATGAATATTCTTAAAATCAATGTACAGTATATATACTGTTGTTTTTTCTTAGAACAGCGGTTTCCAAACTGGAGACCACAGCAGCACCTAAAAGGCTCCCTAGCTCGACTGGCACTTATTGTTCTGCTGGGGTGTGTGGGGTCAGCCGCAACTACAGCCCCCAAGTGTCACTGTAGCCAGCCGTACCTGCCCAGAACACCACGAGCATGGCCTGCTGGGGCAAAAGAACCTGGAAGCAGCTGGTTGCGATGACACTAGGGGGCTGTTGTTGCGGCTGTCCCAACGCTCCCTAGCGGAATGGCAAATGCCGGTCACCTGGCAGACAGAAATAGTTGTCCCCAGATCCAGCCTGCAGGCTGGAGTTTGGAGACCACTGTCTTAGGATATATTCGTGTTCCATATTTGTTGCTGGAAAATGGTGTGACAGTGAGGTCAGAGCCAATCTATACAGTGCATAATTAGTCTGTGGAATTTGTTGCCACAAGAAGTGATGTTGGCCATTCTCCTTGGTGGTTTTAAAGAAGGATTGGACAAATTCATGGAGGACATGATTAGCTACTAATCATGATGGCTATGTGCTATCTGCCAGGGGCAGCTAGTGGCCAGTATGTAAGAGAATGCTCTTTCTCTCGAAAAAAAAAGAGGCAGCTGGGCCTGGCTTAGGAGGACTTTTCTTGTGTTAACTATGTTCAATATCTGTTCATGTGGGAGAATGGATAAGACTCAAACTGCAGGGTGAGGAGAATAGGTCAGTCTGAAAGACATGAAACATGAACTGGAAGCTTGCTAAGTATAGTTAAGTCTGCAACTTGACCACTGATATCTCTGTCCTAAAGAACTACACAGTGAGGCGCATATGTTCAACATAAGAAACACAACCTATTCATCTCTTCTGGACTCAGTTTTATCCTGGCAGTTTTCTAAGTGATTATGTAAGCAATTTACCCACGTCCATGAACATATTTTGCATTTCCAGGAAAATCTGAAAAGGCTGCGTGACAGCATCACTCGACGACAAATTGAGAAGCAAAAGGCAGGCAAAATTGCAGGTAAAAGCTAACCAGTGATTATGTTCAGAATTGGAAGGTTCTCCCTCTCTCTGGTCTGTAGTTAAGTGTGTTAGAACTGTGATGCTTACTGTGTTAATGAACTGGTCCTGGCCGGCACATAATCTACTGTATATAGTCATGTATAAGTCAATCTCATGGATAAGTCGATGATTTTTAAAGCCAAAAATCGTAGAATTTACTATGACCCATGGATAAGTAGAGGGTAAACCTTAGGGGGGTATGCAATTCTTTGAAAATGACTTACCAATACTGAGGCAGTGACAGACAGCCAACCAAAAAAACTGAGCCATTTCATTTTTTTCTGAGGCAGCACAGAAATGGAGCTATTCTCCAGACAAGAAGGATAGGAAGAGAGATGAAGGTGCTTATGGGAGTTGTAGGCTTTGTAAGGAATACAGTACAGCACTTCCATAGCAGCAACCTTCATAACGACTACAATTCCCATAAGCACCTTCACCTCTCTGCCTGTTTGGAGAAGGACAATGGCTACTATTTTTTTGCTTGCTGTCTGGTGATGCCTGAGAACAATACTGGTAAGTAAAATTGCTCCTTTTTTCCTACCCCACTGCTTTCTGCATTTTAGCCCACCCCGCTGCTTTTAAAAGCTTTGTTAACCATATTGTCATGTATATAAGTTGATTCATGTTTTCAGGTTCCATTTTCAGGCATAAATGTTTAGACTTGTAGATGAGTATATAGGGTAAGTATTCCTCAGATCGGTTGTAAAGCCATGAATGTGACAATATGTTGAATAGCCTCAAATGTGGCAGTAATAAAGACACCATCACTGGCAAACTGCTCTCTCAATAATTGGTTTTAGTTATCTTTCAGTTTGAAGTGGCTTTCTTATTTTTATGTGTCTGTTCAATGGTATAGCTAGAGGGGGTCAAAACACTGTTTCCGGCTCTGCAACATGCAGTGTAAATGGCCCCTCCTCCTCAGCCATATGGGGCAGCCAGAGTAATGTGGAGGAGACGCCTCTACATTACTCTGGCCGCATGGTATGGCTGGGGCTGTGGCTGTTTGTGCAGCATGTTGCAGCACTACGACACTAATTCAGTTAAACATTCATTTACTATCTTATTTCATAGAAGGTGAGCAGCACTAATAAAACAACAGAACAGCTCTGAGAATGTGGGTGAGGAAGTATGTTTGTAATATCGAATTTGCCTAGCCAGTCAATGCTGTCCGTTGCCAACATTTGCTGCAAACTTGCAGAATCAGTTCCCCTTGACCTCAGTCCTTGAGAAAGCACAGTTTGTCTGACCAGGACATGGTGAGTGAACTTCTAAGGCAATCCTACTATTCAAATGTTTCATCTCTACTGAGCCACAGAGTCATTCTCAATAGTCCAATCTGATGTTTCTACCTTTCAAAACTGCGGGTATTAATATATTGACTGTATCCACTTTGAACTGCTGCCAAAGTTACCTTGATATTTATTCAGTTTTCCAGGATGTCGATTAAGTGTACTCCTCAGTGACAGGTTCCGCTTTGCTTGCTTGCTGAAGTGTTTCAAAGGAACCTTGTTGATTTATTTTGATGGCTTCAGTGTGCCTCCCACTGTGCTTTAGTGAGAAGCAGTAAGGATACAATGCACTGCACAAACTCGTGCTCTGACCACCAATCAGCCTTTCCCTCCAGTAATGTTCAATAAATGTGAACCTTCTTAATCACTTGTCATATGCTGCTGTTTTGTCTTAATATATTCGTGTTCTATGTTTATTGAACTGCTAGAAAATGGTGTAAATAACACAGAGGTCAAAGCCAATCTGCTTTGAATAATACAACTAGACATTGGAATTTGAGTGGACAGATTCCAGATTTAATCTGGGGACATTAATAAATGGGAGACAGTTCTACCCACTTGCAGTTTTAGCTGTAGATGCCAAGAGATGTGCACCTTCCCAGTTTAAATTTTGCATAATCTCAAAGGCGCGTTCCTGCTGTCTTAGTCAATGACTGTTGTATCATTGTTTTTTCTTCCTAGATTTGGAAATCACTGTGCCTTTTGGACATTCCCAGAATGCACCCAAGAAACCTGAATGTAGCATATATGAACCTAGTCCCCGGAAAACCATCATCCCACCAAGTAAAGACATAAGGCGAGGAGACTGGAAAACAGAAAGCACATCAAGCACTGGAAGTAAGCAAGCTCTCAGAAAGCCAGCCAGCGAAGATTGATGATACTTTGGAAACGATCGCATGATACTTTTCTAAAATTATAGAAGCAAGGCATCTTTGGAAACTATTGGAGGGGACTCCAATAATTAAGGATCGGTGGCATTTAAGAAATGTTGCTTCCTCAGTCCATTCCCATATTCCTCCACCTGTCTGAACCTATTGCCAAGCATGTGTGTATTCTGCAACACTGCAAATATGGCATTTCTCGGCTTTCTTTTTTCTTTTTTTCAAAGAAAATCACATTTTTAGTTCTTAAGATGGTCACAAAATGTATGGCAGTGCTTGGGTCCAAATAGGCTTCAAATGCCATTCAAATACCCTTCAATGTGCACCACCCTCATGACTAGCAGATGCAGAATAAATGGAGAAAATGAGTTACATTATACAAATTTGCTTCCTCTCCTTCATGTAGACAGCTTATGGAATGCAGCTTTACTTGTTGCAGAATTTTAGATTTCTCAGGCACAGAATTGTGCATTTTTAGAGCAGAATACACACAGAGCCCCACCTTTAGCTCTCACAGTTTATTTAAAATATATATACCTCATCTTTCCATCCCCAAAGTGATTATCAAGGCAACTTACAACAAAAATATTTAAAACTGATGTAAGTAAAATCTATAGGTTCCAAACCCACAGATAAAGATAATCCATATTTTTTGTGTTTGATGCATTGAAAGTTTTTAAAATTAAAAATGGCACAGGGGTGTAGTTGGAATCAGAACTATGGTGGAAACAAAGTACAAATAACCAGTAACCCACCCTGTCTTGTTTTTGGGCTGTTTCATTGCCTCCCCACACTACTTAATAAAGAAAAAAAAAACCACCATCCCTCCACTGATGTGTTTAGGGTCACATCTAAAATGTTCATAGTATTCATAAATATTTTTAACAATCTATTCTCCTTGCGGATGAGAGCTAGTATACTCCGTATAGGTTAAGAATGACGGATTCTCTGGAGAACATGTTCTAATTCAATAAATTACAGGACTAGGGAGAATAGTGTGTGTTCCTTGGTGAGGGGGTGGAACTGACCAGTGATTTCTCAAAAAGAAAAGTAACGGCCCAATTCTAAACTGCCCTAGTGGAACAGGGTCATATGGCCTACACCAGTGGTTATTAAACTTTTTAGCACTGGGACCTACTTTTTAGAATTACTTTTAGAATTTGGCCAGGACCTACCAGAAGTGATGTCATGGCCAGAAATCATTGTGATGCCAGAGCCTGGTGCTTTCCTGAGAATGCAGCAATAAGTTAGTTATTTTTCAGCCATTTTCCAACAGCAAAGTGAATCAGAAAGGAAAAAGCCTGTTTGATAGGCTTGATACAAGCTTGATACAAGCAAAGCAACCATATAGTCCTCCCCCTTTCCAGCATCCCAACTTTCCATATTTTCAATATGGCTGCTCTAGGTTCTTTGTGACCCACCTGAAATTGGCTTGCGACCTACTGGTGGGTCCCAGACACAGTTTGGGAACCACTGGCCTACACTGTGCAGCTCAGGAGGCAGCTGGAGGTCTCCTTGAAGTGATTTATTTCCCCTTACCCTAAGTAAAGCCCCAGCTGTCCCTATGGGGCGTCTCAGATCTGTGCCAGCTATTTAGCATGCAAATCTGGAAAGCCAGGTGGGCCAGGAGGGGGAATTAGAGTAGCGCAGAGGCCTGGTCTGCCAATCCAGTCTCCCTCCCAGGCTGATCTGTTCCTTCCTCCCCTGCCCAAAAATGCCCCTTCCCATCTCCAGAATGCCCTCCCACCATCTTCTCCCACCCACCCCAACTCCTCCCAGTGCAACCTTACCTGTGCCAGCTGGCACTGCTCCTGGATGCAGTGTTTGCATTCAGTCCACGAGTAGCTGCAGACGTGCCCCAACTCACAGCTAAGTTAGGATTGTATTGGTTGGTGGCTTCCATTTATAAAACCCTTGTGAACTATCTGCAATTGCTGGACTTCTTTTCTTGCCTTATATTACCAGGTAGTTCAAGTAACCGATCCAGTACACGAAGTGTCTTGAGTGTCAGCAGTGGGATGGATGGAGACAACGAGGTAATTTTTTCTTGCTGCAAACTTTCTCTCAAGCAAACTTGGGGAATTATTGTGAACTAACTACCCCTCCCCAGATTGCATGAATGTGTTACTTTGTGCAGTGCACAAATGGCAGCTTCCATCCTGTGAACGTAGAATCCAAGACAGACAGAGGACAGGGTAGAGCTGGATAAGGGAGTATTAAGAAGAGTTAACTGACAACACCACAATGCTGCTGTGGGCAACTATGAAAGGCCTTGCCATGGATTTTGAAGAGAAAAGCAAAATTATTAGATGAAGTACTCGTTTCAAACACACCACTTCATCGAAGGCCCCAACCAAGCATGCAAGAAGTCACATGGAAATGGGCATTTCCCACAGAATAAGCATACATTTGGATGCAAAACCCACACGGATTTCCTTATCTTTGGGAAAACCATGGTGGGTTTTTTTTGGGGTTTTTGTTTTTTTTGCCAGATGCCAGCCAATACTTCCTGTTTAGTTCAGCTTTTGAACCTCTTAATCTGTGCATTTGGAGTCTCTCACATGAAGACATACAGTTGCAAAACCCACATGGATCCCAATAGATCCACATGGATCCCTGAGTTTTGAGTTCTTGAAGGAAATAAGGCAGCACCCTAGACTGGCTCCTGGCCAAGCCTTTTTTTGCTGTAGCTCACCATCTTGCTGTTCTTGGCTTTAAAGAGCTGCTTTCCTTGCTTGTGGTAAATTGGAGAGGCAGCAGTGGAAGTGGCTTTTGTTTCTGCAATATTTGGTTGGGAGATACAGCGCTGGGGAGTTGGAGTTTTCTGCTAGAAAAAGGGGGTACCACTGTTTATGCAGGTGTGTCCCGCTATCCATGGATTTGCTATCCACGGATACCATGGATACTGGGGCATTTATTAAGAAGGTAGTGGAACATTAAACAACCCTCTTTTTTTTACCTTGTTACAGCAAAACCACTGATGTTCCCCTATACTTAAAAATGGTGTTCTCAGTATCCACAGGGGTGCCTGGAACTAAACCCCAGCAGATACTAGGGCATGTATTGCCTTTGGATGCTTACTCAGAAGCAAGCTCCATTGAGTGCAATTGTGATTACACACAGGAAAGTGTATATAGGATTGCAGCCCAAGTCACTGGGAAGAATGCTTACAACACCTCTCTAATTATATTTGCATAGGTTTTCTTTCTGGAGGCACCTGCATTAAATACTTTGTTTCCTTCTATTGAGCAATTCTTTTTTTTCTTTCCCACTGTGCTTGGTTCCTGTCACAGGGAAACTGTCTTTCAAAGCGTGTAGGAGGGTGTGTGTGTGGATATACTGTGCACCTTTGGCTGGCACTTGAGATTTTGGGGATTAGAAAAGAGGGAAGCCAACAGTGCTTTGATCCTCTTCCTGCTATGGGGGGAGGTGCTGTCAATTTACATTACCCTATGCATGCTTACTCAAAAATATGTCCCACTGTGTTTAATGGGGCTTGCTCCCAGGCAAGTGTATGTATGATGACAGCCCTGGCAGAAGGAGCAAGGAGGAATTGACAGAACCTTTCCTGCCCCGCTTCTCCATTCACTTTTAGCTGTCTCCCTCTCAGGCCTTTAGCCTGATCCAGCAGGGCATTTCTTCTTCTCTCCCCCCCCCCCGCCCCCCAAAAAAATCTAACCAGGGGAGGACAGCTCTCATCATTGAGACTGTTTTGTTATTATATGGTCATTGAATAGGTTTGAGTAGGTTTGCAGAAGTAAGACCAATTGTGTTTAACCGAGGCTTACTCCTGAGAAATGTATATAGAATTGCAGCCTGAGGGCGCAGTCCTAACTAATGTTCCATCCCTGTGCTACATCCTGCAGTGGAATAGTAATCATGGGGGGGGGGGAGGCTCCTCAAAATAAGGGAATGTTTGTTCCCTTCCCTCAGAACTATAGTGCTCTTACTATAGTGCTCTAAAGTGAGGTAGGATTGTACCCTGAGTTGCACAGCTTAAGGGTACAAACAAGATTGAGGCAGGAAAATACAAAATGGAAATACCTTTGTTTGCTTTTCTGAATGTGGGTGTGAACGGGATGGTGTCTGATGTGGGGCATGGTCCCAAAATGGGTATAGGCCCATTTACTGTGAAGTGGCCCTGTGAATGCTGGCACAGAAAACAAAAGCACATGAACCCTGCAAGATACCTGGCAAAAGCAGGACATTTACTTTGCTCAGAAGGGCAAACCCTCAGGGAGAAGCTTCCACCTCTTTTGGCTGGCAAATACTGCTGGAATATAGGCAGACCCAGGAAGTTTGCGCAAGGATTATTGGCAGCACCAGAGGAAGAACTAGCACAGCTTTTGCCTTGAAGAAAGTCCTGGATTGCAGTGAATGTGTGACTCTAAATCCCACATGAATGGAAACTCACAGATGTATTTTCCCACAGAATAGCTGCATGTTTGGAGAAGGCCCAATAGGATAAGGCAGGAAATAGTAAAATGAATAGTATATGAACCTTTTACGGTACTAACAAATGAGATGCAGGGGCTTTATTTTTTAGTTGAGGAAGTGGTTGTGCCACTTTGAAGAGAATGACTTGAAGGTAGTTGTAGCAGTGTTGTGACAAATTCCTTCCTATATTTCTCTTTGGCCAGGATAACGAGATGCCAGAAGTGAAGAGAAATTTCAGCCCTGTGGCCCAGCAAATGGACAAGCAATCTTTTTTGCCACCCGGAAGGCCTCCAAGAATACCTCCTAGAGTTGCTAGCAGGTTTGAAATAGCATCTTAGCTTTGTTAGAAAAATGAGGGGGGGGGGAACACACATGACAAAGCTAAACTTGAAGTGACATTTATAGTGACTTTAATAGCACATTTGTTCCAATGTGCTTTTTCATATGGTGTATATAAACAGATGCCCATCTTTGCAGCATCACTTCCGATGCCCATCTTCCCAGCAGGCTCTCCAAATTCTGGGGGGAGGAGGCTGCCTAGTGCAAGTTGCTGGGCACAGAAACAGTTGATGGGCTTGAAAGATGTTGCAGTATAGAAAAGTAAGCTCTGTGCTGCTAGAGGAAGGTTTTTTAAAATGTAGCAGTCCAAAGGCTTAGACTGCTATTCTTAAATAAATACATTTTTCAGAGGTACTCATTTTGCAAATATCCTCCCTTTGAATGATGACTGGTACTGACTTTTAAATGGATGTTTGGGGAGGGTCCACTGTCAGGTGGCTGGGGGCTCTGGAGCAAAGCCCTGCACTGGATCTCCCTGGCAACTGCTGCTCACTCCTCCCTCTTGGGTCCTCCAAGTGAATTGGGTCCTCCCTCTGTCACTGAGGGTTCAGGAGCTGGCCAGACTGTGTGGGTATTCAGAGGAGCATGGGCCTTTGGCAAGTACTGAACTGGCAAATCTCTGACTCCCCCATGCAGGAGATTATAGTAGGTGATTGAGCACATAGTTTGAATGTAGATGGTCCCAGATTCAGTCCCTGGCATCTCCAGGGAAAGATCCCTATTTGGGACCTTGGAGAGCTACTGTCAGTCAGTGTAAACAATACTGAGCTAGACCTATCAATAGTATAAGGCAGCTTCCTATGTAATGCTTTTGTGTTTCAGTTTTGAGATAGTGTAAGACCTACATGCTGAGATTCTGTTGTTTTCATCTTTTAGAACATGTATTTTATAAAATATTACAAGCCTGTTCTTATGCTCTGCTTTTTGACTTTTTTGTTGCAGACCTTTGAGTGTTGACAGCTTTTACCCTCCACCCCCTCCTGTGCCCCCAAGAGGTCGAGAAATGCCACGTTAAATCATTGAGATAACAAATACTTAAATGTGGGAAGGCATATTTTATGTTTCTAAGATTACCACCTTTCAGTGGTAATGATCAAAATATTTTCAGTACGAATGTTCTTCTCTTCTCCCATACCTCTCCTAAGGACTCATTTTGGCACAGAAGCAATGCTGAGACTGAGGACAAAGAGTTAAACTTTTCTAAAAGAGTGGCTTTTAAGAACAAATGAACTGGTAACATCAGGAGAAAGGACATCCTGATCTTCCAAGGAAATGTTTGATTTGTCTATCTTAATCACACCAGACCTGAAGGATCTTAATCATCTTCACAAGAGTTGCTCAAGATCAAAATGGAAACTCTACAAGCAGATCTTCAACTGATGCTGTAAGAGAAGATGGAAGAGAGATCAGGCACAGTGCCTAGCAGCTAGCGACAGGCACCTGCCTCCCTGCTCCTGTTTTACCCTTTAAGATAGGACAAATTGGGAATAACTGGAAAAAGTAAATTGCTGCCACCACCTAGACTGGGAAGCCAGACAGAAGAAGGCTGCTGGAGCATAAACTTTTCTTCCAGCAGGGTTGAGAACCCCAAAAGCCAAGGAAGTTTGTACAACCGAACAGCAGTGGATGTGGGGGTCTAGGAGACATGACAACCTATTCCCTCAGACACTAGGCAGGTGAAACTGTAAAAAGGGAAGAACTTTATTTAAAAGTCGGTACAATATATCAGGAGACTGGAAAGGAAATAGCAAGGTTAAAACAAGACATGGTTATTTTACATCAATCAATCAAATAGTATTTATATACTGCTTTTCAACATGAAAGCAGATAGGATTGTAAGGATGCTAAAAGTCAAGTGAAAAATAAAATAAGCCCTGATGCATCTAACTGGGTATGTTTCCTACCCATTGTACTTATCCCATTGCAGGTTCCTGGTCCTGACACTTTCGCTTGCAGCAAATTGACCCCTTGTGAAGCATCATAAAGCTGAACTGTTGTTTGTTGCAGAACTGCTTTACTGTGCTGTATGAAAACAAAGATGTGCCCTCTGCTTCTCTTCATCAGATTGGGGGTTTAATGTGCAGCGGCAGACCTTTGAAATCTGTCCATGTTTACAGAATTTATGATGGTTCTGTACTTTAAATTACCAAATTGATTTCTATGGTTGCTTGTTAGATAAAACAGCAATATTCAAACATTGAGCAATGTTTCCTACTTTTAACTCCTATGTCTTAAAACACACAGGAAGGAATCTCCAAGGAACTCTGTGTTTGTCTTGCTTATGTACTACTTTTGTAGTAATCTGTCAAAAGGGATCTAGCAAATAGCAGATATCAAGAAATCCAGATTTTACACAATTTATGAACATAAATTAAGGTTATACACACTTTAAATAGTTTGAAAAAAGAGAAGCTATATGAGAGCCTTACACTCTCAAGCAGTAGGGTGACCCACTGAGGAGGCATACAACAGTTTGGGGGAGTCATGGAATGTGTCTTAGAAGTAAAAAAGGTTATCGCCTACTTGCTTTTGGAAAAGAGAGGGGGCGAACTGCCTTTGCTTCAAGTGAGAATCCAAAGCAAATGTGGTAGAAGCAAGAATACATTAGTATAGTTTTCTTTTAGTTGTGAATAGATGGATCAGATGGATGCAGTGATTGGCTCCTGACCTTCTCAATGTTGGAAAAATAAGAGGGTAAAATCAGACAAAATTATAATTAGACACCCCCTCCCCTAAATTTTATCCACAGTTAGATAAATCTGAGGGTCATAGAAAATTCTATGATTTTTGGCTCAAATCCTGCCCTCTATTTATCTGTGAGATCCACTTATACAAGTATCTATGGTATTTATTTAAATACTTGTGTACGTCGTATAAACAAAAATCTTATTTGGTTATGGCATTTTTGTTCTATAGTCTACTAAAAACGACATTCTTCATCTCACCTCTCATGGAGTTTGACTGTTTCTCACTCAAAGTGAGTTTCCTCTTCCCCTGAATTGCTACTTTCCTTCCAGTGCCGCTCAATCCAATGTATGTTTGAGAATAAGTCTATTGAATTTTCCAGCGAGGGGGGTGAGCTCCCTCCTTTTCCATTCTATTTCTTGCCACCAGCATTATTAGTGTTCCCCGCTTACTCTCTGATGATGCATTGGGGTACTATTTCTGCCACCAGTACTGAGGGTTCAAGAATGGTTTGACCAGGTGGGCCCCTCTGATTTAGTGATTCTAGTGGTGGCAGAAGTGAAATCAAAGATCACATCAGTTTTCTAAACTTTTTTTCACTGACAGAGAGCATATTAAGGTACTGCAAACTGGGGTGGTGTGGTGAGGTGGCAAATCTGATTTTAGCAAGCTGTCTATGACAGCCCTGGTGATGTAGTTGCATTGTTCAGTTGCTTTATGTCCATTACTAGTTACATTATTAGTACATTACTAATGCAACAATTAATGGGGCATTAAGAAAAAATTGTGTAATATCAATTACGTTGCCCTGGTTTGAGGAACTGTAACATAGCAACCCTACAAGCAAGGGCATATAACCTCTGACTTACACCTACATGATGCTTTTGTAGGCACCGCCTGCTTGTTTCAAATGTATCTGGAATTAGAGAGCTTTCCTGTAGAAATGTCATTTATGTTTTGGATATTGTAAAGTGAAGAATTTTGTGCTGTACGGAATATACAGTATCTATAACAATTTTTAAAAAGAACTGCTGAATCTTTAAAACAGAGTTCTTTTGAGTTCTGGACACTGCAGATTTTGTGTGTGCAGCAGCTAACTGGAAGCTGTGGTGTGCGCTTCTTACGTGTGCTTCTTTCTGCTCATGTTTTGCCTTCATATTTACTTTAGGGTCTCTGCATCCAGTTTGTCTGACACATCATGATTGCTGTATGATGGCTATAACAAGTCCCACAGGGACTTCCCCCTGACAGCCTTCACCCCGGTGATCTCTTCCAGTGCTTTTCAATCAGTAGTACTTCATGTTGTGCCTGGAAGTACTTGACTCATCTGCCATAGTGACCATGTGGAGCTGCCCCACCTGGCCCAAACCTGCTGGCTTGGGGTAGTGATGTACCAATGGGCAAGATGTGACTGTGTTACCAAGGCAGTCTGTGACTGTGGATGTGAACAGACAGAGCTGACTGGGGCTGTGCTGCTTCATATGAGTTGTACGCATTGAAGATACTGTCCATTGTTCAAAGGTTCTATATGGATATGAGGAAAGAAGACAAAAGAAAATAAAAAAAATACTGATAGCATATGCAGCTGCATGGCCCTTCTAAAGAGTTTGGGAAGAGAGGGTGCAGAGCAGAAGAGAGATCAAGAGGTAGCAGCAACTAAGAAGCTTCTCTCTTGCTGCCGCTCTCTTGTACATCTCCAGTGATCGTGCCAGGCCTAAGCTTTGCATCCAGGAATCCTAAAGCTATTCCCTCTGTGTGTGTGTGTGTGTGTGTGTGTGTGTGAGCTCATGGCATGGCAGATCCTGCTGGTTGGAAGGTGGGGGGGGGGAGAGGAACAAGCAAGGCAGGAGGGCACACCTAAACAGGACAAGAGCAATGTTTTGAGATTGCCTCTGGGTCATCTGCCTTGGTCTTGGACAATACACTGCCACCTAGTGTCCTACATATAGCATTGTATCTACTTTCCACTGAGTACAGATGTGCCCCAGTATCTGCTGGGATTCTGTTCTGGACCCCACCATGGATACCTGAAACCATGGGATACACCGTTTTAAAGATAGGGGAATGTCAGTTGTTTTGCTACAACAAGGTAAAAAAAACAGATTTGTTTAATGTTCCCTTATCTTTTTAATAGGCATCCCAGTGTCCATGGTATCTGTGGATGACTGAAACTGTGGATACTGAATCAGTGGATATTGGGGCACACCTGTATTCCACCCGGCTTGCTTTGCCTCCCTAATGCACTTAACTTGGCGTTCACCTATCGTATTCTGACAAGCTCCTGATAGTATCGAATGAGAAAAAGTGGTATTGGCTCCCCTAGTTCCTTTTCCCCTGCCTGTACAAGTTCTTTCCTTGCTTGTCTTGCAGTCCTGCTATGGTTCACAGAGTTCTGGTGTCCAGTGGGTGTTAGTGCCCATGTACATATGTGTCAAGGCCAAATATGACACTGGGTATTGGTTATCAAACCTCTCAACCTTTTTTAAAGACTGAAAATTAGCTACCTGTGAGCACGAGAATTGGATTTAGCCACAGCAAAATGTGGGAGGGCTTAACCTTTCCCCCCAGTACTGTAACCCTGATTTAAAGCCCCTTTGAAATTGCAGCTATCCGCAGAGCAGGGGGAAAAATAGATATAGTAGAATTCCTGCAATTTTTCCCTGTGTGGCGAATTGCAGCTTAGATGAAGGCAGCTATAATCAGAAAAAAAAGCAGGTGAGGAGGGTGCAAATTTGATCAGACCATGCATTGGGGTAGAAGAGTTTTAACTATTTTTAAAATCTTTTTCCATCATGTCTAGTTTGACCCTAAGATATTTGCTGCTTCGTATTTGTGGGATGTAATGTTTTGCCACCACCATTGCCCCTTTCCCTTTTTACAAGGCAGTTAAGAGATGTAAACTCAAAGTACTAGTTTCAGTTTGCCCTGTAGACACAAGTTGTAATTGTTTTGTAGCTAAGCAGGAGCATAATGATTATATCTTTATTACTGAACCTGGTCAGTTCCTTACTTCCTTATATTGAGATGCATATGCATCACATTCCTACAGGTGCTGAGGCAAAATGTGCTGAGTCTTGTTTCTTCTCTTCCTACTGCTGCAGTTTATGGTATAGAAGAGCCAAAATATTATCTCCATCTACTGGAGAAGAAATTTATCATGGCTCCAAGATCTATATATTTCTCTCCAGTAGTGCTCAAAGTCTCTCAGCCACCCATCCGCCCACCCATCTATAATTCCCCAGTTTAGGTCTGGCAATTGAGTGATATTCAAGAACTCCCCCCCCCCATTTTCTGAGAATAATGCAACTGGTGGTAATTGCTGTCCCTTAAATCCACTTACTTGATGGCATCTGCTCTGGCAGCTCCAGCTGAACCAGCATAGGGAAGGAGGTCTTTGTAGGTGATAAGTCATTGGGAACTTGCTTAGTGATAGGTGGGTGGCTTATTTGAGGAAGTGTGGGTTATTGGATGAAGCCCAAAATAGGACTCCTGTGCTTGGAAACTGATGTATGGAAAAATACGTATGATGAAGAATATGTGTATCCAGGACTGGCCTTAGGAACTGCAAAGTCCAATGTGAAACATTTTTGCATCCCCCCGCCTGCCCCTAATGAGAAAGAGGGGCAGCAGCAAGCTTGGGCCAATGGGCATCTGGGCTGACATCACATGATCATGTCACGGCCAACTGCTTCAAGTGGGGATGATTTTGAACCAATTGGACCCAGGGGTCAGTGGAAGGGCTGTCCATAAGAAATGGTCCACCTGCTGCATTATCTTCACCATGCCTCAGCACGGAAGACTCCACGCCAGAGTGTTAGCTACAGAGTGAGGGGCTGGCTGTAGGTGCTCTTTTGCTGCCCCAGCACAGGAATCAATTTGGCCAAATTGCCCTAAGGCTAGCTCTGAGATTGGGTATGATGTATGGAAAAATACGTATGATGAAGAATATGTGTATCCAGGGAAATGTGTTTTGCAAGCGGTCAGAAAGTGCCTATTCTGCTGGATTGGTGCAGTGCTGCCTGGAAGTGATGTCTCGGACTCAGGCAAGTGCCATGATCTGCCGGCCTGGAAGGGGGCAGAATTTGCCCAAATTGGCTTAAAGCCAGCCCTGTGTGCAGCACAATCTTATGTTTACTTGGAATTTGGTCCCATTGTTTTCAATGGGCTAACTCTCAGTTACGTTTGTACAGGCTTGCAGCTTTCATAGGGTTGGGGATGAGGTATTGATAAATATATTGTGGAAAGATGGTTTCATTATATAAAAAATAATAGGGAGAAAAGAGTAGGATCTTACGGTGGATGCTTTAAGTTCGAGGGCCATGTCGGTGCAAATGATCAGTAATTTTTCCAATATCTGCTCTTTGTGAATTATATTCCAGCATTGCAAGAAAGTGCTGTTAACCCAGTCCTATTCAAACCTAAGTTTTTATTCCTGTTGGAATTATTGTAACTTGTATGTTGATCACTATGAAATCATGACCTCGAGTAGTAGTAGGAAATTGTACTTCTTACTGAAATAGCTGAGGGAGGGAATCTAAAAAAAGGCTTTAAATCAGTGGTTCCCAAACTGTGGGTCAGGACCCACCAGTGGGTCACGAGTCAATTTCAGGTGGGTTGCGATTCGTATCTAGAGCAGCCATATTGAAAATATGGGAAGATGGAATGCTGGAAAGGGGTAGGGCTGTGTGGTTGTTTTGCTTGTATCAAGATTATAAAGAGGCTCTTTTCTTTCTAATTTGCAATTGGAAAATAGCAGAGAAATAACCCAACTTATTGCTGCGGAAAGCAGCAGGCTCTGGCATCACAATGATGGCACTTCTGGCCGTGACACCATTTCTGGTGTGTCCAGGACACAGTGTTATTCTAAAAAGTGGGTCTCTGTGCTAAAAAGTTAGAGAACCACTGCTTTAAATACCATAGAGATACTGGCAAATTCATTCTGGGTTTTTCTTGGCCCAAACAGTAAAAGAAGTTTTCTCCAAGAAGGAATGTTTAAAGCATATTAGTCTGTTTTAAATATGGGCAACATATTCAAATGGTACCAACCTTTAAATATCTGGTTGATTTTTTTAAACTACATTAATCTGAGTATATACTGTATTTCAATTGTTTGAGAGAGAAGGTTTACAGGGTGTTGGTAGAAAGGCTTTACCATAGTTCTACCCCTAAGGCAGTGGTTCTCAAACTCTCTAGCACCAGGACCCACTTTTTGGAACGACAATCAGACTGGGACCCACAGGATTTTCCGATAGCAAAGAGAATCAGAAAGAAAAAAGGCCTATTTACAACTTACAACTGTATAACCTACAAGCCTATTTATAACCACAAGCAAAATAACCACACAGCCCTCCCCCTTTCCAATGTCCCATCTTCCCATATTTTCAATGATGCCTTAGATGCTACACAACACACCTGACATTGGCTCGCAACCCACCTAGTGGGTCCCAACCTACAGTTTGAAAAAACTGTACTTGTTTATTGCCTGAACCAGACAATGTACGGACTTTGCCTGTTTTGAAAACAGGATTCATGATGCCAGCTTATTTTAGTTTCCTCTGTTTCACTTCTTTAGCTACTTGGTGGCTTGAGTTAAAGCCCCTTGCCATTATAGGTGGGGGGGGGATGGACTAAACATTTGCTCATTTATTCAAGGCTTGTAAATCCTATTAACATCTCTGACCTAGTGCTTGATCTCTGACACCAGCAGGCCCTTGTTCCCATGGAACTGGAAGTTCTTGGGAGTGCATGTTACACAGGGAAGCACAAACCTGTCTCCTAAGATTGTAGTCTGATTGTCATATTTTCTCCTGAACATGGTGGAACCTTCTAAGTAAGCATGCATAGAATTGCACTGGTAGGCTGCAATTCTATACACACTGGTTACACTGGTGGCAGTAAGTTATATTGAACTCAATAGGATTTACCTCTAGGTAGACATGCAAAAGCTTGTGCAGATAGTTTTAACTGCAGTACAAGAACACGCTCCATCTTAGACAAGGTGAGGGCTAGCACTGGTAAGACCGTTGCTTATTCTGCTCTAATGCCGCTTCTCGTTGACCCTAGCAAATCTCACAAGAGGCAGGGAAATAATTTTTGTGTTAACATTCTCAAGCATGATCCGTAATTTAGTCTGTTTTCCTCAAGGTAATGGTTGTAAAGGAGTCCGGAAAAACAGCCTTCCGGTGTTGGGGGAAGAACCAAATGTCCATATACTACCAACCGTTGCATGCAGATGCTTCGCGCGACTACAGAGAAAACTCCGTCGCTCAAGGATGGCGCTTAAACACGCCCCCCTTTGCCTTCCTGTCGCTTTGCGACTTCATCGGCTTTTGGGCGGTATCGGCCGCCGTAAGGAGCAGCCGTTCCGCTGTGCGCCCGGATGACGTGGCGGGAACGGCGGAAGCGGCGCCTCCTTTTCCTCGGCGGTGGCTGGTGGAGACGGGGATGGCGCCGGCCGGGCTTTTGTGGTGTGTGGCGGCCTTGCTGGTTCTGCGCGGCCGGGCCGATGAGCACGAGCACACGGTGAGGGGCGCGGACGCGGTGTGGGGAGCGAGGGGGCCTCCCTCCATCCCTCCCTCCTTCGCTGGGGCGGGGAAGCAGCCAGGCAGGCGGCTCTTAAGCGCGTCCCACCGAGGGGCGGCCCGTTTGCTTCCTGCGCTTGACTTCGGCTGCCGTTTCGGGGCCATTTCGCCCCCCCCCCGTGAGATTTCCGCCGCGCAGCAAAAGCGTTGTTGAGGGATGCCTGACAATGGTGGTGCTTCCTGGAACTAAGAGCGCTCTTGTGTTGGTGACAGCGCGCCTTTGCATTGCATCGTGATGCTTTCTGACAGCAAACTCTCCCGTACTCTCGATGATCCCACAGAAAACCCACATGCAGCAAGAAGTCATTTCTTTCTTTATTTCGAACCAACCACTGTTCAGGATGGGGTATGAGTTCTTGGGTTACACGGAATAATCCTATTAACTTCAGTTTTTTAACTTCCCTCCCTCCGTGCACGTGCACAAAGCAATGCAGTTGTACTAATCTTCAGCATGTTGAGGAAGTGATTTCTTAAGGCACTCCTGATGAAAAACTCACTGTTCATGCATCCAATGCATAACTCGGGATGAAGGCCACAGCACCTGCTGTCTGGCAACTCCATTAGGGGGCGTTGATGTAGCTAAAAATGTGCAGACAGTGTGCATTTAGAATCTTGGATGTGTGTTGTGAACTTGCTGTCACATTACAAAAACTACATGGTTGACATTATTATTTGCAATAGTAATGTGGATTATTGTTGCAGTCCATTCCTATCCATACTTACTTGGCAGTAAATCCTTCTCTGTTCGATGGGATTTGCTTCCATATACGCATGTATAGATTTGCAGCTTTGGCCTTGCTTTGCATGCAGAGAGTCAAGCAGAAGTGTCCATTGTTTCTAAGCAAACACTACTCTGCAGTGCATAAGGGTTGCATTACCAAACGTTTTGGAAATTCTTAGGTTTGATGCATTTTATCCTACCTTTTTTCCAAGTTGCTTAGGGCAGTATACATAACTGCTCACTATAAATTTTATCCTCATGGTCCTGCGAGATAGGTTAGGATGAGAAAGAGTCAATTTCAAACAAATGTTTTAATATAGTAAAACATTACAAATGTTTTAATATAGTAGCATGCATGGTTCAAAAATACTAATTTAAATTCAAAAACTTGGTTAAATCCATCCTGCACATCAACATTTTTTTTATTGAGAGAAACTTTTATGCAGTGTTGGTTATTCCCTTCACCAAGAAGTTTCTCAGTTCTAAAAAATATGGGTTGCTTGTTTAGTTTTTAAATCCACATGAACTTTTTAATTTACAGTCAGTGTTTCTATGTGTATATCTTTGGAAGAAATCATGAGTAGATTTGTTTGTGTTTGTGACTAGGAAGTACACTAAAATCAACTCAGGCAAAAATGAAGTACTATAGTAATTATTTTAAGAAGCTTTTTTTAATGAGTTTCTTTTGAGATACAAAAATTATAGAATTGTTAGTAACCTTGTATGAGGTTGTCAATGGATTTGTAGTTGCTAGGACCGTGTCTCTTCCACAAAGGATTAAATCTTGTTCCTGACTTCATACTGCACATCTAAAATGCAGAGCAAGGGCAGGTAAAATCTGTTTCTGCCTCAGAGGAGATGAAGGATGGCTCCTAGCCCCCTTTCCAGCTTGTAGTTGGGAAACGTGGTGGGGTCCTGCTGTATTTGAGATGCCTCATGAGCGTAGTAGCCAAAAATGCAAGGCCCTGCTATCCTTTCTCAACTTTGTAGCTGGAAAGGGTGGATGGGATTTCATTTGGCTGCTCTGGTGCTTGGGCTATTTTGCGAATGCAGCAACTAGACAACTTCCAGCCTTCCTTCCAGTTTTGGATGACACTGGGATTGTCTCTATAGTCATTGTTGGCTTTCAAAGACCTCAGAAGTACGACAGTTGGGATTATTTTGTCCTATTTCCTTAAACATCCAAGACTGAGAAGAAAGCTGGAGTGTGTCATACTTGATTAAGAGTGGAACCATGCTTGGATGTCTTGGATATAAAATTGAAAAACAAGATGTCAATATTTAAAATAATAGTAGGATGTTCTATACCCTGGTAGGGCCAAATAAAAATGCCTTTCACAGATAGGTTATGACAGTGTTTCTCAAACTGGGTCGGGACCTACTTGGTGGGTTGCAACCTGATGTCAGGTGGATTGCAGAAAGCTTGGAGCAGCCATCTTGGAAGCTGCAGATCTTACCCTTGCTATATTCTTTTTGTGAGTGTTAACAGTTTGAATTTTCAAGTGAAGGTTTTCTAAAAACTTTGTTCAGTCTACTAAAAACTGTCATGGTGTTTCATGGTTGTGCAATTGCAGCAGTCCAAGAATGCCAGTTTGCATTCCAGGAGTGTCATTTGATTACGTCACAATGACAGCACTTCCTGCTTGATAATGTCACTTCCAGCTATGACCACTTCTAGGTTAGTGACCACTTCCGGTGGGTCTCAACACAAGTTAAGTGCCATTCTAAAAAGTGGGCCCTAGGCTAAAAGGTTTGAGAACCACTGCTTTATGGCCGCCTCTGGGTCTCAGGTTTGCTGTTAAAAGCTGTTGGTTGCAGCAGTGCCAGTGAGTGTTTGCACTTTGTTGAGATAGAAATGGAGGAATATGATTTTTTTTCAATATGGCATAAAGACAGTTTAATGATGGAAATTACAGGAGGATTTAACACTTGACAGTTGGTAATACCCAGGATCTAGTGTTATTGCCATTTTTGAATTGCTTAAGAACAGTGACAGCAGCACTGTCTACTTTGGGGTGTTAGTGGATAATTCCCTAACAGATACAATCACATTTAATATTGGAGGGAATTTCTTTAAAAAAAACCAAGGTTATGATACGTTCATTACTGTATTTGTACATGCAATTCATAGCGTAAAAAAGTCAGGGCACCGCACCCATTTATGGTCTGGAAACTGGCACAAATGAGATGAGGGAAGGAAGAAGGGGATGGTGGCAGGATAGGAGTAAACAGTAAAAATTCAATTTTAAATACAGTTTAAATACATATTTAAACTTACAATAGGTGAATGGAGGACTGCAGCATGGTGTCAAAGGCTTCACAGAAAAGGTGTCAGATAGGGTTTAAATTTTGTTAGCAAATTTTGTTACATCCTGCGTGCAGATGTTTCAGAATGCAATTTTGGGCATAAAGGTCAGTAAGAGAGAGAGGCTGAGTCATTTGAAGGAGCAGCAGACCATTGGAAGATTGAGGGCGGTAGGGCTCAAAAAGTAGAGGTTATGGGTAGGAGTGTCACAGGATATGAGACCGGAGAAGTAGGGAATGGATGAGACCAGTACATGAAGGGCTTTGAATACGACAAATTGAAAGGAGAACCAGGAATCAGGAAGTACACAAGCAACTTAGAAGAATGCCAGCATGGCTTAAACAGCTGCTGTGGCTGTTCTCACTAGCTCTTCTTTGGAAGAAATGTTCAAAAGGTATCAAATCTACCTTCTGTTTCAGAAGCCAGAAAATAGTCAGGGATGCAGAAGTACATTCAACCAACTTAAGTCTGTAGACAAATATAAAACATGAGCATTCACTGGAATTTATTCATGTTGCCTTTGCAGTGTTGCCTAGATTGTAAAAAATGATGTTTAGTGTAATTGTAAATATATTCTGTTTTGGTTCAGAATAACAATACTATGCATAGTTCTCTCTCTCTCTCTCAATGGCTAATGGAAGTAGGGAAGACTTGGGCAATGGAAGCATGTGCATACACAGTTATTACTTTTTATAATACAGGTTGTGGAATGTATTACCTGATACATTGTTGTTTTGTTTCTTAAAAGCACAGGCCCATTAAAAACCTGCTGGAGTTCTGTTCTGCCTTTCTTACTCTAAAATCCTTCTGATTTTTATTTGTAAGTTTCCCCCCTTGCTGCTTTCCTCTCCATCCTCCTTGCTTTGTCCCCTCTTATAATGCCATATCTCAAATAGTCTTCAAATCTACTCCAAACACATCAGCTCTATGGTGTACTTTATCAATTCTGTGTTTTCCTAGGTATAAAAAGGAACATATATTTCAGCATTGATAAATAGAAATAAGGTAAATTAACTAAATCTATTTCAAGCTTGCTCAGAATTCCAAGTTAAAAACATTCTTGTGCAATTCAGTGGTCATCTGAGGTTACTAATGCTGTTACATGAGCAACTGAATGGTAAACACCCCCTTACCGGCCTGCCACTTGCCTGCTCCATCAGTTGCCAAAAATCTGAGCTTCTGGATTTCTCTTTACATCTTGTGAGTATAGCTGGACATAGCTGCCACAGCACTGAGCTTTAATGCCAGAAGAGAGAGAAGAAACTGATACCAGCTGTATTGTGTCTTGGGTTTACTGTGCATCACTAGAGCAGTAGACAATTCTGATGATTTGAGAAAGAGGGCAAATGAAGCTGGGAATGAGCAACAGTCCTCTGACTACATGCAAAGGATTTTTTTTAGCGTATAATAACCTAATGAAGCATTTTTTGGAATATGTCTTGCTACTTAAGCAGAGATGATACTGTAGAACTCAGTACATGATGGTGGTGAGCAGTCTAGTAACTTGAGAGTTAATATTATTAGTGAAAAGAAGGTAAGAGGATTGAATCAGTTAAAGCCAGTGTATTAACCCTTGCCAACTGGACAAAGAGGCACCTTTCAAAGTGGTGTTGTCTTATATTTAGCAGGGGGGGAAACAGCTGTCCCTCTTCACCCCACTTTTCCAGTGCCTTTTGCTGGTGTATCTGCTGTATTCTTTTTTTTTTTTTTTTTTAGATTGTGAGCTTTTTGGGGAAAGGGAACCATTAATTCACTTTGTGAACTACTCCTCTTGAAAAGCGGCTAATAAGTATTCTTAATAATAACATAACAAGAAATGACAACCTAGTGGATTGAACCTCTGGTTAACTTATTGAATTCAACATTTAATGCAGTTCCAATTTGAACCATTCAGACATTTTCTTGTGATTACATTTTCATGCCAAAGAAGCCCCCATACAGGTCCAATGTTTTTATACACTTATTTTTTTATCCACTGATTAGACTCAACACTGATGACCACTGCAGAGAAGGACCCCGCTGATCCCTGTAGAAAGGAGGGGAAAGTCCCTTTACAATCCTTGTTCTAAAAATTGCTTTTCTAGAGAGTTAGACCATTAAAACAGTTAGTTTGCAGTTTGCTCTGAGAAAGTGACCCGCCTCCCCTCACCTGGCTCACTGAAAAATGGAATGAGGAAGTTTTTAATCACTAGCCATGAGCCAGGGTGAAGGGAGGGGGGATATCTTCGCTTGGAGTGAGCTGCAAATTAGCAGTTCTAATTGACTTGTGTTTTGTTTTGTTTTAACTGCTTTTTATTTAACACAATTTTTGGTATCTGCACATATATTTTGGTCCCACGTGTATTTATAATCCTAATATTCTGAATTCTTTCCTTGCAGTATCACGATAAAGAAGAAATAGTTCTGTGGATGAATACTGTAGGACCATACCACAATCGCCAAGAGACATACAAATATTTCTCACTCCCTTTTTGTGGTGGATCAAAAAAAAGCATTAGTCATTACCATGAAACACTAGGAGAAGCACTTCAAGGAGTTGAATTGGAGTTCAGTGGTTTGGACATTAAGTTTAAAGGTAACACCTCTGAAATTTGCTTTTGTCAGCATTCTCTGGAATTGTACTTTACTGTTCCAGTTCGAAGCACCGGTTTTGGAAAGAATGTCCTTTTACTTTTGGAAACTAGCTTCTAAAATAAATGTTCTTTGTGTTGTGGAGCAGTTACTGTCATCATCTTTATTAGTACAACTGATGCTTGGTGTTTGTGTAGACTTAATCATTATTAAGGACCCAATCCTATCCAACTTTCCGGCATCAATGCAGCTGCAATACAGCTCCGAGGCAAGGGAACAAACATTCCCTTGCCTTGAAGAGGCATCCATAACTACCCTCCCATCACAGGATGCTGCACATATCCCATTGGCACAGCTATATCAGGGCTGGAAAGTTGGATAGGATCTGGCCCTAAGGCACTAGAAGTAGACCATAGGCCACAGGTCTCTTCCCTTTCTTGCATGAATTCCCACACCTGCTTTCCCTATGGTTAAGACCTTTATCTTTATCTTATGCATTATTAATACCTTCTTGGCCTTGCTTTTAACCGTTGTTTGAAGCTAGGGGGAGCTGCAATCCTATGCAATCCTATGAATTGATTCCTTCACCATGGCAAAAGGGTTGAGAGCATTGCATCTTTCCTTCACCTTCATTTTCTGCACTTTAACAAAGGTGTGCTTTATAGATGAAATGCACTTTAACAAAGATGTGCTTTATAGACTCCGCGAAGAGTCGGACACGACTTAGCGACTGAACAAATAGATGAAATGGGGATTCTAGACTGTAGGGGTATGTTTTTTGGTACTTCCCCCCCCCAACATTTTTTGATAAAAATAGCAAATTACTGTGTTATGTTTTCTTATCCAAATTTTTATTGTAAATTGTACAAATGGTGCAATAAAGTGCAAGCGCACGCACATAGTGATGTGAGTAGAAATTCTCGTTATTTAGCAGTCTGTGTTGGTTACAAAAAAAATCACCCTTACTAATCAGTTAAGGATTAACAGTATACCATAGTGACTTTCAAACATTATGCCTTCCGGGTACACTCGTCACACTGGTGTGTGCTAATGTCAGTTCGGCATATACTAGGGAGTACTTACTGAACCTGTTGCACATAATTGTTTCCTTGCGTAAATACTCCTAGTGATCTAACATTTGCAGTGTCTCACTGTAGGGGAAGTTCTTTAATGGGTAGGCAAGCTGGAAGGAAGCTCTCCCTCTGAAGTTCATCAGGGACATGTCATCAGTCCATTGCTTTCTTTCTAAACTTTGTCCGTGTGTGTCCTCATGAAATTTCATGGCAGCTAATGCAACCAATATGTTGATGACACCCAGCTATATCTTTCCAGCTTGGATCTTTCTCTGTTCTGTCCTGCATCTCCCCTTGCCTGGCTTGAAAGAGAGAGGTTAGACTTGGGTATCTTGTTACTATATCAAAAACAATTTAACCAAGACAACTCTACCTTACTTTCAGTATTTGTCCTCATCACTGCTATCCATTTTTTATTAGACATGTTTCTTTCTGTGCACCAGTGCTAATATCTGATCCTTTCTCTCCCTCCCTTAGCTAAAACTTGGATTTGCTCCAGTTATCTCCTGCCTTGGCAGCTATAGCCACCATCCCTTATCTTCTTTTATTCCTCTCACTTCAGTTCAAGCTCTGGTGCAAAATCTACTCACCCTGTTGCTCAGGCTACATAATTTGCAAGTCTCTGCAATTACTTAGGACCCAATACTATCCAGATTTCCAGCACTGATGGAGCCATGTCAATGGGGTGTGTGCTGCATCCTACAGTGGGGGGCAGTCACAGTCACAGCGTTTGTTCCTTTAACTTAGGGCTGGATTGCATCTGTATGAAAAGTTGGATAGGCTTGGGCCCTGAGTTACTTTCTGCATCTAGCATAAATGTTGTCCCTACCACATTATCATAGAGCCACAGCTGTTTATTATTCTGCTCCTGTCTATGATGTTTTGTTCTCCAGCTCCACCACTCCAGTTGCTCCAAGTCTCCTTAGACAATTTTTCTCATTCTCCTGTATTAATACAGATGTTTAGATCTCTGTTCCAAAATGTCGGCATGATGCCATCTATCTCCCTTCCTTGAATTATTTTCTCAAAACCAATAAGCCTCTTTTTTTTGAATTATTTCTTGCTGTGTGAAACCTCTGACTGAATTGCTCATTCTAGTTTTGTTTAAAGATAAAGTATGCACAGCTATATTTATTCATTCATTAGCTACATTTGTTCATTCCTTGCACCCTTGTTTCTCCTCCCCAATGTTTACTTTAGATAAGAAGGTATTTGAGAGCAGGTATTTCTCTGCTCTGAAGTATTATGTACATTAATAGTGATACGTAAATACTGAATAACAGATTGCTTTTAAAAGAGTGGACTTCCTAGTGTTAATATTTGAACACAAGCAAGTGACTAACGTCTAAACCTAAAAATGGTTGGTTAGGACTAGATTTAAATAGTTTAAAACCAATTTTGTAGATATGAATAACTGTATACCATGCAAATGGAAGTCTGAACATGCATGCCTACAAATGACCAAACTCAAAAGAAGTATTGGAAATCTGCTGCTTTTTCTTCAGAATCTTTTCTTCGCCTTGTATAGTATACTAAAACAATTTAAAACTAAATGCCAAAATTATGTACTTTGTAAACCAGAGTTTTGTATAATTTTACAGTTTGTACAATTTTTTGCGTAAGTATAACAAAAAATTAGATTGTTATATTCCTCAACTACTTTAACAGCAAGTGGTAATTTTAGGAACTCTGCAGCAATTCTATGCAAAGGCAATATGATAGAGGATCTTAATGTGCACGTGCGCCAAGGATGTGCAGTGAGGCGAGGTAGCCTCGCTTCTATTGTAGTCCACAGAAAAGCACTGCAGCCTGATTTCGCATGCAGAAATACAGAGTCAGAAAGTGGGGTGGAGCATGTGCGCTATTTCAGGAAGGCTGTGGCACTTTCCTATGGACTACTAATAGGCGTGGGGCTGCTTCCCCTGCCTCGCCTCACCACATGTCCCTGGTATGTAAGCTGGGCCTTCTCCATATGTCTTGGTTAAGTTCCAGGGGCCTGTACATGTTGAAACATGCATAGCTTGAAACATCTGGCTCTTGTTGGCCCAGCATTATCATATCTGCAAAAGAACCACCAGAAGATTTACTGCACCTATGCAATAATGACGACTCAACTGTCTGTAACGTGGACATCCATAACTCAAGGAGACCTCTATTTTAATGCCTTTGGATCTGAAGTATCATCTTGGTCATAAAGCCAGATTTAAATTAGTGAATGTAATCAGTCAAATCTGGGCTCCTTTCACAAGCAATCTGACAGTATCTTCAGCTTGTGCACCTACTGGAGTTTGAACTCCAGCCAGTGCCCTGGCACGCTTTGGAGGTCCTGCAGCTTACAACTAAGTTGGTGTCCCAGGTAATCACTATAGAGAGATGTAGTGGTTCTTTTAGCTTTACTGGATCTTAATTTGCATATTTTTGAAATAGCACAACCTGCAAATTAAGACCAGAATGGCAAAAATCCTCTTTTCACTAGACCAAAGACAGAAGGATGCAGAGACAGGTTGGTCTGCAGGAGAGGTGCCCTAGAAATCTTTCACAAATGTGAAATGACTATTTGGTGGAATCACCCTGGAAGACTTTCAGTGTAATTCTCTGCATGCCTACTCAGAAGTAAGCTTTATTGAGGTAAATGGGGCTTATTCTCAGGAAAGTGTGTATAGCAGGGGTTGCAAGCTGTGGCTGTTTGACATATGTGTGGCACTTGAAAATATGTTGACTGAAATCTTTTTTGCATCACCATTAAAAACCATATAAGAAATTTTCAAGTTTCATAATATTTACCAGGTATAAACGGAGAGACACTGAACTAAAACATGTTTAATGTTTCTATTAAATATATTTAAGATGTGTTTGTGTGTGTTCACCTTAGCACAGTGTCTTTTCTAGTGGCTGTTTGCTGCTGGTGTTTCTCATTTTTGTTATGATTTTTGAACTATTTCAGAACAGGGAGCTAATAATAATAATTCTGTAAACTGCTTTGTTTAAATACAGTATAAATACTGTATGATTGATGAAGCTTATCATATGTGGCTCTTTCATTATGCAAGTTTGGCCACCCCTGGGGTATAGAACTGCAACCTTATTCTGAATTAGTGAGTGTGATGGTCTTGTTATAACTTGTTAGGGTGGGATAGTTAAAGGTCTGTGCTGATGCTATGTAGGAAGGGGGAATTTTGTCTATGGTCAGAACAAAACACTGAAGATTTTTTTGAATACTTGATGCCCATCCATGAAATCCTGAATCCCTATAAATGTGGTTAATGTTTTATGTGGATCACAAGTTTAGCATTGGGGCACTGGAAACAGTGAGGCACAAAAGACTTTTGAGGCCTTGGGCTGAATAGGTTAGCTCCATTTAGTAAAGTATTTGTGGTCATTGCTGGCCTAAGGACTAGTTATGTCTCAGTTGATAAGCTATTAATGCATGATTTAATTTCCACAGATGATGTGATGCAGACCACTTACTGTGAAATAAACTTGGATAAACAAATACGAGATGCATTTGTTTATGCTATCAAAAATCACTATTGGTACCAGATGTACATAGATGACTTGCCGATATGGGGTAAGAAATGTTTGCTTACATTGTAGTAGTGCAAAACCAATGTAGATAATGTACACTGTTCCCCATCTTCTCCTGTGGTTTCTGCTTCTCTCTCCTGTTCTAGCATATCATATTACTTCTGCTGCCTCTCTTCAACCATAGCTGTTCAATAAGGGCTCTCTGTCTTGTGCACTTCAGAGAACTGGCAATGGAAATCTGCATTAGCTACTTAAAGCAGGGTTATCAAACATAAGGCCCATAGGCCAGATGAAGCCCACTGGAACTCTTTATCCTGCCCACATTATAATTGAGCTCTCCTTGTGCCACCTTTTCAGCAGTGCAACTTCTGTTGAGGCTCTGGAAGGGAGAGACACAAGGAGGCCTCAGACGGCAAGGAACACTATGGGAGAAGGGGGAGACCAAGGCGGAGTGAGAGAGAGAGATGCTGTTAAGTCATAGGAGAGCCCAATTATCACAGAACACCTGATCTGCAGCGTGATGCCTGGGCAGAAACAGCATGGCTGAACCCTGCTTTAAGCTTTGTACAGATGTGCTCCATCCTCCCTGACTCCATGAGTGATCCAAACATGCTTACGGTTGCCCTTGTGCTGGCCAACTCCAGGTTAGGATTGTGCTCTGAGAGAGAGGCTTGAATGCCAGTAATTTTTTTTCTAAATTTACAGCTGTTGAAAATGTACAATCGATTCCACAGTGAAAAAAATTAAGGCTGCACACCTGTGCTTACTCTGAAGCTATTTGGGCTGCTTGAATTTAAAGCTGTTGGCTGCTTTTGCCAAGATAGTCAGATAATTGTAAGCACAGATGCACGGGAGAATACGTACACTCTCTTTAAAGCTTCACTTTTGGATCGTAGACCAGGGCAAAACACTAAGCTACATGCAGAGCATTGCAGACTAGTGTACTATTGCAAATCATCTTGTGCAGTATTCTTCAGCCTTGGGGTTGGGACCCCAATGGGGTCATGAAGCCTCATTTGTGGGATCGCAGCAACTTATGGGAATGAAATAGTTTGAAGACCAGTGGACTAGAGCACCACCAGGTAAAGGGGGAGTCATTTGGAGTACACCTCCAGGAACTAGGAAACTCTGAGTGCAATCCTAACCTCAAGTTAGGCCAGCAAAGTTTGGCCGGCACAAGGGACACCGTAAAGTATGTTTGGACCACTCTCGGAGTCAGAGAGGCCAGCATACAGGCATGCGCCATCCTCCCTGACTCTGAGTGTGGTCCAATGGCGCTTTACGGTGGCCCTTTACAGCCAAACTTTGCTGGCCGAACTGTGCCGGCCTAACTCCAGGTTAGGATTGCCCCTGTATCCCAGACCTGCTCCGGTTCATACCATGAAGCCTGGCCCTAGTGAAAGCTATTTTAGCATAATTGGTAATGTTTTCTGTTCTCTCTAAGAATAGTTGATTACAGTGAACAGTATTGGGAAGGCATTATGGGGGCAGTGGACAGCGACAGGGGCAAGATGGGAGGTGGATCAACAGTGGGTCCCGAGTCTCATACTGTATTTTTAAATTTATTTATTGGGGTCGTGGCACGAAAAAAGTTGAAGACCACTGACCTTATGGACTAGGGTTAGACTAAAATCAGTGTTCTGCCTGCCCTGCTCCTTGATATACACAGAAGTGATGTCACTCTTGTCTTCTGCCCTGCTCTGTGGTATACACAGAAATGCTATTATAGCCATACTATTCAGTGGCTTGGTAGAAGTTTGAGCCTCTCAGGAACTCTTTGCTCTTTATCTGGGAGCCCTCTCTCACTTTAAGGGCAGCTGGGCTATTGGTTCACAGACAGGACGTAAAGAATGTTTCAAGCTCCTTGCCATTCAAATTTTTAAGTGACTGTGTGAAGAAAGGGATTGGGAATAAAAAGGCCAATATTATAATTGCCATTGTACAAATCGATAGGCCACGTACAGTTCTGATTGCTACATTTCAAAAAGGACATAGTGGAACTGGAGAAGGTACCAAAGAGAGCAACCAAAATGATTACTGGGCTGGGGCACCTCCCTTATAAGGAAAAGCGTTTGGGGCTGTTCAGTCTAAAAAGGCGCCTGAGGAAGGACATGATTGAGATGTACAAAATTATGCATAGGACAGATAGCGTGGATACTCTCACGCAACATCAGAATCGGGACAACCACTAAAATTGAGTGTTTTGAGAGTGAGAACAGACAAAAAATTTCTTTACCCAGACTTCAGTTAGTCTGTGGAACTCCTTGCCACAGGATGTGGTGATGGCATTTGGCCTAGATGCCTTTAGAAGGGGATTGGACAGATTTCTGGAAGAAAAGTCTGTTGCAGGCCCTGATGGGCATGTGTAACGTCCTGGTTTTGGAAGTATGCTACCCCAGAATGCTAAGTGGCAACAGGATGCAGGTATCTTGTTATCTTGTGTGTTTTTGGAGGCATCTGCTGGGCCAGCTTCCTGTACCTCATAGATAGGCCTTGGCCTGCTCCAGCGGGTCTCTTATGTTCATATGTTCTTATGAAATTTTAGAAGACAAGAAAAACCAATTAAAAGGTATACTAAATTGGCCAGAATAAAAAGGGCAACCTAACATTAAATATGTTTTTGTTTTAAAAAGAAAATGTGTCCTGAGTATCTGGTACTCTCTTGATGTATTTTAATAAGCAAGAGCACACATATAGATAGGGGTGTTTTCCAGTGAGTAAGATAGGATTCCAGTCTAAATCATACAGTATACAATGGGCTTACTTCTGAATAAAATAACACCATTTTCATGCACCTGCATAATAACACAGAGCAAAAAGACTCCCCTCTGTGTATGTGTGTGCCTGATTTTGTTTTTAAACATCTTTCAGCACATTGCAAGGCGACTTTAATGAAGTAATGGGCACAATTACAGATTATTGTCTTTAATCCAAAGCATTGGTTTAACAGAAATAAAGGACAGTGGAATATCCATCGTTTCATGACAAAAAAATCATGCTAGGCATCACTTTTTCACACTAGGAATCCTATTTAGGAATAGAATATGTTCTTAATAATAATAATAATAATAATAATAATAATAATAATAATAAATATTTGTATTTATATACCGCCTTTCTTAGGTCACCAGATTTCTCTAATGACTATAACTCAAGGCGTTTTACATAGGCAGACTTTATTCAGAAACCCGAAGGTTTTTACAGTTTTTACAGAAATGCTCTATCTTCTAAGAACTACACACATACAGATGGATCTTTCTGGATTTAGTCCTTCTTTCTGGCCACCCGTTTGTCTTCTTGCTGGCTGATAAGTGGCTTCCCTGCTCCCACCAGAGAAGCAGCTGACTTCGGCACAACTCCCCCTCTCACAAGGCAGCCAAAGCTCAGCTGTTAATCAGTCGCAATTTACAAGGTCTGCCGCTCATAGAGACTTCCGGTTGTCCCGAACTGGCGACCTTCAGATCTTCAGCTCTTATTTTCAGGCAAACAGAGGCATTAACCCTCTCGACTAAATCTTCTGCCTATATCCTATTTCAGTGATGGCAGACCTTTTGGGCTCAGCATGGAAAAACTGGAAAATGCCTAACCTGACTCTACTAGTATGTCACTCTCCCTCCCCCCCCCCCCGCAAAAAAGAGAAACAATTCTTTACATATTCATTGAATTATAAAAATACAGTCCAATCATGCATGGTGCCAATTATTATATAAAGAAACATCAGAAATTGCAAAAATGAAATATAAGTAAAATAAACTCAGTTGTTGTCAAGTGTTGGTGAATGCTAGTGTGCCACTTTTGACAAGTGTATCATAGGTTCACCATCACTGTCTCATATATATCTAGAGAGTTGGAGTCTGCAACATTGTACCTCAGGTTTATGCAGAATATGTTGCAGTCATTGTGAGTGAAAATATATAGAACAGTGGTATTCAAACTTTTTAGACTGGGACCCACTTTTTAGAATGGCACTTGTGTCGGGACCCACCAGAAGTAAAGTCATTCACCTGGAGTGATGTTGTGGCAGGAAGTGACATCGAGCATGAAGTGCTGTCATTGTACCATAATAAAATGATACTCCTGAAATGTAAATTGGCATTCTTGAATTACAGCAATTGTACAGCCATGAAATATCCCTGACAGAAAGCAAGAATGGGACAAAATATGATGTAAAAGCACTGAGCTAAAAACAAAATTTAAAAAAACTCGCACTTGAAAATTCAAACTGTTAACACTCACAAAAGAAATATTACAAGAATAAGGTCTGCAGTTTCCAAGATGGCTGCTCCCACCTTTCTGTGATTATCTGGTATCAGGTTGCAATCCACCAAGTGGGTCCTGACCCATAGCTTGAATAACACTGATATAGAAGTGAATTAACTGCAAGAATTTAGAAATTATATCTGATATTTTAAAATTAGCTGAGACAATACAAAGGAGACTCATTCCTTTCTTTGAATATCATTAATGGTGCAGTTTTATTGCGAACAACATAGGTACATAAAGCAATCTTAAAAATGACCACTTGATCCAGGAATCACATGAGAAAAGCTCTGTTAAGAACTATTTCTTTTCCTTCAAGGAAGAGAGAAGGAAATAGTAGATCTGCAATCTCTAGGGCAGACAGCTCTTTTCTGGGGAGGGAGTAGGGAGCTGATTCTCACATTTCATGGAATGTGAGAAGGGGCAGTCCCATGTCTCATTCAAGAATGGATTCTTGTTCTAAATAGGACTCTGGTCTGAAGGCAGTGTGCCAAGATCACTCTTCTCTCTTTTGCTTCAGAAAGGAAGAGAGGAGTAGTTCTGTTCTCTACAGACTTTGTCTGGATTCTTGGTTTTCTTTTATCTTTTTTCACACTTGACTTTCCAGCAAACCGGTATGCAGCCTGCAATAAAGCTGGACTCTCTCTTCCTCTCCCTAGAAGGGCACACTGTCCTGTTCTTCACTTCCAGAACAGAGATCATAAGCAAAGTTCAATTAGAAGACTGTTTATCTCCTCCTTCAGTCCTATGGAGGAGAGAAGGGATCGACCCCCATGCCTGCTGATTCCAAAGCTGTATGTTCTGTTAATCTTATTTCTAAGCTGCTTTTCCTCATATGGAAGAGCAAACAAAAATTTAAAAGATACATACAAAAATACAACAAATTTAAATCAAACCAGTAAGTAATAGCGATCTTAATGTGTGTATGAAAATTAATATCAAGCAGCCAGCACAAAGCACAAATCGAGACTTAAGTCAATCATAAACATGCCAGTGGAGAAGACTGTTTGCCATCTGTGGGAAAGACCAGGGTCTAGGCAGCTCAACAGAAAAGAACCCTGTACTTGACACTCACCAATACCAGACAGTGGTGAGGTGAGGAACAGAGCCCCCTCCAAGGATGAAGGCTCATCCTTCTAGTCTCTAAAGGGAATAATATGACTGAAGCTAGTCCTGTTGTTCATTCTCCACCCTTTTCTGGTGCACAGAGAAACTATGCAGGCTTTCACAATTCCCTTAATGCTGCAATGCTGCCACAGATGCTGCTGTGGACTTTTTGTCTCTTTAGATGAAGAACCTCTGTCTTGGAAAGAAAAACAGCATAGTAGTTGCTGCTTCTGACTGATGGTTGTGTGTGTGCACACACGCATTGGTGCACACGTTTGTACACATTGGTCTGTCTCATCTAACATTTTAACTGAGTACTTATAACAGGAATCAAACCAGATTTGTCTCAAAAGCCTGAGAATGAACTGGCTCTCTAGTGATGTATGCTTTGATGATGTATATCATAGAACAGAGTTATGTGTGTGAAATACAAAGTGCGACTGCAGCTCTGTTCCTGCAGCAGTGGGAACTTACCTCATCACCTGGACCCCAGCTTTACTTACTTACCCAAGATTTATGGATAATAACAGACCTGTTTCCAGGGCAGGCTTTGGTGCATTAAGCAGTAACAACAAATACAGTGAAGAGTGTAATTTAATTTTATCTCTTTAAAAAATCCTCCCTGCAGGTATTGTTGGTGAAGCTGATGAAAATGGTGAAGATTACTATCTCTGGACCTACAAAAAACTTGAAATAGGCTATAATGGAAATAGAATTGTGGATGTGAATCTGACAAGTGAAGGAAAGGTTAAACTGGTTCCTAATACCAAAATCCAGATGTCTTATTCTGTAAGTAAGATGACATGAAACTATTTTGACTGAAGCATGGTTGTCATTTGGTGGGGGACAATTCTTTCAGATGACTGAGATCAGCTTTCCATTTTAGCCTTAGCTTTGCAAACCATCTGGTGTGCTTGCTGCCTTCTGCCAGCTTCATGCATTTTCCAGGGTATATAAAGTTGGAGCTAGGAGAAAGTTTGTTTTGATTTCCTTGTATCAAGCACAAAAGCATTGCTGGGGAGAAAAGATGGCAAACCCACTTTTCTGCCCACTGATTCATAGCCTGTAGATGCAGTAATGGAAAACTGAGTCTATCCTGTTTTTGCCAGTCTTGAAGATTTGAATGTTCAGGGCCCTTTGATTGAAAAAAAGACGGCAACTGTCATGTATGAAGTTTTGTGAAATGAAATCCATTTTTTTTTCCTGGTCCCCTGCTACGAAGCATTGTGCTGGGTTGGGGTGTATTTCATTGTTTTTTAAATTAGAAATAAAATGGGGCCCAATTGACTTAATAAATGGAGACTATTCAATTACAAGTATAGCTCTTTCTTTCTAGGTGAAATGGAAAAAATCAGATGTGAAATTTGAAGATAGATTTGATAAGTATCTTGACCCATCTTTCTTTCAACACCGGGTATGTTTTCTTTAAGTTCATACATGTTGTAGTTTATAGTGACCTCTAGCAATGCCAGTTACAGTTACAGTTTGAAAGGTGTCCTCAGACTCCTCAAGCAAGGAGGAGCGGACTTCCCCTAGCCCCTGGGCTGAATAATGCCACTCACCCAGCATTGCAGCTGAGCGAAATGATGGAATCCATGCAGAGGCAACTGTTGCAGCTCCCAGTAGTCCTGAGTAGTGTCCCTAGTACACAACAGCTGGGATACTGAGTCCAGGCCTCTTGGGGATGGGAGGGATGGAGGCAAGCAAGGAGGACAAACACACTGGCCAACAGTTACCCCCCCCCACCAGCAGTATGGGTAGGGGTAGAGTTGTATTTAAGTTTATTTAGTCATGACTACATCCCATTAAAGTTGGTGCAAAGAGAATTCTTGCTTCAGGTTTCTAGAATTATTTGCAAATGTCATCAGATACGCAGATAGTAGTCATCTGGTAGATATTATATGCTTGGACTTCTGAAAGCATAGACTTAGAAATGTTCTAAGAGAACTTAGCATTCATAGAATAAGAGAATTAGTATGAAGGTGTTCGCGATTAGTCTATCACCTTTAGTGCCTAACACCTACACATAAGCAAAACAAAGGTTATTGTCCCTTGGACTTCTCCCAGCAGTATTGACTTACTGGTCCTACTGAAAAGCATGTTTTCATAACCTGTCTTCTGTTTGGAGACATAACTTAGGCAGTTATAGAACATAGTTGAAATATGATATTGTACATGTCCACATGTTTTTGTTTGGAGTCTTGGTCTTAATCTGGTATCATTTCCTCATGTGATAGCAACCATGTTTCACTGGTCCCAGATAGCAAAGTGCAGCTCCTGCTGTGCTGTTCCATCTCTCTGAATGGGAGGATAGAGTCCTGCTCTATAAAATGAACCCTTTGCGCTGTAATAGCTGAGACCTTGTCTGCGAAACTATAGTTGGACTAATTGTAGGGTAGCAGTATAGAAATGCTAAATGGTCTTTGTTACAGCAACATCATGAATGACCTAGTGGTGGCTCTGTTAAAGGTCTAGATAATTTAAAGGAAACAACAACCCCATATATGTTATGGAATAGAGGGTGTTGACCTTGGATGAGGCACACCTTATTTCAAATCCCTGCTTGGGCATAATAGTCATTGAATGCTTTTGGGAAAAATCACACTCTTCAGTAGATGGCAGAGCACAGTGTGAGCCTAAGATGAGATAATCCTCTCTGTGCCATACTGAGATCCTTGGAAGTGGAAGAAGTTTGTTTTTCAATGGTGTAAGAGATATAATGTGAATTTGCAGTCTAAACTAACAAAGCTTTGAAATTTTACACGTCATTTGTAAATGATTTAAAATTGTATGCTTCTGAGGCCGTTCATTAGCACTATTTATTAAAATACAATCTTGACCTCTTCAGTTTGTTTCTGGTTTTCTGTGCTTTATTGGAAAATGAACAACTTGTCTGAATATTAGTTTCTATTTTTATTGTAGATTCACTGGTTTTCAATCTTCAATTCCTTCATGATGGTTATTTTTCTGGTGGGCTTGGTTTCTATGATTTTAATGAGGACATTGAGAAAGGATTATGCACGGTATAGTAAAGAAGAAGAAATGGATGATATGGTAAGAAAAATCTTGTGGGTATCGGGGGTTTTTCCCCAGAGTGTATGGGTTTCTAGAAAGCAAAGTTTGTCTAAATGTCTGTTCGCACTTTTTCCCAATAAAATGACTCAGAACAGATCTGCTATCAGGTTTGTGTGTTGCGCAACACAGAAATTTCCCCCCCTGAAATTGAAGGTCTTTATTGAATATTGGAAAAATAAACAATATATTTCTCATGTAAATCACCTTTTTGCTTTGTTTTTGGTTGCTGCTTTTAGATTTAATGTAATAAAATACTGTTGAGAAGGGGAAATGGGGAAGCTGCATCCCAGACTCAAGCCATTTGGAGCTTTGAAGTTCAAAATAGCATCTTGAATTAGAACTGGAAGCAAAACCAGTGCAGATCAAACAGTATTGGAATAAAATTCTCTGCAAACTGATTCTGCATCAGCTGTAGCTTCTGAACTCTGTTCAAGAGTAGCCCTACATTAAGTAATCAAGTCAGAATGCAATAAATATCATATTGGAGCATAATCATATTTAGTCTCGGAAAAACAAAAAAGAAATGCCCCTCACACGGGTGCATTCCATGTCTAAGAAACAGAGCTTCACCTTCCTACCTAGCTGTATCTCCTATCTGCAATCTCTCTGGGGACATTCTGAAGATCAATAAGGGAAAAGGTGTCTGTTTTGCTGAGGATAGTAGACATAGAGCTATTTCCCCTGTTACTATAATGGGTTTTTTCCTTTAACTCCTCAGAAAGTTAGTGGCAGAAGCATGTTGCTTGACTTGTGAAGCGTGAGTCTCTTCTTCAATATTAAGATACAGTATTTTCCCTTGTGGAAATACTCATGCTCCTAGGAAAAGGAGTTAATCTATGGCCCTAGATGTTAAGGACATGTGGTTGGTGCATGAAGAACTAAATTAAGAAGTTAAGCTGTTTGGGTTGGGGTTAAATGCAAGAGATTGAAGGTAAAAATGAATTTAATGATTTAAACAGGTTTCATAGTGAACAGTTCCTTGTTTTTAACAAGGGTTGATTTTCAAATTATTTTTTAATACAGGATAGAGATCTAGGTGATGAATATGGTTGGAAGCAGGTTCATGGAGATGTCTTCAGACCATCCAGCCATCCTTTAATATTTTCTTCTCTCATTGGATCTGGCTGCCAGATCTTTGCAGTTTCTTTCATAGTGATCATTGTTGCAATGCTGGAAGATTTATACACAGAGTGAGTATTGTCTTATATCTTCTTTATATTTTAAAAGGTCTTAGCTGTGATTCAACAAGCGCACTTACATGCAGAACTGTATTAAGTTTTCAAAAGTGGCTTATACTGAGACACCGGGGGGAGTTGCTGTATTCCAAAAGACAAGAGAACCACCAATGCATGTGAGACAAGAGATCAGGCAGGAAAGAGTTCATTCTTCCACTGGCTGCAGGCAGGGCCAAGAGACTATGTTCCTTAAACTTTAGGGCAGGATCCTCTCTTTGCCTCCTGTGTCTAAGCAGGGGTAAGCTGCTTACCACCAAAACAACCGCAACCCCCCCCCCAAAAAAAAAAAACCCCAATCCTTTTGTTGATCCTTGGTGTGCATAGGGGAGGAACAGCATACAGAGCCTTCCAGTCCTTGCTGCCACCACCTTTCAGGTAGTAAGCGGAGCCTCATGCCCAGAGAAAGCTCTTTAGTGACAACACCAGCCTGAAGGGAAAGAGAATACAAAACCATCTTTCTCTACAAGCACAGCAGCCATTTCATCAGAGAAGCATGGATCTATCCATGCTCTGGTTTGACATGTACCTGAGATTCAACAAAACCCAGTGAGGTGGTGAGAAGCCCAGCCCCCCCCCCGCCACTTTCCCCTTTAGACTTCCCAAGGGAGTCTGGCCACCCAAAGATACTCCAGTAGACTACTTAGTTGGTGGCAAGAGGTGCTGTGGCTTTCCATTCCAAGCCCACGCAATATGAGGTATGCAAACAGAAGAGGAAGCGAGTCCATTCTGGTTCTGATTGCAACTCTCCCAGTTCCTATTCTTGATCCTAAATAGTGGGGAAGGAACTGCAAATGTAGCTCTTAAGATACTTGTTGTGTTTGCTTTGTGATTAATTGAAACTTGGGTAGTTTCAGTCTGTCCACATGGCAAACAGTGGTGAGCTGGCCTTTATCAAATGTAATGAGTAGAATTTAAATTTGGGTCAATATTGCTGTAGCTGCAATTAGCTCTTATTTCAGAAGTGCAGCTTCCTTCTCTTTCAACCATGTATTTGCAATGTGATAGTTTCTGAGTCTTCAAAGTAGTGGTTTTCAACCAGTGTGTTGGGATGGACACATTGATGTGCCATGAATAGTTTACATATTCACTGCTGGAATTTGGGGGAAGGTCATTTATTAGCAGGGCCATTGGGGCATGTAAGCCCCAGTGGGGTGTGCCTTGCCAATAGTAAAAAAGTCCGATGATGTACCTTGACAATTTTTGCACCTTGACAGTGTGCCATGAGATGAAAAAGGTTGAAAATAACTGCTTCAAAGAAATTCCACATGTGTATATTTGTTCCTTTTGTGATGGGAAAAAACATCCCCCAGCTTGAAAAACTCGGTGACATTCTGCAAGTGTGGTAATATGAAAATTGCCTCTGGCAACATTTGATTTAAAAGGCACAAGTTTTGAGAATATGGAGACCCCCTTGACTGTATCCTCAGCATGGGGAAACAACTGCAAAAAGTTACTCTTTGTTCTGGAACTGGTGCTGCTGCTTTGTATACTCGCAAAAAGTACACTTTTGGAAAAAGACTCCTTCATGCAGTGGATAATGCAAATAATCATTATTAATATGTAGCTGTGGCCTTAGGGACTTGCTTATGGGTAAAATTTGTTTTGCACCAGCTAAAATGAAATATTGCACATTTTGTTAATATTTAAAAAATGAGCTTGTTTGTAACTGTTTCCTGTAGTAGGTTTCAGGCAATCATTTGTGTAGCCAAAAATACATGTGTTTCATTTTAGGAGAGGATCAATGCTAAGTACCGCTATTTTTGTTTATGCTGCAACATCCCCAGTGAATGGCTACTTTGGAGGGAGCCTTTATGCTAGACAAGGAGGTAACTCGTTATTACTGTCATATTAGGTGGTGGGAGGATTTCATTAAGTTTGGTAGAATTTTAAGCAGGCATACAGTGCTACTGTTGACTTTTTGAAATTATTTGTACCATTAGACAGTTGTACACTTTCTAGATTCTAAAAATAACTTGATGTCAAGCAAATATCAATTTATTGTATGAATACCTTAACTGTATTACAAAGTAAAACACCTTCTTAGAATATATATTATAATCATGTTGAACAGGTGTGGAGGTTCATAGTATTGTTTGTAGCAAGTTCTCAGCATAATAGCATAGATCCAAAGTGCTGCTTGGGAGAAGTCTGAAAAGCAGTTTGTGGTAGACATGGAGGCAGTAGCGAAACTAGGGTGGAGCCAGAGGAGCACCTGCTCCAGGCGGTTAATTAAAGAGGGCGCAGGGTTTCCCTCAACTCCGCCCCAGTTAGGAGGTGACTGTCTTTGCACTGCAAGCCGCACAAAGACAGTCATCCCCAGGTTCTCCCTGAAGGAGGTGGCGCTGTGGATTGCAAGCACCCCTCCTCCAAGGAGACAACAGAGGAAAGTGCCTTTGCGCCGCGATCGCAAAGGCATTTTCTTCTGTCATCTCCCTGGAGGAGGGGTGCTTGCAATCCGCAGCACCACCTCCTTCAAGGAACTAGGCTAGCCCCCGTCTTAGCTCAACAAAATATCCTTCCCGCTGCTGTAATGACAGCGCTCTCTCGTTCACTGCCTCTCGCCGGCTGTTGCTGCCGTCTCTCTCTGTCCTGCCGTCCCTTGTCACTCTCGCTGCCTTCGACTCTCTAGCACGAAAACTTTTTGGGCAAGTGAGAGAGACAGAGAGCTCCACAATCAAGAAAAGTTTTCTAGCTTCCGCTTGCAAATTGTTACAAGCAAACCAAATTGCCTCTCCTCTCTCTCTCTCTCACTTTCTCTCTCTGCCCCCCTGCTGCGCCCTCAGCGCAATTCCATCTCCGCCATCCCCGCATGGTCCCCTGTTGTGTGAAAAGCTCTGGGGTTTTGCGTCTGTGTACATTTGTTCGTTGGGTGGTTGCATCGCGACCCCCCCTCCCGTGTCGCGCCCCCCCCCCATCTGACATATCTCTGGGAGTCAGAGCCTGGATCCTGGGCCATTACGTCATGCTGCAGGAAGGAGCCATTACGTTGCGGGGTGTGTGTGCAAACAGGCAGAGCGTGATGTCACTTCTCCAGGGCACTGGGGTAGGACGTTACAGCTCTGCATGGAGGTCTTTTACTTAAGAAGAAAAGATTTGCGTGCCTCCAAGCAGCTCTTTAGATCTAAGAGAATGATGAGACATTATGCTTTGTTATTGATAATGTACAGAAGCTCCCCTACTTAAGAACAGGTTAGGTTCCAGAAGTCTGTTAGTAAAATGTTTTGTTCTTAAGGTCAGTATCATTATTATTGGTAGCAAACATGTAAAATATGAAAAAAAATGTATTTATAGCAGTATTGTCATCTACAAATGAACTAACGGAATGCTGGGCAGGACGTGGGCGGGGCTTCTGCGTGATTGGCAGCCTGCCTGCTTCGTTCCGCGGCTGCCCTGGCCTCGGGGGGGCTGCCCCCGGTTGGCGCGCCCCCCGCTGCTCGCCCAGGCACCCGGCGCAACCCCCACCCGTCTCCCCTGGCGAGCAGGCACCGCCCCTCCCCCCGAGGCCAGGGCAGCTGCAGAATGAAACGGGCGGGCAGCCAATCACGCGGAAGCCCTGCGTAAGTCCCGCCCAGCGTTCCGTTAGTTCATTTGTAGATGATGCCACTGATTTATAGTACACCTGCAGTGCACTTCTATACATTGTGTGGTTTTACTTTGAAAAGCTGACTGGAACTGACTGGGCTTTCTGGGACTGACTGGAGTAAGACTGGAATAATGTTTTGGAATGCTGGGAATGGGTGGTAAACCCATTTACCATTTAAATGGACATGACCAGGCATGTTTGTATTTTGAATGTTCCTAAGCAGGGGAACTTCTGTATGTATTTATAAGAAACTGGCAGTAATTAATAGATTATTGATAATGAAACAAAAAATAAGGGGGAAGGTGGAGAGAAACAACACTATTGCTGTGGAAGAGAACAGTTTCTCTAGGGAGGCAACATAACGTGAAGGAAATAATCCCTTTCTTGAGCTCAAACAAGGTAGCCGCTTGTGCAGTCTGCTTGAACTCACAATAATTGTTGATGGGTATTAGATGTTCTGCTGTAATTAGCTGGACAGATGAGGCTGAGAGGATGGCAAATGTGTGTTAGGTAGAGGAAGTACTTCCAAGCAGCACTTTTCAGCAGTTGCTATTTTCATTTCATCTGTTTCTACTTTTTCTGCCAGTCCTGTAAGTACATAAAATATTCATAGGATGTTAATATACCAGTGATTGTTCTGAGATAAAAACTTGAGGAAGCACAAGTGTTGAACAAACAGAGTGCTTTCCTTCTACCCTGTAAAAAACTTAGTCTGTTAAACTATATCTCATTGCATGGTACTTTTTTTTTGGTTGGGGCAGAGAAGTTAACCATACCACACTACATTCTGAATCTCAAATGCACTGGGATATTTCTCCTTGCAGGAAGGCGGTGGATAAAGCAGATGTTCATTGGGGCATTTCTTATTCCTGCAATGGTGTGTGGCACGGCCTTCTTCATTAACTTCATTGCAATCTATTACCATGCATCCAGGGCAATTCCCTTTGGAACAATGGTGAGTACTTTAATAGAAATATTAAAGGCTTAAACTGTAGGCCTAAAATATTAAATGAGGTAAGTTAAACATGTTTAAATCAGGAGTTTAGCATCTAACTGCTAAATGTGGGTGAAAGTTTGGATATAAAGTTTTCACATCAACAGCATAGTAAGAACCATATGTTTAACAATTGGGAATTTGGCTTCAAATCTAGTCTATATGATCAAGATAAATCAAACGTTTTTGAAATACGTGTTGCACTTCTTTCATAGTTCAAATGTGAAAATCTGAAAATTGTAGTCCCTACTTCTAATGCAGTTTTATGGGTCATCTAGCATAGCACTTTTGCATTTCATTTCAGCTTTGCTTGATATTGGATTCAGTTGTAATTGTAGGCTAGTATATTTTTATGTTAAATTCAAATTTCTATCTGAGTCTTTAAAAAAAGGAGAGACTGACTTGCTGGTGCTGGAATGGTTGAAAAAAAGATCAAACTAGATAGATTTATTAAATGTATTAATTTTAGGTCACTGATTTTTATCTACCCTAAATAGTGCTAGTCTTTCTTTCCTCCCCTTTAGATTTGCTTGGGGAAAAATTGTGTGACAAAAGACTGTGGCCTTGGTTTAGCTTAGCACTATGGGAATTATCTAAGGAAATTGAGGACTTCCCCCTCCCATATGTGACAGGATTGGGTTTTCATTTTAAGAATAAACTGCAGTTCTGTTTTGTACAGTCTTGGAGAACTGTGGTTAACTATAGTTAGAATAAGCCATGATAGCAAATCAAGTTCAACTGACAGTTTTTCAGGCTCATATGAAGGAAGAGCTATGTTCTTAAAAGTCAAAGTTTCCATTCTTCTTGCAAACAAAACAGAGGAGAGAGTGGAGGAGTGAACAGCCTAGGTAGTCCTATACCATGAGTTAGCCTTATATCTGAGCCTAACCAATAGCTTGGATGCGCAGAACTATTGAGTGGAAGTATATGTATTTGTTCTGTTCAATGAACAGATGCTAACAGTACAATGAACAGTACTAGCATTCTGTTCAATGCTAGTACTGGCAAAAGACAGAACAGTTCCACAATATTTTGGGAACTATGTTATAGTATGATAAATGGGGTGAATAAGGGCCCAGTCCTGAAGCTGGTGGTAAGCTGTTACCACTGGCCCCAAAATTGCAAACTCGCCATAAAGTGTGTTCGTGGCACCACTGAAGGCCCTACCACTGATCCACTAATGCTGAACCTGCACCCATGGCATAGAGCCTCACTGCTGTGGAGCAGCCACCATACTGCCAACCCCAGTAAGTGTTACTGCGGGCCAGTGGAGCAGCTTGTGGGGACAGGGGAGGACGGTACTGGGTGGGGGAGGGAAAGAGTTGCCCGGGGGGGGACTGCTAGTGGCACTCGCCACTGTGTCAGGCTTGGACATCTGATGTGGGGCTGCTCCAATCTCCACCAGCAAAAGTACCCCATTGTGGGGCCCATGGCTGCCCACGGAGACTTCCATGGCTCCAGCAGGATGCGGCAGTAGCCATTTTGGTACCGCTGCTCCTCTGGGAACTGGACAGGATTGAGCTGTAAGGAAGAAGCGGCTGTACCAGATAGATTCCAATGGGCCATTAAAAGAACAAACATAAAAAGATGCTAAACAGAGCTTTTGCAGGCTTTTCCACAAAAGCTTGCCACCAGCAAAATAATTTATCAGGATTGTTCTTCTTATGCTGCCCTTTTTCACTAGGTTGAAGAAGTTCTGAAAAGTCTGCTAGCAGAAGGGCAGCTTTTGGATATATGCTTGTATTAACTCTTCAAATGAAATTTTAAATGTTTCCAAACTAAATTAAGAAAATTTACAGGCGTTTTTTGTGTGCAGGGGTGTGTGTATGGGGTACATTTTATTACAGTACCGTAATAATTAGGCAAGAGAGCAGATTTTTTATGGCCATAATGGTGGTAGAAATAAGATAAGCTGTATTGTAATGAGTGCTTGGCTTAATATTGGATGCATTTTATATCCCCTCTTCTTGTCTGACCCTGAGTTTATAGGTGGCTGTATGTTGCATCTGCTTCTTTGTCATCCTTCCCTTAAATCTTGTCGGTACAATACTTGGAAGGAATCTGTCGGGTCAGCCCAACTTTCCATGTCGAGTCAATGCTGTTCCTCGTCCAATTCCAGAGAAAAAATGGTAAATTATAAATAGTTCTTTGCAATTGTGCATCTAATGAAGGAGGCTGTCTATGAAACTTGCAGGGACTGTAGAGTACCTGCTTTCTGTGCAGAGAATGCTGGGTTCTGTCCCTGGCACTTCAGGTGGGGCCTTTTTATCTGCTTTTTATCTTGTGGATAAAACAAATTGGCATGGATTTTGCCCACTCCTGAACCCAACCAGAGCTATTCTTTGGTAGGGTCCAGAGGGCTTTCTGAGGCCCGCCGAGGCAGAATGGCTGTTTCAGCTGAAGAAACATTATTTCCGTTTGTTGCCAAAAACTGGAAGTGACATTTTTAATGCCTTTGAAGAGACCGCAATGCTGAAAACCAGAAGGAACGTTTTTCTGGCTGAAATGGCCTTTCTGAGGCCCATTGATGCTGCTCGTGTGGCCTCAGTGGGCCTCAAACCTCTGGAGGCGACCACAATACAACACGGTTTAGATGAACCAATAGCCTGACTTTATTTCAGGCAGATTCACATCATACGTTAATATGCCAGCGAACTCCTTTAAGGACACTTTCAAATACATCTCTGAGCAGTGACAGTGGTATGGAGTATAACATGAAATAACATTGTGCAGGGTTTTAAGCCATTATCACTTTTTGAACTAATAGTCATTTGTATGTATGTGTGGATTGCAAGTGACTCGTGTTCTAAAACCCAAAGTACTTGTACTGATCATTTGCGAAACGCAACTAATGTAGCAGCATTTCTGGAAGTTATCCTAAATGCTGACACAGTCAATATGATCTTCACTGAATTCTTCAAAAGCCTTTCAGATTTGTGGCAAATGTGATCTTAACAACAGTTAGGACTTCCTTTTTGAATGTAGTTAGATCTGCAAGAATCTCTCTGTTAAATGACTTGGGCCATTGATTTTAATTGCATGAAAAAGGTTAATCTTGATGTGTTTTTCAGGTTTATGGAACCAGCTGTTATTGTTTGCCTGGGTGGGATTCTTCCATTTGGATCCATTTTCATTGAAATGTGAGTCTTTTCCCAACAGAACTACACAAATAACTTAGCAGTTAATGCGTAATATCTATAGTGACCTAAACCAATTAGAAATGCCTTTGCAATTAAATACAATTTTCTTTATCTTTAGGTATTTTATCTTTACCTCCTTCTGGGCTTACAAAATCTATTATGTCTATGGCTTCATGATGTTAGTGCTAGTTATCCTCTGCATTGTGACAGTCTGTGTGACAATCGTGTGCACATACTTTCTTCTAAATGCAGAAGACTATCGGTGGTAAGTAGTGTTGCCTTTTTATTTACTGTCCAGTCTTCACCAACGAAGTAAAAATGTTTTGACTAAAGCAATGGTCTCCAAACTACAGCTAGGGGCCACATTTGGCCTGCCACAAGATTTTATCTGGCCCGCAGCAACTTACATTATTTTTTCCCAACCAAGCAGTCGGACAGTTAACACATGCAGCTTTGTCCACCGCACTCCTTTCCATATAGCCCGAGTAGTGTCAGCCTTGCTAACCCTCATTTCAGTCACCTGGGCCATATGCTTTAGGACCCTCAAACTATAATTATTGAACCCCTGACTATAACACAAATCAGTATTCTGCATGTTGACTTCAGCAACGCCATAAAACCATCACAGTGAGAAAATAGCTTTATTTTTGCACATGCATAAACAAAACATAACAAATTTGGTTTTGCAAAGGATTAGCCAGAGACTGTGAGCGCAATCCTAACTTGGAGTGAGGCCGGCATAGTTAGGCCAACAAAGTTTGGCTGAGACAAAGGCCACCATGTTCGGACCATTCTTGGAGTCAGGGAGGATGACTCACGTCTGTGTGCTGACCTCTCTGACTCCGAGAGTGGCCAAACATACTTTATGGTGTTGCTTGTGCTGGCCCAATTTTGCTGGCCTAACTGTGCTGGCTTAACTCCAGGTTGGGATTGCGCCCTGTGTGCTGTACCTCACATTCCTCCACCCTATAGAAAACTGACTTTTTTCGGCCTGTGAAAATGTGTAAAATATACGATGTGCTCTCATACTGAAAAGTTTGGAGGCCCCTGGACTAAAGCAATGTTTCTCAAACTGTGGAATTTTTGGTGGATCATGAAACTAACAGGACAGTTTGACAGGCAGGCTATGTGCATCAAGGACTAGACAAGCTGTTACTGGGGTGGGGGAAGCACTGCTGCCCAATCACACTCCTGCTGCCCAATTATTGCTGCACTTCTTGGCGTTTATAAATCTGGCAGCAACCTCTAAGGCAGGGGTCTCCAAACCCGGGCCCATGGGCTGGGCAGGGGTTTGGACCAATTCTTCCTCCCATGAGTGGTGCTTATGGTTCTGTGCAAGTGCCACTCCAGCTGAACTTGTGGCAGGACGCTGAACTTGTTTCCAGCTGAACTTGTGGCAGGACGCTCTGGGCAGTCATGTCTATGCCCGGGCATTCCAGAAGGCTGGGTAGCAGGATGCCAGGCATAGACTTGAATGCTTAGAGTGTCCCTGCCACAAGTTCTACTGGAAAATGGAGTGAGACAAGAAAGGGATTTTTGCAATACAGCATTAGTGAGTTTAGTGACCACTGCTCTAGGGCCTCTAAAAGGTTTGAGACCCATTGGACTAAGCATTAGATGTATTAAAGAAACATATTGAATAGTCTTCCCCATTGCGGTATGAAAGAGATTGAAATGGGAGAGGTTTCCCATTTCCCATCTATGGACAAGATTGCGTCCATAGAGGCTTGTTGATGACAGGGCTTGTAAAATAATATAAAGAAAACCAAGCTTCATGGAAGGTTAAGGCAGAAAATAACCAAATAAAAAATACTGCTGTTTTACCATGGTCCTTTCTTGGATTTGCTTAACACAGTTTGCCAAACTGCGAACGGTTTTCATTCTAATGGTTTGAGAGAGATGCATTTGTTTTTCAGGCAATGGACGAGTTTTCTGTCTGCTGCTTCGACTGCAATCTATGTTTACATGTATTCCTTTTATTACTACTTTTTCAAGACAAAGTACGTAGCCTATTTTGTGTTTTCCCTTTTAACTAATAAAACTAAACTTTTACTTGGAAAATGTTTCAATTATTGACTTCAAAAGTAACATGAACAATAGTTTTTTTAAAAAAACCCTACAACTTGCTTTTCAACTTTTTTCCAGGATGTACGGCTTGTTTCAGACGTCATTTTACTTTGGTTATATGGCAGTATTTAGCACAGCCCTGGGAATAATGTGCGGTGAGTTCAGATTGTATTCAGTATCTTAAGTTTAGTTCACCTCCACTGAAAGTACACCTGTCCCTGGCCTCTGCACTTCTAAAGTACCATGTAGGATTGGGCAACACTGTTTGAGGTCCTCCTGACGTGAACAAGCTTTTTCTGATTATCCTTTATCAAGAATTTTTTTTTAATCCAGCATGACTTCTGCAGCTTGAGGCACCTCTCAGTCTGTTGCCCCAGTGAATAAATCATTCCTGACTTTAGGTAGCAAAGCCTTCAAGGAACCCCTGCTTGGTCTTAGCCATTGTTTTCAAAGCTCCATGGCTTAAACTGAACACAGTGCCCTGGCCCAGCCTAACAATGACCAAGCATAATTTTTTCTTTCTTCTGATCCCATGACTGGGTAAAGACTCCTACGTTTTGCTTATTTTTCACTCTGTGAAGGTAGTAGAAGCTAATGTTGGAGCTTCCCAGGTTGCAGTGCAAGTGTGTGGTAGTTTAATGTGCAGGGCTGCATCTGGCACAGCCAGGTTGAGGATATTCAGTAGACTGGAATCCTAAAAGTGGGAGATGTGCAAATCCATAAGCATGTGCAGAATGTAGGTACTCATTGCCATCTGTTGAAGCAAAACTATAAAGAGACTGAGGGCTCAATCTTGAGCCCTTCAGCATGGGTGGTACTGCATGGCTACTGTCACAAACATACCCTAAGACACATGAAGTACAGGCAGTAAGGGCTTATCACTTGTGCTGCACTGGTGCCGGAGTTCCCCACCCACCCGTAGGCAACAATGCGATACCGGTGAGCGGTAAGTTTACCCTCACCAGTGTTGTCTACTTTCTGGTGGGGTAGGAGGGTGTTCTTGGGTGGGGCGGAGCAGGGTAGAACCAGTGGCAACCTTGCCCACCAGATCCTGATCTCTGTGTCGGGCCGTGCTGCCCTCGCCTCTATGAGACACATCACCTGCCCTGCACCTTTATCCAGGAGAAGGGAATTAACGTTCCCTTCCTCCAAGGAGCCTCTGGTGGCTGCCTGGTGGCTGCTGGATGCAGCAGTAGCCGTTTGGCTACCACTGCGCCTCTAGCAGCCAGGTAGCTCAGGATTGGGCTGCCCGTGCCCAAAATGTACTGGTGCATTCCTCTGGTTTCAGCAAGAGGCTATCCTTGGAGTTGGATCATAGGAGGCTGCTTTATACTGAATAAAGCCATTTGTTCATGTAAGTCTAGCACCAGCTAGATCTACATGGACATGTAGGTCTAGCACAGACTAGCACCAGCTCTTCAGGCATGAATTTTTGTTGGCCCTACCTGATGTTACCAAGAATTGAACCTGGGACCGTTTCCATGCACAATGTGCTTGACTGAAGCGTCATACCTTCCCTTTTAATAAAACTCTCCAGTAGTCTTGCTGTCCTGACAGTCAGGATAGAAGATATGTACTTATTTTTCCCTGACGAAGATAAGTTGAGATAAGGCCATCCATTTTGGCAACAGTACCCCAGGGGATTTAATCACATCCAGAGTCTTCAAAGACACTGTGTCAGTGGGGCCCATTCTCCATAGAGTTCTTCATTTTGTGGACAGGCAGTACATTATCCCCACTGTGTGCTGCTGTGTCTTTATTGTATCGGTCCCATTCAGATGGTGTTAGATGCAATTGTTACAGCTATTGTCCTATACAGAAGTGAATCTAATACATATTTGTCTTGTTTTGGCAGGAGCCATTGGCTATATGGGAACAAGTGCCTTTGTTCGAAAAATCTACACTAATGTGAAAATTGACTAAAGAACAGAATCTTGGAACAGTTAACATTTGGGGTGGGTGGGGACAGAGCATATAAACTTGCACACCAAAAAGCGCAAGAAGAAAATTGTGTGTTTAACACTGGGCACTCTGTGGGTCTCTATTTTACGGATCATTAAAAGCGACATCTGTTTTCATTGATCCTAAGTTCTTACTGACTTTCTCCAACTGTTCTCAACAAGTGCTTGGATTGTATTCAGTAGGCATTACCACAGTACATGCTAATCTTCCCAAAAAGTAGCTCATAAAGATGAAATAGACTAGCTCTCTTCAGTGAAGAGGACAAACTGTATTTAAACATTTGTTCCATTCAATTCAAAAGGAAAGTGAAACACATGGCTCCTAAAATTTTGCTGATTAGTTACCGGTACTTAAAATACTATTCTGGAAAGATTTTTTCCCTCCCATTTTTAGTGCTATTCGACAATGAAAAGTAATACTGGGTGCTATCAGGATTAATTTGCAATATCAACTAATTATCAAATATACATGCATTTGTTTTTTAAAAGGCAAATATTTGCATGCAGTATCAGTTTAACAGGACCAACTTTCCATTTGTTCATCTTTAGAGGAATATCATCTGAGATCCATCCAAAGAAACAAAATACAGAGGTGGAATTCTCTGCACTGCAGTTTTTGTACAGTTAGCAAGCAAAAATGTTAAATGAAGAGGATGCAATCTGTTTTTATTCAACACTTGGAGGTTTAGATTTAAAAAAATTAACTGAATGTCTACAATGATTTCTTTTTATTTTTTCCCTAAGTCCTCCCTCCCTTGGGGTTTGGAGTGTTTACTTGATGATTTAAAAGGGTAACAAGTGTATAAAACATTAAATGATGTAACTTTAGATGTAGCTCCCAAATGTATTTGGATGTACAGATTTACTAAAGAATACTTTTTTCTGATGATTCAGTGTACAAATGTGTGAATTTAGGTGGCTTTTTACATCTTGCCTGCTGTTGCATGAAATGTTGGGGGGTTCCTCGCAGTGTGTGTGTGTCTTGTTTTATGTTTTCTGAAGCTCTTTCAGAAGCAAAAACTTGTAATTTATAACAGTTTCCTTTTGTTTAGTTCTCTCTGGACACATGTATAACATCTAAAGCAAAGCTGCTTTAAGTGTTCAGAAAAAGAAAATAAACTTTTCAGACAAATGTTCTGATTGTGAAAATAGATCAATGCAGTTGGAAATGGTTTTTTTATAGTAGTGCAGAATATTTGTTTCTGAATAAAGTGCTAATATATTCTTCAGTTTCTAAAAACCAGAGGATTTGTCAGTCCAGTGTCGGTGTGCTTTGTCTATCTAGAAAGAACTTTCAGAGAAGTTGCTTCCCATCAAGCATATGTAGGTGAAGAAGAGAGAGCAAATAAAGGCCATAATTTTCCAAAGGGAGGTTGCAGCAACATCTTCAGAATTCCTTGTTTTCAAACAAGATTTAAGATGAATGTTAGCATGTATCATCATGGCAAGGTTGATACCATAAAAGTGCAGGTATTCGCTAGAGACAAATCTACTGTGAGGAACATTTATTAATCCTACGTTGTATATGTGAAAAATAGACAATTTTTTCCTGAGGTAAGTTTGCTTGAAGATTTATTTTCACATTGGGAAATGTGTGTGCAAGAAAGGAAATAAATGCAATTTACAATAATCTGGCATCTGAAATTTTATATGTACAGTCAAATTTCATAGTGAGTTTCCAAATAGACTCTGCACTTTATTTTCCAAACTAAATGGCAAACATATTAAATTATTTTGGCCTCTTGTAGTATTTGCGGTTCATTCTGAAAACTTTCTGCATGATCTTCTTTCTGCAGCCTAATACATAGGATAAATCCTCCTTTATGCTGTTTTATGTTTCAGTGGTGCCCAGGGCTGCTGTGCAAGCTCCACTGCAGTAATTGCAAGTTGCACAGTAGCAGTGTGGCTGTAATGCAAACAAGATTTGATCACTACTTCTACTTAGAAATTTGCAGAGTGGAAATTATTAGGTTTGACATTTTAGTTGACCTTTCAATCGGCCTACATAAATGTGTTCATTTATTTTTTTCATTGTTCCTGGGACAGTCTGTTCTGTGCCAAAAAAGGCTCACATTCTGTACAGTGGGGAAACAAATGTTGCCACCTAAATAAAGCAAGCAAACTAAATGATGTGCTCATTTTGCACCATTTGTTTATCTAGTGTTTTATGTCCTGTTGGAAGTTAACACTTCCAAGTTGGCTTCCAGAAAGTTTAAACAACTCCCAGAATAAAACAATTACAATCAAAGCATGTCAGAAACACAGCAGAATAATGAAATACATAAAAACATCATAGCAGAGTTTGATAGCTGTTGAAACTGTATTTTAAAGGTTTGTTTTGTTTATGCATGTGCAAAAATGAAGTTATTTCCTCACTGTGATGGTTTTATGGTGTTGTTGAAAAGTCAACAATGCAGAAACCTTTAGAGTCAGTGGTGAGGTTAACATTCAGTGATTATAATTTGAGGCATATGGCCCAGGTGACTGAAATGAAGGTTAGCAAGGCTGACACCACTCTGGCCATATGGAAAGGAATGTGGTGGACAGAGCTGCATGTGTTGACTGTCCGACTGCTTGGTTGGGAAAAAAATAATTTAAGTTGCTGCGGGCTGAATAAAATCTTGTGGTGGGCCAAATGTGGCCCCTGGGCTGTAGTTTGGAGACCCCTACTCTAGCCAGTGTATCATACGTGCCAGAGCACTGTCTGTGGTCACCATCTAGCCAGGCTTCATCACTAAAAGTCTCCCCAGATGAATACTTCTGTGGCAAAACACATTCATAAGTGACAGATGTGAAAATTCAGTAATGCAGGTAGGATGGGAATTTCTTTGCAGAAAAGTCATGGCAATACCTCTTTTCTATGCTGCCAATCCTTCTTTGGCAAGCTTCCTGCGCCTGCAGGTATTACAATAGGATTTGCCTTCTGCACATGGTAGGAGTTTCCCGAAGGGTTTGCCCATCTTAGGGCAGATGACACATCACTCCTAAGTGCCAGAGTCTTGTCCCCCACCCCCATTTTTATGCCTTCTAGACATGAAATCAGTGTTCTGTTGAACTAGGAACTCCTTGCTGTGAATCTTGGCTTCTCTCCCCACTTCTAATGGGGGACAGGGAACACCCTTGAATTAATTGGCAGTGCTTCCAATTGATTGCAGTCACTGACAGCAACCAACCCCACAAGAGCCAAGAAGAGGAGCCATCTCTTAACCTGCAATGCAGTCACTGGATCCACATGGTGCTTGGCCAAGTGAGTCCTTTTGTTTTTACTGCATGCTTAAGTTATAGGGATGTCAATAAGAACAAGGCTGCTTCCAATGGGGAAATGTAGGGGAATATGGGCAAAGGGGGGAAACGCGCATTCTACATCTTTTAGAGTTGCAAAAGCAAAACCTTCCAAGGAAAAGCTATCCCCCAAGATGCTCCAGCACAAACACAATAAGAAATTGACAAACATTGGGCAACTAGTTAACTAGCAGATAGGTAGTGGTCCTCCCAGTAACTTGTGTGGTGTTGGATGGAAAATTACTTGGTCTGACTTCACTTTGGCAAATATATGTACATAAGAACATAGGAAGAGCCCTGCTGGATCAGGCCAAAGGCCCATCTAGTCCGGCTTCCTGTATCTCACAGCGGCCCACCAGGTGCCCCAGGGAGGCATGAGACAACAAGATGCTTGGATCCTGTTGCCAGCAGGCATGACTAAGGCATGCCTTAGCAGTTTGCTAGTCCAACTTTAGGGAAGTTCTTTCCCCATATTCTGTTCCTTGGCCCAGGAAGGTGGGTTTTTCCCCCAAGTCCATTGGTGGCAGGTTATCCTGGCTGTAAGTGGGGAAGAGAACCAGTAGGCTGCTGGATCTGGTCCAGTTTGGCCTAAAGATCACGGATAGTCTCTAGTTAAGGGAGCAGGGAATAAGGAGCTGAATCAAAGAAATAAGTTTTTAACAAGCAGGACTTTTTTGCAACCAACTTCACTGCTTGTTACTTCAAAATAAGTTTGCAGTTGTATGTGTGTTTACGGTGTTCCAGTACAACAACTATTTACAAATAGTGCCACATTCCTATACAACGAGAGGTAATTACAACCACAGTTTTAATTATTAATATTCCAGTTTAGAGATGGAGAGTGAAACATATTTAAAAGAAACCTGGTTAGAGGAGGATTATTCAATTAGTGGGAGAGGGACTGTGACAGAATTGTATATGATAAATGTGTATGTAGGAGCAGCACATTTTGTATGCAGGGCGAGCTTTAAGCCAATTGGACCAATTGCTCCCAGTTGGGCTCCTTATCCAAGGGCCCCCACACTAGTGTAAAAAAAACATTTTTACTAAATTTCACAGTCCTTAAAACCTGCAGGTTTTTGTACTGTTTGCTTTCAAAGGTAATCTACACATTTTGTTTATTTACTTGTAGGCTTTTGTGGATACAATTATATACAGTATAAAATATGAGTTTAGATCCATTTGATCCATTGTGTAGATCCATTGTGCACATTTAAATTACCCCTTATCCTGACTATTCTGAAATCCAGACATTTTTGTCCTTTTAAAAAAAAAACCTTTCTATAGCATGAGCACTAGAAGGTTTTGTGTTCATTCCTACGCACAGCACAATGCAAGTGCAGGCTGAATGTTCTATGCTCTGCTCTGTGGTGTGTACCTGTACAGACATTGTTGGAAAATGTTAAAAGTGGCCAGCAGACACCTGAATGAGTAACAGTGAAAAGAGCATTTCTCATATTTATACTATTATTTGAAAATTCAAATTTGAAATCCAGACATTTTCCCATCCCAAGCAGTCTGGTTAAGGGATATTCTACTTGTAACACGTTCTATTTCTCTCTCTTACGATTCTACAGACCTTGACTGTGAACCTGGGCCCCCACAAAAAATGTTTATAATTGGACCCTGCAGCTCCTAAGACTGGCCCTGCTGGTATGGTTTTTAGTTTTAGGAAAATATAGGGCAAGGGGTTCTTAAATTCATAGTAGCAGAGCTGCACGAAGTGGATGGGGAAAGCAGTTCCCAGTTGATGTGGAAAGCAGCTTGGTCAGCAATTTTAATCACAAAATCAGCCAGTAGGGTTTCATTGCTCCTTTTCCAAGCACCACTATGGACTGCATTTCTCATTAAAATGCTCTGTATTTGATCCTCAGTGGTGGTTAAACAGTCCTTAAGGCTGCTGTTATTAATCTTGCCATCTCCTCCAGGTATTTTCAGTCTGTGAATGCTCAGTAGGACTTACTACAACAAAAGTGTGGATATGATTTCAAAACTTATCTCTGGTTCAGGGCCCAATCCTATCCAACATTCCTTCCAGCATTGATGCAGCTGCAATGCAGCCCCAAGCTTCCTTACCTTGAGAAGACCTCTCTGCCAGACCCAACCCCCCAGGACACAGTGCATGCTCCATTGGCATGGCTGCACTGATGCTGGAAAGTTGGATGGGATTAGATTGGGTGCTCAGTCTAATGCTGCAATCTTACTCACATTTTGGTGGAAGTAAGCCTCGTAGTGAAACGTACTCCTAAGTAAACATGCATAGGCTTGCTCTGTTGATTTCCTTATCAGACTCCTAGCCTGATTACATGCAGAAGCCTTGGGCTCCATTGACTTGCACGTGGATGAATTGAGCATTTGTTCCAGAGGAGCATAACATAAAAATGGCGCATCCACCAGAAGGTTGGACAGTCTGTATGTTACAAAGTGTCTCTGTATTACTCTATGTCAGGGGATTCCAAACTACAGCCTGTAGGCCAAATCTGGCACGCCACAAGATTTTATCTGGCTCATAGCAACTTAAAATATTTAACTTTTTAAATCATTATGTATAATTTCTCAGTTTAAATATTGTAGCTGAGGCTGGGTGACTCCATCTTGGTTCTTTTTCTTTTTCCTGCTTAAAGTGTAACTTTCCCTCTGCTTTCGTTGTACTGGCTCCCACCTGCAGCCTTCATCCAGAACAGGTTGCTCTGCACAATAGATAAGGAGCCAGATGGAGCTTGTTGAAATTGCAAACAGCAACTTCCTTATCAAAATGACCAGAGCATCTTTGAGGCCAAACCCAAAGCTAGCTGATGCAGGAGTCCAGGACTCCACCTTTGTGCTGGTAACTTTCCACTGAACAACTGATGCCAGAGGGGTATAAGAATGCCCTGAGAATAATAATAATAATAATAATAATAATAATAATACATTTATTTATATACAGCCTTTCTTAATATCACTAGATTTCTCTAATGATTGAACTCAAGGCGGTTTACATAGGCAGACTTTCTCACAAACCCGAAGGTTTTTACAATTTTTACAGAATGTTCTATCTTCCAAGAACAACACTCCTACAGATCTTTCTTTCTGGATTTAGCCTTCTTTCTTTAGCCACCCGTCTGCTGGCTGATGAGGCTTCCCTGCTGCCACCAGAGATGCAGCTGATTTCAGCACACTCCTCCTCCCACGAGGCAGCTGAAACTCAGCCGCAGTTTCCAAGGTCTGCTGCTCGCAGAGACTTCCGGCAGTCCGGAGCTCACGACCTTGAGATCTTCAGGTGTTATCTTCGGGCAAACGGAGGCATTAACCCTCTCGGCTAAATCTTTTGCCCTCGCGGCTAAATCTGCCCAGAATGTAATCCTTTGCTCTTTCCCTGCTTGCCGAATGGAGTAAGGAAAGGCCCTTTTGCACAAATGCAATAAAAATCCTCTCTCGCTGTTAAAAAGACAAATAATATCAGCGAGAGAGGATTTTTATTGCATTTGTGCAAACGGGCCTTTCCTTACTCCATCAGCCATCCTACTGAAAAGTCTGGAAATCTCTGGTCTATATGACTGTGGGATAACCTATAAAGCCACCATTAAACGTGTATCATTAAAAGCGGAAGCGACTCTGCTACAGCATGCTACATGCTACAGCCACACGTTTAGCCAGTCGACTGACACCACGGCTTTCCGTGTGAGAGGAGGCGGGCCTGAGAAGCAACAACGTGCCGTCCCAGCTGACAGTGCCTGGGATTTCCATTGGTGAATTCATTTCTAGACTCCCTCGGGTTGGAAGCGAAAGCTTCCCTAGAGAAGTCCGTGGGGATTGACGCCTGGGAGCTCTGACGCAGCCAGATGAATCCTCTAAATCCAATGGAAGCAACAGAGAAAGGGATTGCAGCAGACTTTATGTTGGAATATACCGTAGCTAAGCTTTCCCTCGGGCAGAGGTGAAAAACCATTTCTCCTTACCCTGAACTTAGTTTGTGCGTCACTCTAGACCTTAATAGATCTTGCTGCCTTACGCATCAATTACGACATTGACTGGCGTTCGGTGTAGCCTATCACCACCGACAAGGCACTTCCCTCCTCCTTTTGCCGACAAGATGGCGACTACCGCGGTCAGTGCGGCTCAGGCTGTTGCGGGGCCGCCCCCGCCGCCTCCAGCCGCGACTCCCCCGGCTGCTCCCGCAGCGACGCCTGCCGCTGCCCCGGCGACCGCTCAGGCTGCCCCGGCGCAAGCTCCGTCTCCACCCACCCCGCCTGCCGCGCTAGCGGCGCCTTTTCCCGGCGGCCGCGCGGTTCGGCTCCACCCGGTGGTGCTCTCCTCCATCGTGGACAGCTTCGAGCGGCGAAACGAGGGTGCGGCCCGCGTCATTGGTACCCTGCTCGGTAAGGCGTTCCCCCCCGCCGGGCCTGAGGAAGGGGGGCTCTCCGCCTCCATTCCAGCGCGCTTGAGCTGCGTATTAAGGGGGAGTTGTGGCTCTCTGCTCTGGCGAGCCCCATTCATTGCTCCCCTGTGCCTGTTTGGGGTGGAAGACAAGAGGGCGCGACTGCCTGCTCCCAGATGCTCTTCTGGATATTACAGTAATGCTGCGGTGCTTTGGACTTTTCAGAGCTTTCCATGTCATTGTCTTGTGGTAATGCAGGATTAGGCTGCTTCTCGCGTGTAGGGGAAAAAGATAGTACAGCAGGCTGAACTATTCAGGCGGTTGTGATTTTGAATGCATTTCCACAATACTATCTTTGATGTTTATTGAAATAAATTGTGGGAAGATGGGAGGCTCATGTGCTCGCAGGACTACTTAGCAGTGTTAAATCCCTGAGGCCAGGCTTCTGATACATTTTTTGCTTTCCATACACCATGGTGCGCTCTTGCGTGGATGGGAAATAGCCATACTTACTCTTTTTTAATTCATAGGTACAGTTGACAAACATTCCGTGGAAGTCACCAACTGTTTCTCTGTTCCACACAATGAGTCAGAAGACGAGGTGTGTATTAACCTGGTTTCTTAAGAGCTGTTTTGCACCACTTATTCTGGCCATTCCCTTCTGTGTGCAGTGAAAGAATGTGATAATGAAGCATCAGGCACCAATTCTAATTTCTCACATGTTACAGAGCAGACAGTCTTCTCCTTGGTTCCTTCAGGAATGGGTGGTTCTAGGCAGCTTTACTACTGATGATTGCTTGTGATCCTGTTCAGACTCATCTTAAGCTAAAGCAGGTGGCCAGTATTAAAAAACAGTTTTGCTATGCATCTGGATTTGTCCCTGACAGCTGCAGAGCTGGGGCGGGCGGGCAGGGAGGCAGGGGCAATCAATTCTCATTTTTGCCCTTGCAGACCAATGAGATACGATGAATTAAAGAAGGTAAGCTTCCATTTAAGTAGTGGCATTCTTGGCTTCACATAATATTTAACTGCTGTCGTGTAATAGGCAGGCAGTTGACCAGTGTTTCAGTCTTATCTTGTGATCACTTACTATTCTTACCTTGTGGATATTGTAGCAGCTCAACTAAGTGATTTGGGAGACTTCATTACTGATAGAAATTTGCTTCTTATATTTATAATATAGATCAGCTGGTTGCTCACCAAATAGAAAACATGGTGCACTAATATTTGTGTCTAGCAGTCCTCTACACCAGTATTTCTCAAACGTTTTAGACTGGGACCCACTTTTCAGAATGGCACGTGTCAGGACCCATTGGAAGTGCCATCAAGCAGGAAGTGCCATCGTTGTGACATAATAAAATGACACTCCTGGAATGCAAACTGGCATTCTTGGACTACAGCAATTGCACAACCATAAAACATCCCTGACAGAAAGCAAGATTAAGACAAAATATTATGGAAAAGCACTGAACTAAAATGTTTTAATAACCCTCACTTGAAAATACTCACCTCACTTGAAAATTCAAACAGTTAATACTCACAAAAGGAATATAGCAAGTTTAGCGGCTTCCAATATGAAATCACACACACAATACTTTATTGCTTAACTCATAGGTCATTACAATTTTAAAATACAATCCTAACACATAAGATAAAAATCTCTGTCATAGCAGCTCATAAGAAATGGAATCAACATTTTTTATTCACTTCAACAAATTTACCTCTTAACTTTTTGGCTGCTATTGCATAATGTGCCGGCTTCCACTATGGCTGCTCCCAGATTTTCATGACCCACCTGCCACCAATGGGTTGTGAAAATGGGTACCAACCCACAGTTTGAGAAACACTGTTCTACACAAGACACTTGTTTTTTAATTCTTTTGCCTTTAAGCAGAATTATGATACTCTTTGTGTGTTTTACCTAATGTGGTATGTGTTTCGTGGGTATACTCCTCCCTCTCCAACCAAGAGTCTTATGGGTCAAGGCTGTTACAAAACCCACTGCAAGTCTTGACCAAAATGAATAGCATGGGCTGAAGGAGGTGCTGTGTTCTTAGGCAACCTTCCCAGTAAGTAAGTGTAATGAACCTCCTTGCTTGCTAGTTGTAAATAGAAGCTCCTAATGCCTCTGCTTCTCCTAAGGTGTGGGAAGAAAAGCTACTGATCTTCCCACTGAAATCTGTGCGTACTTGCCTTGTGGCTTTTCTCCACTACAGGATTTTTTTTTGGGGTGGTGGTGGAATTTTTTCAATGTAAAAGCCCACCAATTTCCCAATTACTATCTTCTCAGCGCCCTAATGAGGACCTCTCCTTACCCATGCTGGCAAAGTGTCTCAAGGGCTGAATACTGATATAAGACATAAAAATACTTCTTTCTATGATTTGCAAGAAACCATAGCTATGATATGCTGACCAGTTAACTAACTGAAGTTGGATTACAGTGAAGTTGAGGTTCTGTTAAATGGGTAAACGTTTTGTAACAAAATCTCCTCATGTATGAAAGAGAGGTGGAATTCCACATGACCAAGGCTCTGGCTTGTAAGGCAAATTGTTATTTATTCTGTTTTTATTGTGGACACTGGGCATAGAATATGTCCAGAAAGATGATATTGATTATTCTTACTGTGATGGAGAAGCTGTAGCTCAGTGGTAGAGTATAGCATGGCAACTTCCCAAGTTCATCTCCAGTTAAAATACCTTGGATAACAGGGCTGGGAAAAAATTCTGCTTGACAATTTGGAAAGTTACAGCAGTCATCTGGAACTAGACTTTGCTGCTGTAGATTCTCTTGATGTTTTGCTATTTTTCAGGTGGCAGTTGACATGGAATTTGCCAAGAATATGTATGAACTGCACAAGAAAGTTTCCCCCAGTGAGATTATTCTGGGATGGTAAGCCAACTTTCTTCCTTCTCCAAAAACTAACAGTACACAGTAGCATGGGTTTCTTAATTGATGTCCAGATAATGCAATTAGCTGCAGTGTTAAAAGCACAAATGGCTCAGTACAACGACAATGGCTCAGTACAACGACATGTATAGACCTAATTACAGAGTAGATCATTGTAATCTACCTAAAATATGGTAGAGGGGCAGCAACTTGCTTTTTGCCTCAGTGCTAGGCAAGAGTATCTTTCTGAGTTGTGGTTTTTGGGAATTTGTGTTAGGATAGCCAGTGCAGTCAAATTTTTTACGGTATCTTAAGGCTGGGTTGTCTATCTCTGACTGCTGTCAAGTGTTTGTTTGCCTAGCTGGATAGTGAAACTTCTTGTACTACACAGACTGATGTCCTATTGGAAAAACATATGGTTGTGTGATCTGACTACATCATTGTGGATACTGGCGTTTTAGTCTATAATTGCTTCATACACAGAAGGGAGTGGTAAAGAATCTTAAGAGTGCAATCCTAAGCGTTTGCTTAACCAGTGGCTGCTGCGCTGGCTGAGGGTGTTGTGAATATGCCGTAAAGCACATTCCTGGTGCCCTGAGAGAGGACTGTATGGTGGCCTGGGCCGCCACCTTACTAATGCTGCGTTCAAAGCCTTTTGCTATCAACATGGACAGGTAAGGTGCTGAGCAGTACAGAGGCGTGAGGGGGTGGTGTTTCTGGGTGTGGGGAGAGTAGAACGGGGCACGGATTGGTGGAGGTCTCCTCAACCATTTCCTAATAGCCTTCCTCAGGCAGGCAGCCTTACATGGGGCTGCTTGCATTTCTACCAGCTAAATAGCTGGAGGATATCCAAATAGCCCCATAGGGCAGGCTGGGGCATAACTTGGGATAAAGAATAAAAATCTCCTTACCCTGAGATCTTCTGCTGCCTCCTAACCTGTTTTGGATACAGCATAGGCCATGTGGCCTGGCTGCACCAGCACAGTTTAGGATTGAGCTGCTCATCCAGGGTGGCTGCATTATATATATAGTGAAGCATGCTTTCAGTTGTAGTGTTGATAGTAAGAAAGGAATATTATTTAGGTCAGACTTGAAATAGATAGGGAGGAAAAACAGGGTAGAGAACACTGTGTATATTGGTTACTATTGGATACGTTTCATTTTATGCCAAACTCTTTCCTGGCATTTGCTTTTATTTTATAGCTTCAGGGAGAATAGCTAGGAAGACCACATGTCCATCATCATGGATATTATATGGGCTTAATGAGATGAGAGCCTGTGTATATTCTTGTTAAAGCCAGAAGGTTATTATTTTTTAGATGATAGAATGAAAGCCTGACATTGCCATTATATTTGGTTTCTGAAGTGGATAACAAAAAGTTGATTATCATTTTTTGAAACTTATGAATGTGTGTGAATCTTGATAAATTATCTTCAACAAACCTTATTTTCGGAGACATACATATTATATGGCAAGGATTATATGGATAATTTGTGGACAGTCAAGAAAAATTCAACTAAACCCTATGAGTGTCTTTTTATTGTTACAGGTAGAGTATATGTTATCCAGACTGCTCAGGACGGGAGATTGTCCAGATGATGAATTTTTCTGGATTTCAGAATATGTAGCGGCACTCACCTCTGATACGTTGAGGAAGTGGGGACCATTTGTAGCAGCAAGAAGCTGCTCCTTTGGAGCTGTTTCTCGCCACTTACAGGGGCACCCACCTCCTCCAAGTATCAAAGGCATGTACTGTTTCTAACAGCGAGAAACAGTGAGCTGCTTTTCTGATACTTAGTGGAGGTAGGCACTGCTACGAACAGCAAAAACAAATCCAAGGGAGCTGCTTCTCGCTGCTACAAATTATGGAAGGGTATTGGAGATGGCGGACACCAAAATTTTCAGATTTTAGAGTTGTCCGGACTTTAGATGTACTGATAAGAGGAAATCTACCTGTGTAAGTATCCACTCACGTTTTTGAGTGACAGATGCTTTTGTCATTGGACAATGGTGTGTAAAATGAAGTCTTGCCTGCTCTTGCAACTGTGCTGCAAGATGTAAATGCTGAATGTCCAATTTTCAGTTAAACACTTTCAGCCCCACTTGCAATTTGCAGCTGATGCTTCAGGAGTAGGGAAGCCCCTCAGGAGCATTCCCAGCAGCTCCACAGTGAAACTGACAACACTGGGCGAAACTGACAGCACCAGGGGTGGTATTAATGACTTACATGAGCCTGGAACCTAATATGCTTGTAAATGGGGGAGCTTCTGTGTTGTTGCCTTCAGATAAAGAACAGAATCAAGTGCTGTAAGAGATTGTCATGCATAACCTCTACAGATCAAAATGGTGAATTTTTACATAGTAGGCTTCATTTCAATAGAAGTAAAGACCTTCATAAACCATTCACATAACTGCTGGAAATTATGGGCTCTTTCAGCATCCGTTTCAATGCAGGCTTGCTTCTAATTAAATTTGACTTATGCTTTTTCAGACGGATAATGCTCTTGCTACTTAACCATTTGGTATTTATTTTATGAGGGGACTGATTTGCCATCAAACAAGTTAATGTATGAATTTAACCTATTTCTGATGCCAGCACAAAGATGCTATATGGATGCATCTTATACTGAATGTGTGTGACCTTTGTTGTAACATATGCCACTGGCAAAATATTCATCTGAGTGTAGCTATTTTTAAAAGTTCAGGGTTGAACAAATTATGTTGAACATTCTTAATTGTGTATTTGAAGGTATGCTACAGGACATGATATCACAGAACACTCTGTTCTGATCCATGAATATTACAGCCGGGAAGCACACAATCCAATTCATCTCACTGTGGACACCAGTTTGCAGAATGGGCGCATGAGCATTAAGGCATATGTCAGGTATTTGAAAATATATATATTTTAGTGCCATAAATAAAGCTACTGTACCAGGGTACCCATAATGTATTTTATCTGCGACTTTGTCCATATAGCTAGAAACCTGAAAGAAGCTTCTACAGATTTTAGAGGATTGCAGAACAAAACTTGATTCCGTTCACTGTAATTTTTTAGAATGTTTCAGGGATACTATTAGAGATGTACAAGAAAACTCTGAGCTTGCAAGGCAGAAGCGATACTTTAAAGGAAAATAAGAAACTATTTGTAGCATGCATGAAAGCATTTTCTGTTGAGATAGAGTACCTGCTTGTCTTCATCTGCTGTTCATATAGAAAAGATGGGAATGACAATGGGCTTCAAGACTTCTCCTTGTATTTTCTTCTGTATTCTGTCCTGTTGTTGCTATGTTTCTGCAGCAGATATATAAGTTGCTCTGAACTCCTGTTGTACTATCTGTCTTTCCTCTAGTACTGCAATGGGAGTCCCTGGTAAGACAATGGGAGTAATGTTCACTCCTCTCACAGTGAAGTATGCCTACTATGACACAGAACGGATAGGAGGTAAGCACTGCATTTCTTGTTAGATGCTTTATTTTATTGTCCTGTGTTGACGTTTGTCTTCCCAATTTTTCATTTGGAATGGTGCTGATGCCCTTCTCTTGTGTGATGAAGAAATACAATACTGTATAATGAAGTGCTAGGCAGGCAGAGGCTGGTTTGGCCCACAGTATGCTCAGTAAATTGTATGAGGCAAAGTAAAAACTGTTCTGGGATACAGCTGAAAGGGGGCTAAACTTTACACCAGATGTTGATGTTGACAGAGAAAGAAAGCATGGTTAACACTTGAGCCAATAGTATCCCTAAATTCAATAAACTAGATCCCACTCACTCCTGGGGTTGGGAAATAAAGCATTAGTGTTGACAAAATAATTGTAGTGGAAGTGAAATCTGATTTCAGTTCTTGTCACTAGATGGACGAGAATGGGTAATGTTCCTCCAGTTTTCACTTATGGGGATTCCACATCTGCAATTCTTGCTGGCTTTGGTAGCTAAGCCAAAAATCATTGTCATTGGGACTTCATCCCTGAAGCGCTTGTGCTCCCTTGTGTCATCCTTGTGCTACTGCTGACTTTGCACAGAGGTACAATCCCCTGCTTCCCTGTCCCTACCCTTTTCTTCTCTAAATTTTGGTATTGAGGCGGGATCACCCTTACAGTTAAGTTGCAGCTGATTGGTTCTAGGAAATGTCAAGACAACTTTTCTATCCAGGTTGGAGCTGCACAGGGAGATGGGAATAGTCTCAGTAGTTGTGCTACGCTGTGCTTGTCTGCTGCGCTGTGCTTATTGCCAGCTCCAAGTAGGAAGGCTGGAACATATTTTATTACTTTAACCAGATGGCGATGCAACACTTGCATTGTGAGTCAATGGCAGAATTGGTGTGGTTAGTGAAACCATTTAGTCAGAACTTTTTTGTAGCAATAGTCAAGGTTGATTGTCCAATTTGTCCTAATCCATCTGAATTATTTGTAGCCCACCATAGTTTGCCTGGGGCAGGTTGAGAAGTATCAGATACACTTGCCTACTTAAGCCCCCTTCAACCTGTCTCCTTAGCTGGGGAATCAAAAAGCAGCATGCCTTGAGTGCTGGCGCAACATGCCTTTGGGTAGTAGTACAATGATAGTGCTACACGGCATTGCCTTAAGTTACTGGAAGCAGCAGTGTGTTATGATTTCTGCGTCTGTACACAGTGTCTTTGCTTGCAAGAGGGAGAGAGAGACAGTGTAGAATGGGTAATGTTCCTCCAGTTTTTATTTACAAGACTGGTGCAGGAAGAAATAGAAAAACAGCAATTAGGGCTGCTATGCAGTTAAGACTTAAGCTGTGAGGAGCTCAACCTCATTCTTATTGCGATAGTTCTTGTTAAATTTTCTAGTATGAATGGTAGGCATGCTAGAGAAATCTTAATTTTTATTTGATTTTGATTTTTTTATTTTAATTATTTGCTTTTCTCATTCATGTGTATGTTTTATTTTGATAGACAATGTAAATATTGCTATAGCTTTCTGCAGGAGCTCCAGTATTCATCTGCCTCTGCCATTTTTTATGCATGTTGCCATGTGAAACTGCAGCTGGGCCATATAATAACAATGGCTGCACTAAAAGTGGGTGTGTGGTGGAGTGCTTATTGGGTGCTATAGTAGCGAATAGGTTTTCACCTGTTCTGTATTTAAACAATAAAAAACTGCAGCATATTTTTAAGCTGATGATTGAATGGAGTGGAATGGGATTGAATGGAATGTAATATAAATGGATTCCATTTGTATTCAGTTTCAAATGATGCTTGTGTCCAATGATCAGCAACTGTCCTAACAGCGTTCTCCCCTCCCCACCACATAGTTGATCTCATCATGAAGACTTGCTTTAGTCCAAATCGAGTGATTAGTTTGTCGAGTGATCTCCAGCAAGTGGGGACAGCTTCTGCTCGGATTCAGGATACTCTGAGCACTGTACTGCAATATGCAGAAGATGTGCTGGTAAGGCTAGTATTGTAGTTTGCTGAAAAAGTATTGCTTTAAATTTTTTCTCTTCTGCTTGTATGTATTAACTAAGGTCATTGTCTTTGTGTCTAGTCTGGTAAAGTGGCTGCTGACAACAGTGTTGGTCGTTTTCTGATGGACCTTATTAACCAAGTTCCAAAGATTTCACCAGAGGACTTTGAGACAATGCTGAACAGCAATATCAATGTGAGTCATTTGAGCAGGCATTATTTGTCTGGTAGCCTGTACTGAAAAAGTATCTTTGTTTTTAAAGGCATGCTACAAATATGGGAAAAGTTGCAATAAGATAAATGCAAAGCCAATTTTTATGCATACCTCTTCATTAGTAAGTCTCTTTAAATTGGTGAGATTTGGAGCCCAATACTGTCCAACCTTCCAGTGCTTATGCAACCCTAAGCATTTAGGAGGCCTCCATGACTGCCCCACCACCACAAAATGCAGATTGAATTTGGTCCTTACTCTTGTATAAGCGTATAGAATTTCAGTCTTTCTGTGGTTTAAATGTTCAGCCAAATTCAAAGCTTTAAACTTTTATTGGAGCATTTCTGAATATTGTGAACATTAACGCAATAGATAGGGGTCTGGTTTTTTGGTGTTATTTTTTCCAAAATTTCTTGATTAAAATAGCAAATTGCAGTGTTATGTTTTTATTCTACATGCTCAAACCAAGTTCTCATATTTATTGATTTTAAATACTTTAAAAGTGTACTAGGTAATGTGATATGTAGCAGCTGCAGTATTTCTAATTGAAAAAGTCTGTTCTAATTTCTGGAAAATATCTTAAACACTAAAATATGGTGTTTTTATTCAGATTTTTTACTGCTAAAGGGCAGTTGTTAATGCCCAAAAAGTGGTTTTCAACAAAAAAATAACCACCCCTAGCAATAGCATACACTTCCTTACATTGCTTAAGTTAAAAAAAAAAAGAAGGCACTCCAGACTGTCAGCATTACTAATTTTAGCATATCAAAGTGCTGTGAGTTTATGCCTGCTTCCTAGAGATAAGACCTGAAAAATTTAATTACAACTTTGAAATTTTCAATTTTATTTCGATTATGTAGTTCATAATGTGTTATAAAAATGCACTTTTTCAGATGGAAAACTTTCTGCAAAAAAACGTAGAAACCATTCTGCCCCATATCACTGCTTGAACAGTTCTGTAGTCTTGACACAAGTTGATTAATCCAGATATTATTTGTTTGTAAAATATGCTTCTTTATAACAGTTGCTTATATTTTGCAACTCTGTTCTTCTGCTTTTGAACATGAAGATTTGGTTCAGTCCAAATTGAGTGATTCGTTTGTCAATTGCTCTTTCTTCTTTTCAGGACCTGCTGATGGTGACTTACTTAGCAAATCTTACACAGTCGCAGATTGCACTCAATGAAAAAATTCTGAACCTGTAATTGAACTCCTGACCATCCTGTAAAACCGAGGAGCATGAAGAAATCTTCAGCTGTGCCCTTGTAATTCGAAATCTTATTAGTTGGACTGTAACTTTGAAAAGACAATTTAACCTTTTTCACCTCTTTTTCCTTCCTTCCCTTCATAAATAAACTTGGAACTGAAATTGGCTTACACAGATGAAGACCACAAATTAAAAACAAGTTGGCAACATCTCTGCAAATCCCAAGTTGTTCAATCTCACCTATTTACAGTTAACACAATCCTGTTTTTCTTGTATGGGTGCAAATCACGCATTTTAGTTTGCCTTAGAATCGATGGTATTTTTGGAGGAAAATAAACCAGTTAATAAAATACCATAAACATTTCAAAAAGAGACTTTCTAAAACAGACCAGTACCCTTAAATCGCTACCACAAAAATTCTTGAACAAAAAGCACTGTTAAGAGTGCTTAAGGAAGATAACTTCAGAATCCCTGAGATGTATCCTTTGGTAGAAAAGCTTTATGAAAGCATATAGAGGTGGGGCCTCTTTATATGCAAGGGTACTGTTGCAGGAATTCTCATCTATTAAAAAATCTGTGGGTAATTAAACCTGCGTATTTTCCCCACACCCCATCCTACGGACGCCTGCCGAGGCCACGTGACATGTATGTGGCTTTGATAGGGCTGAGAATGGGATGTATTCTCCCCCCCCCGCCCTCCGGACATGTCAGACCACACAGCTCCATCATGTCCAGAAGGCAGGGTGTGGGGAACAGCCTCTATTCACAACCTTGCTGAAGCCCTGTTTGCACACAGCTTTGGTGGGGCTGAGACTCTCCCATTCTCAGCCATGCAGAAGCCATAGCTTTTCCAGTGCTAAGAATGGATTTTCCTCCCACCACCACCCTCCAGACACCTGGAGGGTGTCCTTCTCCCTCCCTGTCCCATAAAGGTGCAAGGAGAAGTGTTTCCCTGGCTGGTGGGTCGTGACCTACCAGTTTGGAAACCACTGAACTAGATGGATCGCAAGCCAGTTTCAGGTGGATCGCCTAGCACCTAATGCAGCCATCATTGAAAATATGGAAGATGAGACACTGGAAAGGGAAGGGGTGTCTGGTTATTTTGTTTGTGTCAAAGTTGTAAATGGGCTTTTTTCCTTTCTTATTCACTCCACTATTGGAACATGACTGAGAAATGACTTTAACTTATTGCTGCATTCTGAGGAAAGTAGCAGGCTCTGGCATCACAATGATGGCACTTAAAGCCATGACATCATTTTTGGTGGGTCCCAGACAGATTGTCTTTCTAAAAAGTGTCCCAGTGCTAAAGTTTAAGAACCACTGACCTAAACTGATGATGGTACCTCTTAGGAGAGCAGTAGTTTAGAGAACTGCCCTGCTAGGAGGTTCATAGTATACAGCTTTATGTATAACTCATGGCAAACTGATGTTTTGTCTGACACACAGTTTCTGTGCTGAAACCTACTCCAGCTGTTTCTCTGACAGCCTCTTTTGTAAAATCATGAGTAAAATCATTAGTATAACCATGGGTGAGGTATAGACAATGTGGGGCTCATGAGCTACCAGTAGCTCACAGCTCTTTTTGGCTCAGATTAGCAACAGCTGCTGAGAAGCTATGAAGGATGAAACAAGAGCATAGATCTAGCCAGCCCTGTCTTTTCTATCCCAAGCTCCTGGCCAGCATGTGTTTTCAGGAGGTGGCTGCTCAAAGCAGGAATGGTGACTGTGGCCTGGCGGGGCAGCGGGAGAAGCAGCCTCACCACAATGGTGAGAGGTGGAGCAGGCAAAGCACGGAGGGAAGTAACAGATGTCTCCCACTCCTCCCCAGAGCATCATGGGTGGAGGAGCTTTGCCCTCCCAAGCGTGACCTGGTGACCTGCACTGCTCCCTTGCTCTGGAGATTTTTTTCTACAGTTAACTGGGGTGGGGGGTGGGTGGGAGAGAAACCAGGACCTATAATTGGACTTATTCAGTTATGCAAAATAGCAATTCTGAACCACATACTACAGGAAGTAGCCACTGATAACCTGTCCGCATAAATTTGGATGTTATAGTTGGTCATGGTGTGGGTGTTATCCGTTAATCTCAGATTGTGGTGGAATGCAGTCGTTTAGGATTTTTTTGGTCAAAGCAATCTGCTGAGTTATGCTTGAAAGAACAGTGCAGTCCTCTGCATACTTTCAAGGTATGTGTGCATAGAATTGCAGCCTAGGACTCCAGTGCAGCTGCTGGTCTGATAGATGACAGATAGTGCCAGCTGCTTGATAAAAGTCTGGTTGTTTATAGTTCCTAGCCAAAAGGGCTTTGTCATGTAGCTGAACACAAAGCATAAGAATGGTAGTCTGCCACTATGCACAGATGTAACTTTTCATCAAAGCATTAGAATTGAAATTAACTCTTGCAGCAAAGTGTTCATACTACTGCTGTGACAACTACTCTCCCAACTGCAAGTAAACGTGTGCATTCATGTGCCTTCACCCACTTCTCAGTTCTGTGTGTAAGATAAGCGACCAAGTTGTGATAGGCAGGGCAAAGGCAGCCATGCGATCCCCAGGAACACGTCGCTGGAGCGACAGGTGCTGCAAGTGTCACTGCGCTGTTGCTGCGTCAGCTCTGGGGGGGGGCCTGATCCAGTGGGGCGGCTCTTGTGTTCCTAACCTAACCCTAATGGATGAGGATTGACTATATATCATTCAGGGTGCAATTCAGTGCCCTCTGTTGGGCCGATGCTACGTGTTAGCACCAATGCAGGATAGCTCTTGGGCTGACTCGGTGCTGCTCTTTCACCTACGTTCCTGGGAGGGAGGGCAGGTTTTGTACTGTGTGGCCTCCTTGGCTCTGCACCTGCTATTTAGCAGGTGTAGATCCAAGAAAACAAATGGGGAGGCCCCAGCCTGGAGCAAGGGAGGCACGAACATGCCCTTGCTCTAAGGTGCTCTGGATATGGTTAGGTGCAGGCCTCCAGGCCTTGCCATTCCAGCGTATCTTAGGATTGCACTCTCAAATGCATAGATCCTCCACTTATTGGGGAAACTGTCTCCTGACAACTACTGACCATTTTGAACTATTAATACTTTACCTAACAAAACAATGGTCAGCCTGCACCCGTAATGTGATCCGCAAGGTTGGGAATGCTGTAAGTCTTTGTGGGTGGGATGGGGGAGGGCTGGCAGGGACAGCCCCACAGCTATCACGCTGCCACCGTGGCAAAGGGCTCTTTAAGAGACCTGGGGGAAGTGCTGGCCATCTGGAGGGAGCAGGGGGTAGCAATCCCCTCTGCGGTCCTCCCCACGTTACCAAGCAGCTCATTGCTCTGATCACACCCCACTTCCGGGTTTGAATTGCAAACCAAAAGCGAGTCACAATTGGTGTAGCAGGGAGGACTGCAGAGGGGATTGCCACCCCCTGCTCCCTCTGAATGGCAGGCACTTCTCCCCCAGTTCCTATAAAAAATGGTTTGCTTGATTGTAGTGGTGGAACCACTGGAATAGAGGTTACAATTAGAGGAAAGGGCTGGCTGTGTTGTCTTAGCACATTATCTTTTGTAAATGAGAGACAGATTCTAGACATTTTTATAGTGAACTCCCCAACCTAACAGTAGCAGCAGCAGACTGAGTGTGTCTTATTAGTACAAGATAGCTCCAAGTCTCTGAATTGTTACGAAGTTACTGTGTGTATGGCAATAACAAGAATGTTGAATTCACTGGAGGCGGCATCCCTTAAGAACTAGTGCTGGTGAAGTGAAGCCAGTGGGCGGGCTTAGCAGCCATGTTGGTATACTCAAAACAATCCTCATTCCAAGCATTTCAGATTGGTTTGCTCGTACTGTTTAGGATTGAATAGTTTATTCCTTAAATAAAAACATACAAAAATAAAAACATGTGATCGTGTAGACACATTATTGGTAACCTTATTATGATTTAATATGCAATTACAAGGTTAAATTCCTCTTAATTATATTACTGAACATACCTGACGAAATGCTACTTGCTGTCTATTTAAACTCAGATTGCACTATTTTAACAGACTTCATTGAAATCTACACAAGATAAATATATAAGAAAATTACATTAAAATCTCTTCATAAGTTGTCAATATGAGAGTAATTTTTTTTTACTTCTAGACTATTAAGAGTTTTTTTAAAACTTCTACACTCCCCCCACCCCAAAAAAACAAATTCTGTTAATGTTCAGAATTTCGAGAATATTACAGTAGAAAATGAAAGGTGGGGAAAAAAAGTGTAAACGGGAAGGGGTGAAAAAGGAGGGGGGAAATTTTTTTTTTTTTTTACCGTCTAGACCATTAACAGTGGGTGTCAGAAAATGGTGAATAAGACTGCTAGGCACAACAAGAAATTACACAGCTTCAAAAATAATGCACTCACTGTTTAAGAACATAAGAACATAAGAAGAGCCCTGCTGGATCAGGCCAAAGGCCCATCTAGTCCAGCTTCCTGTATCTCACAGCGGCCCACCAGGTGCCCCAGGGAGGCATGAAACAACAAGATGCTTGCATCCTGTTACCACTCCCTTGCACCCGGTACCAGTAGCCCACCACCTTTGTAAGGAGGTTGCACAATCCATCATTGCCTATAGCCCACGATGGACCTTTCCTCCAGAAATCTGTCCAATCCCCTCTTAAAGGCATCAAGACCAGATGCCATCACCACCTCCAGTGGCAAAGAGTTCCACAGATTAACCACCCGCTGGGTAAAAAAGTACTTCCTTTTATCTGTTTTAACTCTCCCAACCCGCAGCTTTAGTGGATGCCCCCTGGTTCTGGTGTTTTGAGAGAGGGAAAAGAACATCCCTCTATCGACTCTATCCCTTCCATGCATAATTTTGTATGTCTCAATCATGTCCCCCCTCAGGCGCCTTTTTTCTAGACTGAAGAGCCCCAAACGCTGCAGTCTTTCTTCATAAGGGAGGTGCCCCAGCCCCGTAATCATTTTTGTCGCTCTCTTCTGCACCTTTTCCAACTCCACTATGTCCTTTTTGAGATGCGGCGACCAGAACTGGACACAATATTCCAGGTGTGGCCTTACCATCGATTTGTACAATGGCATGATAATATTGGCTGTTTTATTCTCAACCCCTTTTTTAATGACCCCAAGCATGGAATTGGCCTTCTTAATTGCTGATGCACACTGGGTCGATACCTTCATTGAATTGTCCACCAGCACCCCGAGATCTCTTTCCTGAGCTGTCACAGACAGCTCAGAACCCATTAGCCTATAGGTGAAGTTTTGGTTTTTTGCCCCAATGTGCATCACTTTACATTTGTCTATGTTGAAACGCATCTGCCATTTGGCTGCCCATTCCCCCAACTTGGAGAGATCCTTCTGGAGCTCTTCACAATCCTTTCTTGTTTTTACCACCCGGAAAAGTTTTGTGTCATCCGCAAACAGTTTCAGTGAACTGTAGTTTTATTGAACCGATGTAATGTGAATACATGAATCTTTCTGTGGAAATTAAATCCCATTTTTCGTACAGCGACTCACACACCCGTATGCAGAACACGCAGGCATGCTTAAAGAGATTGATATTAACTTTTACACACATGCAGGGAGATTTTCATTCGTGAATTCGCAGCAATCCTCCTTGGCGGCAATGATCTGAGTCAACCATATTGGTCTACCCCATGTGGCTTCAAGAAAATGACGTCATGCCGCCTCCAGTGAATTCAACCTTCTTGGGCAATAACCACTAACAGAAAAATCAAGTCAGCCAACTCTGAATGTGGAAGCTGAAAGTATTAGTTTGAAGATTAGACTGAGCAATGTGAAATGAGCTTACTATTGCCAGTAAGAAGTCAAAATGTTATAATGTTATGTATTAATTATGACACCAACAAAACCAGGAAGTAAGCATTAACTGAAATTTCTTTTGAGTTTTTTTTAAAGAACGAAGCCTAGCCTTTCTAAATTAAAACTTGCATAATCTTTAACTCAGTTGTCTTTGACAGCACATGCCGCAGTCACTGTGTGTGTCCAACAGGTGGCTGCCTGAACATGTCTCTGCGTTAGCTCTTATAAGTCACATGTTCAGACTACAGAACTAATGTTGAGTAAATGTGTATATCCATTTGCAATATATTTAATCCAGCTGTTAAAGCTACAGGGCCGTAAGGTCCCCCCGCCCCGTACTGCTACTGTACTTTTCATTGTGATTTCTGGTATATGTGAGTTGGATTCTTGTGATTCTTAAAAATAGAAATAAGCTGTGGTGGTTCACTTGTATATGTCCTGAGGGGTGAAGTGATGGGGTAGGAGTTCAAGGCTTCCACAGTAGGAGTGGCATGTTCTGCTGTTGAAACCTTTTGCAAGGAACTATAGCTGGGAAAAAGCATCAGACTCAGTGAGAAGCACATTGAGAAATTTATCTAGAGGAATATATTAATGTCTAGGCTAATGTGGATTTTTTCCTACTGACTCTGCAAGAGACAACAGTCCTATGCACATTTACCTGAGAGTAAGTCCTACCTACCTAATACAATGGGATTTGTTTCTGTGTAAACATGCATAGGCAAGCACCCTATTAAATCTTTTACAGTTAATTTGGTATTGCTTTACATTCCATGTTGCAACCCACTCTGCAAGTTGAGCCAGAGCTTTAAACCAATATGTTCTAAATCTGTCAGGAAAGTGTGCATAGGACTGCATCCTAAGTGGCAGATGAAATCACTGTAATGGAGAAATTTTATTATTGAGTTTTTGGAGATTTTCGTTATAGTATTAATGGGGTATGTGAGACGATGAACTGGCACGTCACCAGGCAAGGGGGGCAGCGTTTGGAATGCATGCTACCTCCGTGCCAAGCCTTGGGCTAATCCTGGCTTTGGCACTACATGTACTTGACCGCTGGCTATGTGAACGTCAACGGTCGCAGTTAGAAAATTGTCAGAGACGTGAGATGTTCACGTGTTTGCATGTGAACAAGTTCTTGGTGGTGCGCGATTTCTGCGGCGGGCTCATTCACACATGCGTGTCACTGCTTGCTGCAGAGCGGGCAATCCCTCGGGTAATGAAAGGCGCACGTGTAAACGAGGGCCGGAGCGAACTTCAGAGTCGCAGGATGATGTAATCTCCGCGGTGTGAAGAGCAGGGATTTGGGTTCAGAGCCGAAAGGCGAGTTACGGGAAGCGCAGAGGGCGGGGGCCAAGCCAGCAGCGCTTTTGCCTTTTCCCAGCCCCGAGAAGGCGGAAGCATCCCCGGCCTCGGCCCCAGGGAAGGGGCGGGACAGCAGTGCTGCCGTGGTTCACCAGCCTCGCCTTGCCCGCTCGACGTCTCCATTTTGCAGGCTGGGCTGCGTGTGAGTGGCTGGCGAGGGCGCCCAAGTTTCTGGAATTGCCTCAGGTGAGCGGGGAGGGGGAGGCGGGAAACCGGACGGGGGCCGAGGCGGGGAGGAGCGACGGGGCAGGCTGTCGTCGGGGCTTCAGACTTTGCCGAGAGCAAGCGCTTTCGGGGCGTCGCTCGCCCCACTCTCCAATCTCGCAGTTATTCCCCCCCCCGTGCTGAACTCTCCCCCCCCCATTGTGAATAAGACGAGATTTCGTTCCTCAAGGCAGGCGCGCACTGACGCTCTCTGCCCTCTCCATCACCCTTTCGGTGGAGCTGCCAGGAGTCCCACCCTTGTTATGCGTATCGGCTCCGTCTCTGCGTTACTTAAGAATAACAACCGCCCTCCAGTTATGCACCACGTAATCGCGCGCTGCAGAGCCGACGCTTCTTGCAGCCCATGATTATGCCTTCAGAGCCAGCCGAAGGGGTTCGGGCTTGTGTTTTGCTGCTCCAGGTGCAATTAGAAGGTTCCCTCTCTCCAGCGTTGTTCTTTAATAAGCATAATCGTAATAGCTCCTGAGTAAAGGCTCAGGAGTTAACCAGAACACTCTTCTCTCATTTCCATGTTTTACTTTCTTCACTTGACTTTCTCTGTCTGCAACTCTCTGCCTACGCCCAGGGATATTGATGGCGATAGGAGAGCTCGGCAGGGCGTGTGTGATCACCTGCTACGTTGCCTTAGCGTGCCTTGCCCAAAAGGGCAGGTGGTGGCTTGTGCTCCCCAAAGCATTTCCACAGGTCAAGCAGGCACCCCTTAAACTTCAGACTGTGGCCTACTCAGCCCCTATGGCTAGGCCAGCGCTGTATGGGTTGGGAAGGGAAATCTTCCCAGCTGAATCCCTTTCTGATAATAATAGCACAAATAAGAATACAATGTGTTATTATGGGTCAGCTAATCTGTGAGCTTGTGTTGAAAAATTCCTTGTTAAGAGGAATTTTTGCATGTGAATGCATGTTCAGGGATTAGCTGTCACATTACGTTTAAAGCTTTTATTTTCCCACCAACCAAGAAATTCAGAGCAGTACAGTAGTTTTAATGTCTTTCTAACTTTCCTGTTTTCCTCTCCTGAAAAACGTTAACTTCAGAGGTAGTATGGTGTAGTGTTAGTAACTAAGCACTGAATCCAGAAGTCCATCCTTTGAGCCTTGCCTCACAGCTTCATTGAGCTACTCAAGCCCCTTCGCCACGACAAGGCAGTGATCCATGAAAGGGTGCCTCTGTTACAAACTTTCTAAATGATCTAGCAAACCTCTTCCTCTTGCTTGCCGCCCCCTTAAGGAATAATACTACTTACCTCACCTTGTCATAAAGATTCCAGCAAGATAATATTTGTGAAACCCTTTGAACACTCAGAGGGTTAAATTATGCAGATATTAAGTATTATTGGGCCATGTAAGAAGTGTGCATTCACGATGCTATAATTTTCTTTTCTGCAATAATCACCATTAAATTAAACATGCACTAAGATAAAGAAACACAGCAAATATATAGCAACATACAGGAATAACCGTCCCTATTCACCTTAGCACAATGTCTTTTCTAATGACTGTTTGCTGGAGCGTTTCTGGAACTTCTCAGTTTTACGCTCTTTGGAGACAGGGAACCATTTATTTATTTGATTGTCTCTATAAGATGCTTTGTGAATATTTGTGCTGAAAAGTGGTGTATAAATATTAATAATAATTATAAAATTAGACAACTATTGTACTGTAAATTTTGATCATTTAAAAAGGCCTATTTCATCATTACTTTGGTATTGTCAGTTTTTTGAAAAAATTAAAATGTTTCCTTGTGTAGCTTGTGGTTTGTTTTTAGTGCTGCTATTCAAAATCTGGTTTTTTTGTGCTTTTTCTAGTGAGTTTTTTTTTTTTCATCATTAATCTTCATTTATGACCCCCTCCCTGCTGGGGAAAAAATTATTAAAAAAGGAATAATGCACTAAATCCACACAAACTAATATTTAACTAGACCAAGGCTACAATCCTAAACATAGTTACTAAGGGATGAAACCTATTGTTTTCAATGGGGCTTAATTCTAAATCAACATAGGAGTGTACGATTGTACTCTGATTCATAAAATGAGTTGGAGAATATGTAAAGATTTTGTGCTATAGTGAAAGTAATCCAGCCAAAGGCCAATATAAAAATTTCCTCTGTTCTGAAATATGGAGAGAAATAACTTTTGAAGTTGCTTGAATGTTGTGCTAACCAGGTGTTGGTCTGAGAATATTAAAAAAAAATTAAGTTACTTCAGAAAAGAAATTACCCACTCTTATTTTCCATCACAGTTTTCAAAATCAACTTTTATTTTATTGCTAGGAAAGCAGAAGGCGTGGGAAGGACAGAAAGTGCCAAGAGAATCTGTTAATGAATAAGCAATGAATAAATAAAACTTTGGGTGGTGCGTGGAATGGAAGAAGCCTGCAGTTATACTTGGGGCTGAAGTAATTAGCATTCCCAATATAAATAACAGTCATAAGAGGAAATGGAGGAGCATCACATGTAAAGCATGGGACTAGCAGCTTAATTGCCTGCAGTATTATTCCTTAGTTTAAGCAGAAGTAAAATGTGTCCTTGCATGCTTTCTCTTTCAGGTTTCACAAAGTTTCTAATTCCCAAATGTGAATTCCACAGCATTAGTAAGGGATATTTCCAGAACTAGTTTAAGCAGCAATCCAGGACGTTTCCATAGTGTTTGGTCACAGCCTTTATTTGTGGTTACCTCTGACCTTTATCAGGTTCTCTCTGTGGGCTGGCAAACTAGGGTGTGTCTCACATAGTGTGCTTTGGAGTAGGCTTAGCTAGGTTTATTGTCACCCTGAACCTCCTTCCAACCTCAGTCTGTTGAAAACCCTTCATAGCAGCTTAATTACTCCAACTTAGTGCTATATGGGAGATTCCTCCACCTCATTCCTGCATGATGGAAGGGAGGATTTTCTTACATTGCAATGAGTTGGGAACCCTCAGTAGAGGTCATGGAGCACTTGACCTGGGTGAATGGACTGGTGAAGAGCTCCTGTGAGCATAGTTTTGCATGTCATTCATACCTCAAGATTGTGAGTAAGGGAACTTCCATATCCAGTTTTCATTTCTGTGTTCCTTGGGACAACTTGTGGACAGACAGGGCAAAGCATCACATTGAATAAAATTAGTATTAACTTGGTTAAAACTGTGCGAAGACTGGAACCATGCATAGTTTCAATGTGTAACCCTATCTAGGTTTAGAAGTTTCCAAGAACTTCAAGCTTGTGGCAAGCAACAATTAAATAGCTAGTCAGCAGTCTTGCAAGAAAAGTGATTCCAGTAACAGATTTCCCTGCCTCATAACAGAGAAAAAAAATGGCAGATAGGGTAACACTTCCCTTCATGGAATTTCTCATGAACACAGGAAAATCTTCACCTGTACAATAAGCAGTAAGTGTTTTCAAAGTATTGTTGGTTCTTGAGGTGAGAGTGTGTTTTGTTATTTGCATAGTTTCTCATTTAACATAAATACTATAGAGTGTGGTTCTCAAACCTATTAGCACCAGGACCCAGGTTTTTTGAATGGCATTTGTGTCTGGACCTACCAGAAGTGATGTCATTAACCTGAAAGTGATCTCATCAAGCATCATCATTGTGATGTAATCAAGTGGCACTTCTTGAATGCAAATTGGAATGCTTGGATTGCACAACCATTGCAATGCAATTGCACAAGCATGAAACATCCCTGACAGACAGCAAGATTAGGACAAAATATTATGTAAAAACTGACCTAAAAACAATTTTAAAAAATGTACTTGAATTCAAACACTCACAAAAGGAATATAGCAAGAATAAAGTCTGCAGCTTCCAAAATGGCAGTTCCTAGCTTTCCACTAACATCAGGTTGTGACCCACCAAGTTGGTCCTGATCCATAGTTTGAGAAACACTGCTGTAGAACATTTTAAATGTTCAGGAAAGCTTTTTATCTTTAGAATGTTTCTTTAAAAAAAAATCTGTTTTAGGTTTTCCAGCAATAGCAGAGCTGTTTTCTGCTTCGTTATGCAGTATAATTGCCTTTGTGAAGGGTGTGGTCTTCCATTTGGTTTCAGGATACTTTGAAGCATGCAAAGGTTTGTGACTCAGTGGAATATGGAAACACAGCTGACTAATCTAGTGTTAAGCATACATTGCAGTGGGTTCATATCTTTGGGAAAACAGGAGAGAACATCACAACCATGGTGGGACCTTTGGAGACCTAACCATTGATCTTTCAGTCCTATTTCTGACTTTTAGAAAAGCCTGAATATTAAAAATTGTGTTATAGTATTCTGCTCATTTGTTCAGCAGGAAAAAAAAACCTTGTTACTGCTCTCTAGTGTTCTGGCCAATGAATGGAAAGGAATTGTGATGATCAGCACTTTTTAAAGGGCTTGCTGTTCCATACAGATAAACTTATGCTGGCTCCTTCCAGTGTTCTTTTAGCTGCTGACTCTACTATAAAAATTCTGGCTATGCTTTTAGGAAACTACTTTTATGCTTTTATGAACTACTTTGACCCCCTACACTTCCTTGGAGATCCCGTCGAGTTTATGAATTGCCTGTCTAACTAGACTGCTCCATATCAGTAGAGATTTTTTAAAATGATTGTCGAAGCTCATATGAGGATAATTACGCAATTATATTTTATTGGCCTGTAATTATTGAAAGATAGCAAGTGCGTCTCAGACTGGATAAATCCTCTACAATTTTGCCCAGTGGAGCATAGATAAGTGGAGCATAGATAAGTGATAGAGCCTGCTCTTAGGATCCCTGCCATTTCCAGTTAAAAAATCTCTGCTGGTAAGGCTGAGAAAAACCTCTGTCAGTGATCTTTATTATTTATGTAAGTATGTATTTATTTGAAGAATTTATACCCTGCCTTTTCTATGCTGAAGCAAATGCCCAAGGTGGCTTACTGAGAACAAAAACAAAATACAATGTAACCATCATAAGTAAAACGTGTTATGTAAAACACATTAAAACAACAACAACAACAAATTAACATGAACGGGAACACCGAGAGTAAACAGGGATGAAAGCTAGACCCGATTCCACACATCAGGATGCATTGGAGGGTGGGAAAAACCATTGACCAGTGGAGTGAGACAGACTATGACAATATACCAGAGGGACAGATGGCAGACAGCCGCACGGTCATCCAAAAACTAAATAGGTAGTCTGGTGACTACCTTGGTGAACCTGCTGCGGGCTAAATGGACCAGTGGCCCAGTTATATAGCAGTTAGGTGTTTTCTTGTTGCTTTAACTCAATATCAGTCTTTAACTCAATATCAATATTAGTCTTTAACTCAATATCAATTTTTCTTGCCTTTCATCAGAGAGCTATGTGATATTTGCTGTGAGTGGTAATCTTAAGCATATGAAGATAGTAACAGATGTACTGAAATAAAAGGGAATTAGGCTAATAAAAGGAACACTTTTTTTGTATCAGATTAGTGGGGCTCTTAATTTTTTATTTGCATAGTTTCCCACTTGTACATTTATTGCTTTAAAAAAAATATTAGTTTGAAATGTATAGGCAAAAATTATCACATGAATATGACCCTGAAAGTAATGGCTTTGCTTAAGTAGATTACAGGGATGCGATGGCACTGCGGGTTAAACCGCTGCTGCTGGGCTTTCTGACTGGAAGGTTGAGAATTCAAGATCAAGCAACGGAGTGAGCTCCCGTTGCTTGTCCCAGCTCCTGCCAACCTAGCAGTTCGAAAGCACCTAAAAATGCTAGTAGATAAATAGGGACCACTTCAGTGGGAAGGTAACGGCGTTCTGTGCACTACGGCGTATAGTCATGCTGGCCACAAGACCATGGAAGCTTGTCCTCAGACAATACGCCTGCTCTACAGGCTTAGAAACAGAGATGAGCACCGCCCCCTAGAGTCAGTCACAACTACACCATTCGGTCATGGGGAAACTTTTACCTTTTACCTTTATGTTTAAAGTAGATTAGTTTGAACTGAACAATATTTGAATCTTATTCTGCAGCTGAAATTTCATTTGAAGTAATTTCAGTCTTCCAGTTCCTAGGTGCAGTTGACAAAGATTGTCTCTAGAGTTCGCTGCAGTGTCAACCACTTCAGATTTTGCCGCTGCAGTCAGTATGGTCTTATCCGGAAAAGCTTTAAGTTTAGAATATGCCTTTCATCTAATGCTGTACCCTCCATTGCTTTACAAGTAAAGAAAGGCTTTGCTTTCTTTCTAGAGAGGTTATTCCCTTGGGCCTTCCGCTCTTGCGAGTAAAAATCCAGCAGTGCTTTCTTGCTACCTTGGTCAGGATCTTTTGGGGTACGATGCCACTTGGTTTTGTTGTTGGTCTTTTTTTATCTTGACCGCGTGTTGTCCACCATGATCTGTGGTTAATGTTACAGCTAACTCACCTTTCAAGGAAGTCTTCACTCATGTGCCCTTCTCTGTTGTTGTGTACCTCTAGAAGGTAAATGAAGCACCCATTGAGAAAACTGCTTCAGCTTGGCAGAAGCTCTGAAATGCTTTTCTTTTTCTTACAGAATGTCATACCCAGGATATCCTCCTTCAGGGTACCCAGCTTTCCCCGGTTATCCTGTAAGTATTAATTTTTTTATTATATAAATCAGTTCCTGGGTCTTTGTTTGCATGCTTGCATGATCAAGAAAATAGTACCCATGGTGGAGCTATGTAGCTTGGAGGTGTCTGGGTTTCTGATTTTGAAACAGTAAATGATTGCTGATCATTTTTTTAATTGTACCCGAGGCTTAGGGAGCTCTGCAAAGGCATCTGTAGGGATCCCTATGTGTGCATGCGTGTGTGTACGCGCGCACACCTCTCCCCCCCCCCCGAGGCTGGCATTGGCAGAGGTAAGGAGATCCTGGGGATTGTATTGCTGCCTTCCCCCCTCCTTGCCCTTTAAAGGTACAGGAACAAGTGCTACCCTGGCTATGGGGTCATGATCCACCAGTTTGGGAACTACTGTCTTATGGCATTACTTTTTTAAATTATAGCAGTGGTTCCCAAACTGACATTGTTCACTGTCACAGTAATTCCTTCATGGAACCTCTATGTTGCTGTCTTAATATCCTACAGCATGTAGGCCCCTTTGTGAGTTTGCTGTGGCACTCCAGGAGACTGCATTGCACAATTTGGGAACTGCTGATGACAGCCTAAGGATTGTGAGCTGGAAGATGACCTTGTGTTTATAACTTCCTTTTGATTATCTGAATGTCCTTTGTATTTACTATCCCGAATGTCCTTTGTATTTAATATCACTATATCCTTTGTTATAAGCACATATGTCCTGTTGAGTTACAAGATTTGGATTCAGAAGTCTTAAATATCTGTGGTGCTGGCTATGCTATGTTTGCCCTATATTTTAGGAAGAGAATGTACATGTAGTGCAAATACTGGCATACCCCTGTATAAACTGGGGTCCCATTCTGCGCCCCACTGTGGATACCTGAAACTGGGGATACTGGGGGTGCCTTTTTAAAGATAGGGAAACATCAGTAGTTTTGCAGCAATAAGGTTAAAAAAACCCAAAATTTGTTTAGTGTTCTCCTATCCTTGTAATAGGCATCCCCAGTATCCATGAATAACTGAAACTGTGGATACTGAATCAATGGATACTGGGGCATGCCTGTATATTGCTGTAATGCATTGATCTGGCAGCTGCTTAATCTGTGTTAAACTTGCTCAGATGAAATACATTCACTCTCTTCTGTTCCCAACTTCATGCAAATACTTCATATAAATACTGTTGGTTGATTGTGTGTGCATACACACATATGAAAATTGCCTTTCCGGCTGCCAAATGTTCAGAACTGTGTATTTCAGTATATTTTAAACCAAAATGTAATTTGTGGAAAGATTTTCTTGGATCTTTTTTGTGTGCAATCTTTAGTCCATCTTGGAAATTTGATATGAAAATGTTTCCTAAGACACAGCCTAGACTTTTCTGTCAATGTTGATTGTTTTCTTTTAAGGGCCCTGTCTAGATATGAGGTCAATTTAGTTCAAACTATTTTTAGTTGCCTGAAAGTAGCTGTGCCTCTCTCTCTCTCTCTCTCTCTATTTGACAGATTAAAGAAACCAAGCAGAACTAAATGAGAGCATCACCTAGAGGCTAAATTGGAACCAATCAATTAAAAGAAAAATAGCTCAAACACTTAATGTGCATTTAAAATACAAAATCAGCCAGAACATGTAGTGCATAACAATGTTTTTTAAAAATGGTTTACAGTTTAAATGTGCACTTAAATGTTTAGAATAATGGTTCATACTTGTAGAGTTGCATTTACCCAAAATATATAACTTAATGAAATCTTTTCAAATATTCCTTATAAGTGGTGCAGTTCACCAGCTTTATATCCCAAAATTTTATAAGCCACTTTAATTAGAACAGTAATTTCCATTGTTTAGCAAGCTGTTTTAGTTACTATTACCCAATTTCATACCATCTGTTGTTTTTTCTTAGGAATTAACTCTTACCCACAATTCAGGGAAAAACACGCCAGAGGGTCTTGAGATTTATGATGGTAGCCAGCATTTTCCACAAGTGTTGTATTTACTAGTCAATACCACCAAGCATGCATAAAGTCACCGTTAGCATTTAGTGGACTGTAGTTTAACTTGCTCATTTCTAAGATGGTCTCTCCAATTTAATATATTTCCACTTTCTATGGTTAATGCTGCCCTCTCCTCTGTGTGTGTTATGGACACTGTTAAAAGCATTCATATTCAATCAATGCTACTGGACAAATACAATAGGCTTTTTCCATAGAATCTAAATACTGGTGAACATTCCTATAAAAGGAATTCAGTAATGCAGAATATCTCCTCCCCCTTCAAAATAATACAACAAATGTTGTAGATTGTAATGTTGTTGTTGTTCAGTCGCTAAGTCGTGTCCGACTCTTCGCGACCC
>JAJKFI010000034.1:10752108-10792565 GCA_029204185.1 Lerista edwardsae
CTCTCTCTCTCTCTCTCTCTCTCTCTCTCTCTCTCTCTCTCTCTCTCATCAAATAGAGAGAGAGAGAGAGAGAGAGAGAGAGAGAGGGATGGAGGTAAGTTGAAGACCACTGACTTAAGAGTGTTTGATGCTTTTTGTCAATGAAAGCATACGGAAATTTACTCTTCATGTCTTGAAGAACACTCATCTGTCCAGGAACTACTTTTTGGTGGTGTCCTGCAGGCAGACTCAAACAGGCACAATGGAAAGAAGACACACTTTTAAAAGTTGATTCCTTTAAGCATTTAACATGGTTTAGAATGCAAGAAACCCTCTTTGGGAATATTCTGAATAAATCTCTTTGCTGGGTAAAAAAATTCAAAATGTTACAAGTGTAATCAGAGCAACAGTGAGGAGTGAGGCCTTCATCCTATTTGGATGAAGCAATATTGATTTAATGTATTTTATGGCTAAAGCAATCAATTAGTATAGACTTTTATTTAGGGTATCTCTAAATAGATTTTTAAATAATTTAAATTTAACTGTTTTCTTTATGACTATTCAGTCTACCTTGCTTACCATTATATTGTATTATACATGTTTTATGTATTCTGAAATTAGCAGTGTTTTGTAGTAATTTAAACTGATGTATTAAGGAAAGCATTTATATTTCGTGTATTAAAATATTTATGTTAGGTTGGGTTATTGGTTTTCAAAAGCATGTATTTATTTCAGGTGCTGGATTTGGAGCTCCCTCTAATGGGTCTGGATTTGGCTATCCTCAGCCTCCAGCCCAAAGTTATGGAGGACCAGCACAAATACCAGGTATACATGAACATTCTGGTCAGCTATTGTAAGGAATTGTGCTAGGTACTAATCATGGCTTTGTTCCAGAGCTGTATTGCAAAAGATGAGATCAGTTCAGCTAAATGTTAACTAAATAGTGTTTGCTTATATAGACAAATCTTGCTTTCTGGAGATGAACTATTAATAAGGGTGCAGCTGAAACAGGTTGATGTACAGCCACCACTGTACATGGAAATGTACAGGGAAATGGCATCTCCATGCAGTCCTAATAGGGTTGCAAGTTCACCGTTGTTCCTTCATAATCTCTGAGGCAATTGCACAGATGCTGCTACAGCTAGGTTTTATTGTTAAGTCACTTTGCGCTTATGCAGATATAGTGCTGAACCATAATTAACACTAGCCAGGAAGAGTACAATTTGTTGAGCTAGAGGGAGTAGGTGAGCCCATGCCATGCTTCTGATCTCCTACTCCTTATGCTGCATAACCTATGATTGTTTAGTACGTGTTGGAGAGGTCCAGGCTATAACTGGGCAGTGCATTGATACTTCCAAAAGTAGAAGAGAAGCAGCAAGAGTGCTGTGAGATAGAAAATGTTTGATGCTATTGTTTGGAGAGTTTTATAATATTATGAGATCTTCATACCCCTTTTCATATCCAAAGGTTTTGCATGTTTCACACTCAATAGCACTGATTTCCTTGAGAGACATTTTAATGACCAATACTTGGATTAATGGCAGGAGTTGCAGCCTACTATGAATACATAATACCAGCTCTAAAAATCTTACCTCTCATTTTATTTTATTTTTTAAGCTGGGTATCCCGGTGGACAGACTCCTACTCCTATGCCATCACAGGTCTGTAATGCATGCTCCTCTTATACAATGGATAATGCCATTTTTTGCTTGAGGGGAAAATATGAATTGTTTAACGAAGTCTGAGATCCAGTTCAGAGATCTACGCATTAGACTACTCACTAGCATTTTTTCTTTGTGTGTGCATGCGCATGTATGCACAGACAAGTTTTGAGAAATCCTCTCTGTGCTTTTTCACCTAGTTACTTATATAAAGTACACAGCATAGTTGAGGCTGATTATTGTCTTCAGGACAAGCCTAATGTTGAGCTTTGAATCTGTCTTTAAACTCCTTGTGTTAGTTATGGTAAAAAAAAAACATAGGTGACACCTCTTATATACTTGGCCATTAGAGGCTGGTTTGTGCTGACAAGGACAAAGTTTCGACTTCATAGAATTTTAAGCTTCCCGGAGGTTTCCAGCTGAAGTAGGTACCAATGCCCATGGCTGTGCAGAAGACATGAGGAAGAAAAAAAAAGCAGGGATTGGAACTTGAGTTGTTGCGACTTGAGTCACGAAAATGCTGGTTTTCATAATTCATATTAACTTGAGTAGTGCGCATCACTGACTCAGACCCAACTTGAGTCTCGGAGCCAGTGACTTGGAAAAGAGTCATGATTCTCTTTAAAGTGTGTGTGCTTGCTTGATTTTTCCTGTTGCTTCTATGTCATCTCAAAAGACCTCATGGGAGATCCAGATGCTTCCTTCAGTCCAGTAGCAGCAGCAGATATGGTGGGAGGAGGGTAGGTGATTCCAGGAGGTGGAGCCGGGGTGGGAGTTGAGGGAAAGAAGAAGGCTTAAGGGTATTTTTGTTTTGCTCAGGGTCTCAAGTTTGAGTCATTTTGAGAAACGAGTCGAGTAAAAATGACTCAAAATTTCTGCAAGTCAAGTCATGACAAGTCATCACTGACTTGTGACTCAAGCTTAGTGGCTTTGGCATATTCCTGCCAAAACGTTGCCTGTATGCAGAGCTGGTGCCAGGCTACTTTGTGCCCTACGCAAGGCTAACTACTTGTGCACCCCCCCCCCATTGCAGTACTTCCAGAAGGTCATTTTTTTATCAACCATTGTTCACTAGAAAAATGAATACATTTTCTGAATGTGATTGTAAGAATACAAATTAGTCCATTTAATCAACACTACGGTCTATCTATTTCATATATACACGAACAATTCTAATGTCTGAATTACCTTCAAAAATTATAAAATTTTTCAACATATAAAATAAAAGATATAATAAAAATTACATGACAATTGCACAAACATGTTTTTACTCACCTGATGATGACATGACGTAACATATCCAGTAACATAAAGGAGTATAGCCAATTTTCATAAGACTTTATAAATTATATTCCATGGCACTGTTGTGGTATTTACAATAAAATAGAAAATATAAATTGTCAATTGGATTTTTACATGAGTTAAAAAAAACTATCCTGTATAAAACTGCCCCCCTCAGTGGTCAGTACTATGCCCCTCTGTGCCCTAATAGCTGCTAGTTAGCCTGCTGACCACAGCCCTGTCTGTATGTCACTGAGCTATTTCAGTCCTTTGTGGTGAAGAGCATTCAGAGTGTCCATTGAGTTAGCCTCATGGAAATCAAGGACAATGTCTTTATTGATTCCCATTATTTCAGTGCTAAAATAATTAAGTGCTTCATGTGAAGCAAGTACTGCAATACAGTAACTTACAGATTCTCATTTCCAGCCTGCAGCAATGATTCAAAGTTCGCAAGGAACAATTCGACCAGCTGCTAACTTTGATGCAGGGAGAGATGCAGAAATTCTACGCAAGGCTATGAAGGGGTTTGGTAAGAGATGTTGTGGTTTTTATATTAGTCATAGCAATCATGCTTGAATCTACCAGTCAAAGACTTATGTTTCTTCATTCCATATGCAGGTGTAGACTTCTCATCTGCAGTTTTCCTATCCTTTTGATTTGCGGAACCATGCAAGAGGGAAGGGCTCTTTAAGTTAAACCAATACATGTTGTTAATTAGCAGTTAGCATTTTAAAAAAGCTTCTCTTAGCATGGCAGTGTGGCTGCAGCCATTCTCTAAGGGCTTAGAACAGTTAGTATCCATTAGCTCTGAGATAAGACCTCCTCCCTCAAACCAAGAAGTGTGATTAACCACTTCCATTTTGCATTTTTTTGCCTTGCTCCAGGGCAAAGAGGTGTAGCCGTGTTGCCATGTTAAGGGAAGCTTCTGTTTTCTTTAAGAGATTTCATTTAACATGTTTTTTTTTATATCCGTGAGGATTCCTCGTGGATAAAAAGGCTTCACCTGTTTCACTTACTGAGTATTTTTATTACTGGCAAAGAAGCTGTAGCTTCAGCATTACTTGGGGTTAATCATTCTCTTGCCCTGTGATCTGAATTAATAATTTGAAGCAATATCTTTTCTGCTTCAAGTATTCAAATGCTTTATGTAAGATGTTGAGTGGTGGGGAAGGGCAGGGAGATTGGGAGTAGATGTAATGGGCCTTTAGAGGGATAGGGTAGATAATAGTTGCATTGGCAGGGGATGAAGAACTGTGCAGAGTATGGAAACTATCCCAATGTTAAGACTTGGCAAGAATCTCCTTGGAGATTCAGATTGTGCAGTGAACTAATATAGCAGTTCTATAGATAGACTTCAGAGGCATAAGGCTGCAATCAGTATGTGGGCATAGGATAAAGGGTATCAGCTTGATGTAGGAGTACACTGAAGAGGAGATAAGATGACATGCCTTCTTATTTCCTAGGAACGGATGAGCAGACAATCATTGATGTTGTGGCCAACCGCTCAAATGCTCAGAGACAACAAATTAAGACTGCTTTCAAAACTATGTATGGCAAGGTATGATTGCTGGAATTTTTTTCACAATCAGAAAGCGAGGCAAAGCAGCAGCAATGGGCAGCTTATGTGTTTGCTTGGCCAAATAACTAAACTGCAGTTTAGTTTCCATTTGGCATTCTACTTGTTTGCTTGCTTGTTTGTAGTACGATAGCTTTGCTGAACTATGTGGAACGAAATTGGGTGTACCTGTTCAGGGCACAGTTCTAGATTTCAAGGATAAGCTTGATTCTTTCATGTCTGTTTACAGGGGATGGCCAATGTGTAAAACACTGTAACTGGGTATTTTCCCTTGAAGGCTGAGACATCAGAATGAAAGTTGGTATACACTTTTAGGATGCATAGTTACACTCCAGCTCTGCTGTGCATCTATTTTCCAGAAGATTGGGATTGTCCTCTCACTGGGCTTTATTGGTATAGCGTATGGTGAGGATTGAATGCTCAAAATCAGAATTTACTGGGGGTGAGAGACTTTCTTCAAGCAGAGTCTCTGCTTTCAAACAAGAGATCCTTCGAGCAGCTTTTTCATATAGCGAATGGTAGAGGCCAAATGGACTTTTGACTTTAAAAACCCACCTGGTTGACCTGATCACAGTTCAGGTGCTAGCATTAATATACTGTGGTATATGAGACACAGCGTATATATTTTTTGTAGAAATCCTGTTTTGGTGCTAAACAAGATTGCATTTGAATTTAACTATGAATAATAATAATTTAAGAATTTCCAGTCTTGATCCTGCTCTCCTCACTTCAAAGAATAGAAATCTTGAAATAACTGATGTATTGTGATGCTTCCCTCATTTTCTGTTTTGAAAACATGGCTTAGAAGGGAAACAGAATGATAGGCTCCTATGTGTAGGCTAATCAAGATGCACATGTGAATGTTTGTCTTGCTCATACTTTGTTTGTAACTGGACAGGATTTAATTAAAGACCTGAAGTCGGAGCTAAGTGGAAATATGGAAGAGCTGATTCTTGCATTGTTCATGCCAACTACCTATTATGATGCCTGGAGTTTACGACATGCAATGAAGGTATGGTTTTTGTTGAAAAAAATGTATATGCTAAATACAGTGGACACCCAGTTTAATGGACCTCAATTTAATGAACCTTAAAAGCAGTTAAACTTTTCTGTTCCATTAAAAACTAATCATATAAATTTTGCAAATGCTTGGCTCCATTGATTTCAATGCATTCAGATTTAATAGACTTTTTGGCATAAATGGACACCTCTCCCCACATTAGTCCATTAAATCGTGGATTCACTGTGCCACAGGATCAGACTAATCAGAAGCAACTCTTAAATTCTCCACTACAGCAAATTAATTAAACATTTTCACTAACAAAGGGTTAACTATATTGTTAGAAACTTGAGTTGATTTGAGGAACAGAAAACACATGACAAATTCTGCTTTATACTAAACCAGCTGTGGTGACTGCAGTCTAAACAAAATAGGGCACATGTTACCTCTCCTTGAACTCTTGAAACTTATTTTATAAGAAATTGGAGCTTCACAATTTTTCACTGTTTTTAAGTGAAGTGCTTCATTTTTCCCATTGACGTGAATAATAAATATTCACTTAGATGAGAGAAGGTAACAGTACATTACTGCGGTAGAATACACATACACAGAGTATAGACAACAAAAATATAATTAGAAAAAACAGTTGGGAGGATCAGTTAAAACAGGTAGAAGTATGCAAAACTTGACCCTTAACCCTGGTCATGGGGTGATTCTACCACAACAGTTATTTCGTTAAGAAATGTATACATCATTCTTACCCAATGAGGGCAGGTAGGGGAGGTTAGTTCCTGTGTTCCAAGTCCCAAATGCCTTCCCATCATTAAGACAGAATGACAAAGCATGGCAAGTTCAATTTTCCGTTTTTATCTCACAACATTTGGTGGGAGCCATTTTGAAAAGTGAGCCAGCCCACTTTTGACATTCCCACTAATCCGTTTTTACTTGCTCTTGTCCCTAACCAGATGAAAGTGCAAGGTATTGCTGTACACCTATTGTTTTTATTGTTGCACAACCTGTAACATTATGAGGAATGCTCTCTTCTGCAATACCTATGTGGCATTTCATTGCTCAAATTTAGCTTGCTTGATTTGAGAGCACCAAAGTTATCTAACATTCATGACTGGCAATGTGTGTTTAATTAGCTTCATTGAAAAAATCTATTTAGCCTTTGGATTTTGCATCCTGATCATGAGCTTGCAGCCTATAGTTGTGGCTCACGAGTCCTTAGGAAAAGTGTACTTAGTGTCTTTCCTCTGCTCCACTTGGACCTGTATGTGTAACTTTCATTTTATTTCCAATGCAGTTTGAGCAGAACTCCCTAGAAGATTGTACTCTTAAATTAGAATGCCTTTCTAAATACTAATAAATTGAAACTCAAGGACCTTGCTTGGCATAGAAGGGCATTTGATTTGCAGGGAATGCAGGAAAGTTTTGTTTGAATGAACTGATTGAAAAGATACACAACTGCTTGCAGTACAGACTGGTATATAGCATATATCACAGTGTATGACACAGCAGCTTCTCTCTACATTTTCCTGTACCTTTCTCTTTCCAGGGTGCAGGCACACAAGAAAAAGTGCTGATTGAGATTCTCTGTACGAGGACAAACCAGGAGATTCGAGAAATTGTCAGATGTTACAATACTGACTTTGGAAGAGACATTGAACATGATATTCGGGCTGATACATCTGGACACTTCGAGAGACTACTTATATCTATGTGTCAAGTGAGATGAATAACCACCTCTCATCATAATCGTATATATGTTTAATAAAGTTTTGAATTCTCTAACTTTTGGACAATTGGCATATCATGATAACTCACTTCAGTTGGTTCAGGAGCATTCAGGCCAGCCATTGGACTTGTGGCTGGACCAGAATTACATTGATGTGTCATTGGTCTGATTCTGTTCTTCCACAAGGCAGCTGTAGTAAAAAATTTTAAATGGCAGACTTTTTTTTGTTTGGTGTACGGAGCTGTGATGAATGCCCTGCTTTTCTCCTCGCCTAATTTTTCCTTAAATTTTGGGCTGTTTCAACCTCCCCAAAACTTCTGTGCTGACCCAGCAGCTTAAAAGCTGCTGGAATATGTTCCTGCAGTAGCATTTTCCGTTCTCCATGCCCAAAAAAGGTTCCAAATTGATTTTGTCTTCTGAGTCTAATTGTGGATTAAGTGCTTTGTTCAGATGAAGGGGGATGGACTGTGTGCCTGCCTGCATATAAACCAAGTGGAAGCTTAGTGCTATCCATCCATCCATTTGTACCTAAACTACTCTGTAACCAGAAGAATTAGAAACTTCAGAAAAAGTTAAGTGGGTACGGAGAGATAATTTAAGATGCTTCAGTGAATTACATAGAACAGTATTCTCCAAACTGCAAAATTATGTTGAGTAATGAATATTTAATTTAAAAAAGTGTAGATAAAAATTTCAAACTGAAACAGAACGGATATTGCTCAGAACATAGCTGTACTGTGAACATATCTGCATTAGGACAGTTTTATTGTTGCCTCCTTTAGAGCAGCTGTGCACAGAGCTGTTTTCCAGAAAGATATCCACTATATTGTAGGAGGTATTACTATATCGCCCTATTTATCATGCACTTTGAAATAACTTGACTTTTGTAAATTACCCGTGTATTCCAAGCGTGCCCTCTGTGAAAATAAGGTATTTCCATTTGTGCAAGGGAAGGATGTGCTTTTTTGCTGGTTGCCCCTTAACATTGCAGCCTTGTGCGTCTCCTAATCCTGCCCACCCTGAAATTGAATGTTGGCAGGTACAGATGGCTGCTGTGCTGAGAAGAAAGCAGGGAAGTTTGCTTTTGCTAGCTTCATTTGGTGCAAATCCAGCAGGTTTGTTCATTTTGGCTACAACCCAGCAGGTATGCTTATTATGATTTTTTTTCTTGCAGGGTAACCGGGATGAGAATCAAACAGTGGATTACCAAAAAGCTCAAGCCGATGCTCAGCGCCTTTATCAAGCTGGTGAAGGGCAACTGGGGACAGATGAATCTAGCTTCAATATGATCCTGGCAACAAGAAGCTTTCCCCAGCTGAAAGCTACAATGGAAGCCTATTCTCAGGTAGCATTAATGACAAGGGGAGATGGAGTTCTTGAAAATGCTAGCTGGACAGGGCTGTGTTTGACTTCAGCCCGTTCTTTGGTGAAAGATTTAATACTTCCCTAACATCTATTTGCAGATTGCCAACCGTGACTTATTGAGCAGCATTGACCGGGAGTTTTCAGGAAATGTTGAAAGTGGCTTAAAGGCTATCTGTAAGAGACCTTTCCTTCATTTCACTGTTCATTTAGAGTCTTTTAATGTCTAATAATTATTTTATAAATATAATTATTACAAATTTTCCAAGCACCTAGCATCACAGGGTTCCAAACAGTTGCTGAAGAAAATGTCCAAGTATGGGTTTCTGAGCCTTGCCCAATTCTAGACTAGCAGAGTAAATGGTGCAAAATTGGAACTCATGGAAATGTGCATAATTGATTTATCTTGCGGAACAGAGAATTGGCCTGCCTATGGATGTTCACCAAATAGTGACTTCAAGGCAGCTCCCACTTCCTCTCTAGAATTGAGTGCTACAGATGTAGCAATCAGTGTATCAGTAACTGTCCCAGTAACTAGCTAATGTTAAGGTCTCCATTTCAGGATCTTTTTTATGAGAGGCCCTAAGTCTAGGCCAGGAATTCCTTGGTCTCTGGAATTGAGTGACCTACAAGGGCTGGACTTGGTGTGTTTTGCTTCCTTAGGATAACTAAAATTCTACCACTGACAAAACCATAACTTCCATTCCTGTTGACCTGTGCAGAAAAGCAAATAATTGCATATGACCTGCTACATTTGTTGACCCACTCATCCCATTTCGGAGCCCGGCAATGCCCAGGGCTCCAGTGGTGTCAATATGGTGATTGCTGGATCCTAGCCCTGCTGGGATACTGCCAGAGCTCTCTTTCCCTGGGAAGACCATAGCTGGTGGCTCTGCGCCTGTGTTTGAATGGGAAGGCCATTGTTGGGCTGTCCAGCTTGGGAGGGGGTTCAGGATGAGACATCAGAGGTTGCCACCATCTCCACCCCTGCTCCCAGGTCTGATTCTCTCCCTTCACCCACTCCCTGCCTCACCTGCCCTGAATCTCCTTACTGACTTATGTGCACTGTCATACCATTTCCAAATACAAAAATCAAGCATTAACTACGTTCAGGATTTAGGAAAAGGATTCTACTGTTCAGAAACAGTGGAAGCACATTTTGTGTCTCTGGAGCTGGAAGGAGAATGAGAAGGGCCAATATCCGTTCAGGCCTGTACCCTTCATATAGATATATGACTCTTCTCTGTGTCCTACTTCCTACATGCTTCTGCTAATAAGTATTCTCTCTCCTTCATCTTGAAGGATGTCAGGTTCTACAATGTCAGGTTAAAAAAAACAAAGCCCCAAGCTCAATTGAAATCAATCAACAGTATTTATATATTGCTTTTCAACACAAGTTCACAAAGCAGTTTACAAGCTAATAATGTTAAATGGCCCCCTGTCCCAAAAGGACTCACAATCTTAAAAAATGCAGAACATCACCAGCAACAGCCACTAGAAAAGACACAGCACAGGGGTAAATAGGGACAATTACTCTCCCCCTGCTAAAAAAAAAGAGGAACACCACTTGAAAAAGTGCCTAATGCTAATTAAACCCAATTGCGTTCCCCAAACTTTCACTGCCACACATCTCCTGGCTTTAAAGGTGTGATGCAAAGTGGGTTGCATCAGTGATGTCACACTTATTGGGTGGTGGTGAAGGTGAAAAGTATGTATCTAAGAAAGTTTCTGGGGTGGAGTGGGAAATGTGGGAGTTTAAGTTTAAGTTGCTCCAGGGTCTGGAAAGATTTTGAATTACTGATGAATCTAGTGGCTGTGAATTGTAAATGCTGATCAAAATGATTTTAGGATTATTTCCTTGCAGTGAAATGTGCTCAGAGTCGCCCAGCCTTTTTTGCAGAGAGACTTTACCATGCCATGAAAGGAGCTGGCACAGATGATTCCACCCTTGTTCGAATTATAGTCACTCGCAGTGAGGTAGGAACTATACTATAATTATGGCTTTTGTCTTACGATGCAATGTAAAAGTCCAGTGCTGAATCTGCCCATATTCATTACATCTTTCCTGCAGTGTGTCCAAATTGGGGCTCTTTATTAAGCAGCAAACTTTGCTCTATACACTTGTTTTGTTATGGAGGTTGCAGTGTTTAATCAGGTAAATTCTCCTCTCAAGGCAGGAAGACAGCTGGTTTTGTTGAAAAGGCAGGCTCCAGCCAAACAGGAGAAAGGGTTTTACCCTTCAGATGACTTCCTGCTTTTGTGGCAGGGTGGGGTGCCGTACATCCAGTAAGGATCTTTTTCTGTCCCAAATCACTGAGATTCAGTCTCTCCTTTGCAATGGCCAGGGGTGTTTGAAAATGGTGGTGTTTTTTCACGATTTGAAAGGCTTTCACTCCCCTCCCTGCTCCTAGCTTTCCCTTATTGAGGCTGACAGTTGGTATGATGTTCTTGTTTTCTCTCAGCGATTTTTGCTGTTCAGTTTTCCATTAGTGATGTTTGTTAGATACCTTTATTGGCATATACATACAGAAAATTGCATTCATTAAAAATTATTACAAAACCTTCAAGGATGCATCCGAATTAAGGATAACGATCCGATTTAAAAAAACAGCGATCTGATTGATCATATGAGTGTCAGTTGACTCAAGGAAAAGTCTCAGTCTTGCCCGATCAGATATTTTGGACATGCCACCGATGAATTGTTCCAGTAGTTGATGTCGCAGATCCAGGAAGCGTGGGCAGTGAAACAAAATATGCTCCAAGGTCTCTACTTCTCGCATATTACAGGAGCACAATCTTTCAGGAAAAGGTATTCTTTGAAATCTGCCCCTAGACACCGCGGATGGAAGGGCATTGCAGCGCGTGAGAGTGAAGGCTCTTCTTAGTTGAGGCTTTTCCAATATAGTTAGATACAGTGGCATTTTCCCAATCTCCACTGCAATTTGGGAGTGCACGGGCGAGCAGCGACAATTCGCTGCACTAAAAAGTTCTTGCTGTTCTATGTCTAACAGCCTGGATTTAATCAGGCGCAGAGCCTCCATTTGCGAGCCAGCACCAAGAAGATCCAGCCATACTCCAATTTTCTTCATATGGGAGATCCAGTTATCGGCCATCTGATGGGAGTCCTTCAGAAGATAATATACTAAAGAACTATTGTCGACATTAAAATGAGTTTTAATCCAAAATCTAGATATACACAGCCACGCAGTAGTCTTTATGGTCAGCTGACCTGTCTCTAAACATAATGCTGCATATGGTACACAATTTGGGAGACCAAGAATCTTCCTTAGGAAAGACGCCTGTATGCATTCTAGATCGAAATTAAACGCTTTCATCCAAACAGGTAACCCGTAAAGAATTTGTGAAATAATTTTGGATTTGAATACTTTTATGGCCGCCGGGATATATTGGCCACCTTTGCCATAGAAGAACCTAAGAAAGCAAGGGCAGATGATCTGGCTGAATTAATTGTTGCATCTCTCTGAGGTATCCAAGAAAGATTAAATGAAAAAAGAATGCCCAAATATTTATACGACTTGACCTGTTCGATTCTCTCCCCATTGAAAAGCCAATTGAATGGCGACCAAGTTTTCGCGAATACGACAATCTTAGATTTCTTAAAATTAAGAAGCAATTTATTATCCGAAAGATAAAGGAGGCATCTATTGATTAAATTGCGTAAACCTTTCTGCGTTTGAGATATAAGAACCGCATCGTCAGCATATAACAGAAGAGGAATTTTCTTCGTGCCAAGTTTAGGAGGATGACCCTCAGTTTGATCGAGATATACAGCTAGATCATTGATGAATAAATTAAACAGGGTCGGTGCTAAGATGCAACCCTGTTTGACACCCTTGTTGGTCGGAATGTCTTCAGAGAGTCTTCCGTCGTGAGTCAACCTAATCTGGCAAGACGTATTGTTGTAGAGGCTCTGGATGGCTCTAAGCAAGTTTCCATCAATATGTAGCGCCTCTAGTTTTCTCCATAGTCGTTCTCTGTTTATGCTATCAAAGGCCGCTTTCAAATCTAAGAAAGCCACAAATAGTTTTGCTTTCGGTTTGCTCGTATATTTGGAAATAAGATGTGATAATACAAGAGCATGGTCCACCGTAGATCTTCCTTTTCTAAAGCCTGCTTGTTCAATACCCAGGATCCTATGTTGGTCAATCCACTGGTCAAGATGGAAAAGAAGACACTTCGCGTAGATTTTCCCTGGAAGTGACAGCAGGCTTATTGGTCTATAGTTCCCAGTACTGTTGGGATCCCCTTTTTTATAAATAGGGACTATAATAGCTTTGCGCCAATCTGGTGGAACCTGACCACATCTGATTGCCTTAGAAAACAAGGTCTGAAGAATTTGCGACCACCAGATATAATCCGCCTTCATCCATTCTGCGATAATTGCGTCTGAACCAGGTGCTTTCCCAGACTTAAGTGACAGAATGGCATCCTGTATAAGCTCGAGCAAAAAAAGAAGCACCTTGTGATCATTAGGAGCTATAGACTTATAAGCAGTGGAATTCCGAGCAGACTGATCAAAAAATAAAGCCTGAAAATGCTGCACCCAGAGCTGAGTAGGGATATTTGAAGGTGCTGAGGTCTCGCTTCTAAACATAGGGGAGACTAATTTCCAGAAAGCTCTGCTGTTGTTCTGCGCTGAGGCAAGATAGAGTTTATGCCATTGGGTTTGAGTAAACAATCTTTTTTTAATATTAATCCTTTCTAGAAATTGTTTCTTGACTGCAAAATAATTATTTAAAGAGTCATCTGTATTGAGTGTTCTAAAGCATTGAAAAGCTTTCCTTAATTGTTGTTTGGCCAATTGGCATTCTGCATCAAACCAGCCTCTAACAGCTGGTCCGTGTCTAGAGGTATCCTGTCTATGTGGCTGTTTTAAATTGGAAACAATGTATTGGACAAGATTGTCATAAATAACAAATACATTACTAGGATCAGTTTCTGAAAGCAAAGAAGAAGTCAGTTCTTTTCCTAAAGGCTTGTCCAAGAGATGATGAATTAACAAAAGCGATGACTCTTTCCACACCACCTTAGGGAGAAGTTGGGCTTTCACCGGAATACTCAAAGAGACAGGTCTAGGCATATCTTTCAGTTGAAGTTTAAGAAACAGTGGGAGATGATCACTCAACTTAAAGTCAGAGATCTCAAAATCCAGGACGGTGGAAAATAGACGGGCCGAAATCAACATATAATCCACTACACTGCATCCTGTAGATGTAACATGTGTGCATTCCGAAGCAGAGTTGAATTTGGACAGCCCATTTAGCCACAGCATGTCATGTTGCAAGCTCATTCTAATTAGTGATTTACCGGCCATATTTAAACAATTATCTTTAGATGTCCTCGGAAATGCATAGCAATGAGGTAGTGAAGACTCTCTATCATCAGGGAGGTTAGAGGATAATACGTCAGGATCCGCCCCCACTCTTGCGTTCAAATCAGCTCCCATAAGGAGGAAAGCGTGAGGGCATTTCCTCTCCAGAGATTCAATAAAACCAGACAGCTGCTCCCATTGGGCTGTACGGACAGCAGCCATAGGGTCCGGTGGTAAGTATGCATTTATTATAACTAGCTGAATACCATTGAGAAACAATCGGATCGCTAACATACTACCAGCCCCTTGATAGGATGAAATAAATTCAGCTTTAAGATCTGATTTAACAAACGTTGTTAAACCCTCCATAGGACGACCCTTTTTATGCGTCTTCTTAGCCGTAAGATTAAATGCTGTAAATCCTCCAAGATTAACAGGTTCCAAAGACCAGGTTTCTTGAAGCATAATTACGTCAAATTGTGACAATAGGTCTAAAACTTCCTTATTTTTAGCTTTAGTTTTCCAACCCGCTAAGTTCCACGAGAGCATTAATAAATAGTTAGGAGAATTCCGTAGACGAGCCCTCGGTTTGATTTCACCTCTAGCTGGAAGTAGTCAGTCTTTGGATGAACAGTCAGCAGATTTCACGTGTGGAATTAACTCCCCTGCTCTGAACACATCATAAGCCCGCTCCGTTGTCATGGAAGGGGACCCTGACATAGTCTTAGCATTGTCTCTATAGGAGTTGCGACTGGAAAAAGCCTGAGTTAGCCCGGAGACAGCTTCCGCAGTAGATCTCCTATACGAAGACTTGCGGGGGGAGTCTCTAACAGATTTAATCCCACCATCTTTGTGGCGCTGTAGAGAGGGAGAACGACATAACGATTGAATAGGCACCACCCTCCTCCTTGACTGTCGACGCACCTGGCTACCATATTCTTGACTTAAAGGGATGTTATTTGGGAAGGTCACATATGAGGGATGTGAGTTGTCCGTCCTCATTTGTCTGGTAGCTCTCCCTGCTAGATACGTGCTGTACCTCGCAACATAGTTGGAATTGGAGTGAATAAACTTCCTATGATAGCGTTTTTTGGATGAATATTTGGCAAGGGACTGCATTTGAAGTGATTTGTCTTTTCTTGAAGGGGACAGTCTATTATTGAGTTTCCCACAGAGACCCCATTTAAAAGATGTATGATTGTGTTCAAATTTATAGAGCAGATTCCAGAAGGAGGCTGCTAGTTCTGGATTGTTGAACACTAACAAAATTCTTCCCCTTTTAGCAGTGGGTGTAGGGGGATAATAACACTCACAGGAAAACACATCCCCATAAGGCCAGTCCTTACCAAGTGTCTTTAAAATAGAAAGCCTAACCTCTCTAGCGGTCAGCCAAGAACCATTGGAACGTCCAAGAGACCAATTAAATATAGAAATGTAGTAGTCCTTATGTCTAGTTGTATTCTCCAAATTGGAAGAGCAGTCTCTTCCCTTGGTAGTGCTCATTCCCTACGGATTGTGAATATAAATCCTGGAACTCTAGGTTACCAGCCTTGTCAACCATGGTAGACAGAGGAGAAGGTCTAGGATCAATCTCTTGCCAAGTGTCTATAATCAGCATGTCTTCGTTGGAGAGAGTCAAGTTAAAGGAAACTTCATTAAGTGAAGAAGAAGGATCTTGGTCAGACAAACAAGGATTGGGTTCTGAGACTTGATTTAAAATTGGTTGTGGAAAACGCTCATTGCCATTAAATTTTCCCTGCACAAACTCCCTATGACAAGAGTTAGCAGAGCCCTCCAAGTCTCCTTGGGGGTGAATCCTCTCTAGAGCCTTGTCTAAGAAAAGTGTCGAAACACCGGAGGAAGCAGCTCTAGGGACACCTTCATTTAGGAAATTAAGAAGAGTTGATCCTGGCTTTTATTTAATTTCCAGCAGTTCTGAGTGTAAATAATTTAACTCTGCAAAGGTTTTCTTCACAGTCAAAGCCACTAGATGGCAGTGGTCCCTCATTTGCAGACACAGGTGCTGTATCGGGTCTTCTAAAGCTGTTTGAGGTAACTGTGAGTTGAACACAGAGTTAGGAGGAAACAATCTTTGATTGGAGAAATAGTAAAGCCAGGTATATCAAGAGTAACAGCATCTGGCCAGGTAAGATTATTGAAAAGAGAGGGATCTAAAGTCCAAGTCCCATTATCTATTGGTGTATCCGCCTCCTCATTGGAAAAAGACAAATCACTGTTGTTAGAGGCTCTGGAAAAATGTTGAAGAACAGGCGTATAACCTTCCACGGGATCCCTGTTTACGGGATGATGTAATCCCCTAGTAAAAACGTTGTTATCCTGTTGAACTGGATTTAAAGTGGCTAATAAGGGCACACAATAATCGTCCATCAACTTCTGGGCACTCTTCTGTGAGTTATCTACGAGAAGCCTTTTAGCGGACTGCGCTCTAGTCAACACCATCGTAAGTACGAGTAGAAAAGCATAAGCAGAGAAGATAATTATTCAGCAAACACTGAGTTGCTATCTTGTAAATGCGACTTGCCAAACTAAACAAATACCAGTAATAAAGTTCACAGAATCAAGTTGGTGGAGTCAGGTGGCTGAATAATAGGAATTCGTAATCTTTCAAAATGGCGATTGAGGAGGATTGTGGCTGATTATACACGCCGAGCAGTAACCGCTACTGGATATCTCGTTGATTAGTTTAAACGAGTTCCTCAAAGTAATTGGCACAGGAAAGGAAATCTTCCCAGTCTTCACAAAGGGTTATCTTCAAAAGAAGGTCTTCAAAGAAAGTTATAATTAAGAATACTGACTTTATGAAGACGGAGCACTTTCCACAGGCAGTCCAGAGTCGACCGGACCCCCATTAGTGATGTAAATGGATTTCTTCTCAGCCAGTAGCTGGTAAATGAGGAGAAAGTCTTTCTCCTGGAGCCAGCTTCATGGCTAAGAGGGATGGAGTAATGTCTTTCATGGCTGATGCCCTCCTTCCCTCAAGAAATTCATAGTAACTAAATGAAATGCTGAACTTAACACAAGTACTTGTAAAAAAATGCAGGTGGAAAACACCATGCTAAAAGAGGAATGCCCTCTTCTTTCTCTCACAGGAGAATTATCTCTTAAGGCGATACCTGCTGTGACAAATGCCTAAAGCGAAAACCCAAGTGTGCTTCTAAACTACTGGAGATTTTGCATACATATACAGGCATGCCCCGGTATCCACTGATTTGGTATCCACAGTTTGTTATCCACAGATACCATGGACAATGCAATGTCTATTTAAAAAGATAGGGCAACATTAAACAAATAGCATTTTTTACCTTGTTGCAGCAAGACTACTGATGTTCCCCTATCTTTAAAAAGACATCCCCGGTATCCATGGGAGGGTCTGGAACAAAACACCCATGGATACTGGTGCATACCTCTAAATTGAGAAATCTGTTTGATGTAGGCTTTTTATGTAAATGCAGTGCATTCCTCCACTGTAGTAGAGAGGGAAAGTCTCAAAAATATCTAGCACTAGCTTCGTATAGCCCTATTGACAAATTGGATGCAGTTATCCTCTGGTGCATTGGGGAATTTCATTCCTGCTATTTGCAGCCAGTATTAGAGAGCTGCCAAGATGGACTACCTGAGCAGATCCAGCAAGGCATGCAGAGCTTTTTCTCCTATCAAGGGCTACTGGGACAGGGTTCTACCTTTAAACAAGTAATATAGCTAATATAGCTGCTAATTACCTGGCAGTCAGTTATTAATCATGGTGACAGCCTCCTCTTTTCCCTGACTTTGAAGATAACCATAGTGATAAGGCACTATAAGGAGTTGGTATTTGCTGGTTGGTATTTCGAGTTGGTAATTGCTGTTTATATGATGACTCAACTTTGTTTTGTTTTGGCACAGATTGACCTTGTACAAATCAAACAGATGTTCACACAGATGTACCAGAAGACTTTGGCCACAATGATATCGAGTGACACAAGCGGGGACTACAGACGTTTGCTTTTGGCCATTGCTGGGCAATAGAGACCACTCAAAGAGAATAGTTAAGGAACCAACTATTGCATATAAGAATGAGTTATTGTAGACAATGCAAACAAATATGCTTTAATTGTTTGAAGGGCCTTTGTTTTGCACATAAATTGCCTTAATTTAGCACATCATGTACTTTACAATGTCAAATAAGACTCCTACTGTTAATGAGATTTATTCTTTTTTGATTGAGCTATATAGACAAAACAATGTAAGCAGTATCTCTGATGTGGAAATATTACATTGTCTTGTATATGGAAGGTGTTACATATGCAAATTAAGTCATCTGTGTAGGAAACTCATTGTATGCTAAATTGTACTTAGAAATGAATGGTGTGGTTTGGCACCTGTGTGTTCCAGAACACTCTAAGGCAGTTTTTTTTTTCAAACTGTGGGTTGCAAGCCAATCTCAGGTGGGTTGTGCAGCACCTAAGGCAGCCATGTTTGAATATGGGACACTGGAGAGAGGGAGGGCTGTGTCATTATTTTTCTTGTGTCAAGGTTGTAAATAGGCTCCCCCCCCCTTTCTGAGTCACTTTGCTATTGGAAAATGGCTGAGAAATAACCCTAAGAAGAGCGGTCTCAGGAAATCACAAGGTTCTGGCATCACAATGATGGCACTTCCAGCCTTGACATTACTCCTGTTGTGAGCAGTTCAGATCATTCTGTCACATTGATGCTGCTAAGGGACTGCAATGGGAAGGGGTTGGATAGCCCACACTGATGTACTGGACCGCACCACTTCCCAAAGCTCTGCCCTTATTTTTGAGAAAAAATGTCTCTTTTTCATATATGCCCTATCATCCTCGTCTTATACTCAGGGAGACTACATGAAACAAATGTAATCACGCAGAACAATCTCCCCCCCCCCAAAAAAAATATTAAACAGGAAAAGTCACAGGGTAAGTAACGTTTACAGCATGGCAGCTAATGTCTGCTGAAAAAGATAGGTCTTCCACCACTTCCAACTGCCTGTCCATAGTGGGAGCTTGCCCCACCAGATAGACACCCATTAGCCACCTGGCTCAGTAGTTCACATCTACTCTGGAGTAGAACAATCTCTAGCACATGTGTAGATAAAAGGGAACCAACTGCACATCCCGACCCTTGCTTTTATAAGCATGCTCAAGCCTCCCAAGACGTGCATGCCCATGGGCACACATCATTCGAGGGACAAAACGTGACTGAAGCAGCCCACTAGAAAAATAGCCCACTACTTTACTTTGAAGGCTTACTTACACAACAAACACACCCACCATATAAATGGTATATAGTGGCAAGATAATACAAGAGAAAATACAGTAATACATACCAGAGTTTTTCTTGAGGTGGCATCTGTTAACGTAGAAAATTACAAGCGTGTGAAGCCTCCCTTCTTCAGCTCAACATGTCTGATACCAAAATGAATCTATAAGACTTAGCTTATCTGTCATGCATTGCCAAAATAAGCCAACACTTATACAAGTTATTTGAAAATGCAAACCACAACACTGCAGTGTCCTTACATGCAGGCAGGGTTTTTTTTCTGCAAATCGTTGCTGCCTTTCAAATGTAACGTTCCATTGCAATTTTAAGACTGCTTAATCTATTAAAAATAGAACGGTGTCCAACTGAACTTATCTTTACTTGATTAACTAAATCCTGGTATGATTTATAAGACAAATTCCTATACACAGGTGTGGATGCCAATAAGTGCATTTTCTAATAAAAATGATTCACAGGCACTTTAGTACTGAAAGAAAACCGACATACACCATTCAGAGCCATGGCCCATCATGCACAACATTTATTGTGTGCCCTTTTTATAAAATACTTGAATGGTTCAAAACATGCATCAAATTGCCAACCAAGGTAGGATTATGTACACAGTATTTTGTGCAAACAAACAGGAGATGAAATCCTTTGACATAAGATTAAAAATGTTTCCATGGGATGAGAATAAGTAACAAAATGTCAAAAGAATTGAAGTGAAGTGACATGACTATAATTCATTATTTGTGAAATCAGCACATGGTTTCAATTTTATTTTAACCAAACAGTTCAATAGCTATCAAAAGCATCATGCATTTTGATGTTATATCTCACTAACGTCTTACTGTTGAACAGATTAGTTACGCATTGTATGGCCAAACACAACGTCATTATTTTACAGAATTAAAAACACATTTGTAGCCACTCAGGTCAATGATTATTAGCTATTTAAGCAACTTGAATGCAATGAACTAAAAATATCCCTAACATCTACATAACCTATAAGATTTTTTTCCTGTACATTATGGGTCTATATATTAAATATTTGCAAAATGAAACCATGCATATTCAAAATACAAAGCCAAGCTTTACAGATTTGATATGAATCAAATTTAAATTCAATGTACAAAGTTCAGTTAGTACTTTAAAATTAACTATTTTATACTGTTAGACTTTCAGTTCACATTCAGGTTTGGGGAAGTCAAAAAATTGGAAATTATTTCTAAATTAAAAGATTTTTCAAAACATATGTTCAAGTAATAAACATTTCTCTATAGAAATCTGGTAAGTCTTAACTTAAAAAATGTTGAACATTATACATAATTAACAGGAATACATTGGAGGTTTGCATTTTACATAATTAAGATTTTTTTGCATTTTTCTTCATTTATTTAAAACAGATTTGTCTACAGCCTTAGCTTTCTACTTTAAGACCATTGTAAAACTGTTGTTCAAGGATGTTTAAGACCATTAAATAAATAGGGATGCATCAGAAAGTCCAATTAGAAAACAAAATACGCCACCATCTAACTCTACTTTGAAAAGACAATCCCATCCTGTAAACATAAAAAGTGTTGATGACAATAAAAAAGTAACATGCTAGTCTATATGGTGCTTCAGTGAGAACAGTCGAATCTTGTCCCCAGATCTCTTTCACATTTCAGGTATGACAACACACTGCTAATATCCAAGTCATCACTTTTTAGGAGAGTAGTTGTCATTTCCAAAGCATCATTGCTTTTTTCTTGTAAGACCAACCTTTCATTTTATATAAAGCATGTGGCCTTGATCTCCTGGGGCATTTTGGCTACTGTCACAATCAAGCAGCAGTCCTTTAGGAATTCTCAGGCAAGACAAATAGTAAGTAAATAAAACAGAATCAGATCTGATGGTCACTGTGCATTGTTGTTGCCAGTCCCATTGTTTCCATTGGCATTTGTTTCATTCACAGAATTTATGCCATCCTGCAGAAGAGCATCTTTTCTTGGTGGCATTCGCTCATTGATCCTATCCAGACCTTTTGCCTCTTCAAAACTGCAGATTTTATGTTGTGGAGAGAATCCTCGTATTGCTTAATAAAATGCAAATTCAACATGTCAATAATGGGAAAAACCCCATGATAATTCTAAATAATGTCTTATAACTAATAAAAAGTGCAAAAACAAAAACCTCCAAGCAACCAGCAAGGAACAATAAGTATGATTTCATGGTATTTCACCTCTCATTAAAAGTGGGCACAGTCTCCTTATCATGAGTGATTGTATCAATGGATCATACTCAGAACCTCTACTAATATATGAAAAGAAATTTCAGTTTGAGTCCATTTAGCTGACTCAAATGGTTGCTGAGTATTCATTCCTAACCACCTGAACCAGCAAATATGCAAAATATGCTATGAATTTCCTTACTATCCAGATGACTTGCTAAAAAGGAAATAACCTCTAGAACCTAGGAAGTCACCCAGAATCTAAAAAGCAAGATTCTGACCTATATGATGGTTGAACAGCAAAGGTACTTGTATATAGAGAAGTTTCTCTGAAGATTTCGAAGGAGAGAGTCTGGATGGGGGATGAGCCAGTCAGATTAGATTAAAGTCTTTGGGCTATTTAACATGCTACAGAATAAGATACACAATTAAAAATTAGCATACACTAAAATCTTGCAAATTAATAGTAAACATTTTTAGTCGCTCATTTGTCCTCACACAACTGATCATTTGTGGTACATCAATGATCCAGTAAATAAAAACACAAAAACCCACAAACTACCACCCTATTTCTAGAAGTTGGTTGTCTGAAGATCATTCTTACTTGCCACAGGTGACAAGGAGTGTGGTTGTTTACAAGCCTGATATACTCACTTCTCTCCGATAGCATTTCCTGCCCAGAAACATGCTAAGTCAGAATCAAAATTTGGAATGCTTGTTTCTGCAAATAACATGTAGTTTAAATATGTATAGCAGGAACACACTAAATTTTAAGCATGGAACTGTTTTTATTCTAACAAGAAGCAGCCATTAGATGATTTATACTCAATAGTGGCTCATAAAAACTTCCCTAGACATCCTTCTTTGCCATTCTGTACTTGAAAGATTTCAACACTTCGCCCAGGAATCAACCCTTAAAGAACATTACAATTGCATAGACTTTTGGAGTCCCTTTATAAAGCCTATCCTTTCCACCAAGCCTGGCCCAGGCATAAGAGTTGAGAATGCATCAGACAGGAGGCTGGCCAAATGGCTAGCTGGTTCCCACCTGCTACATCCTCCAACTCAATGATTGCCTGGCATCTGGTAATATCCTCTCTTTTCATGCTGGCAGGTAAAGAAAGAATGGGGAGGAACACTGGCTTCCTCCTACAATGTCCAGTGCTGCTGCTTCTTTCAGTGGCCAATAGAAGGAATACTGATGCTTGCTGCATTCCTTCTGTCCAGCTACTAGAAGCAACAATGGTGACACTTAATGTCAGAGGAGGTGGTAAGTGGTCAGTGATCATAGGACAAAGTTAGCTTTCCTACTCCAATATTACATGCAACTGCCACTTCTAGTGGCCAACAGAGGAAATGCTGAGAGTGATATGGAGCTGAACATTGTTGGAGAAGATAAGCAGAAGATTCTATCTGTGTGCACAAGAAGAGGAAAAGGCTGCTAGGCATGACAGGTATGCACAATTTACTGATGGGGTATGTGTGATATGGTGCACACTTGGGGAGAGGCAGCCATGATGGAATTTGGGGACAAACAGAATTGGGGGATGGGTTTAGTTTTCTGCTCCAGTTTTCTATGTAAAGAGAATCCTCATACATCTGAAAGAATTTGGTTTTCTTCTATTGGAAATACTTGTCCAACCAAAGCAAAATTATGTTGAGGTTCTTCTGTTCTTATTCATACTACTCAAGAGCCACTCTATATTCTATAACGTACAAGTGTGAACCTTCCCTCGTATTCCTTCAACTCTACTTCCAACTTTCTTCCCTTCTATCAATTACAACATCTGCATCAGTGGTTCTGGCCAGCCCACATGTCCTACCCTCTCGGGTTCAGCTGCTACCTACACGGAAGTCATAAAAGATCTTCTAATACTTAGGTTTAACAACTTGACCTTAATGGGGAATCCTTTGATTCTGAATGGTAAGGGCTATGCACAACCTATATAAAAACATAAAAGCTTTGCCTACACACTATGAATGACACCTTATGGAATGCAAATTGCATAATTTGGAATGCAAGTTACACCTTGCTGAGTGAATCTTGAACCTTTCAAGGGCAGACATTTATTAATGCAGTAGGAAATCAAAATGTATACAGAAAGAATCTCACTAGCACTTTATCAGCTAAGTATTTTGCACAGTAAAGAAGTGGATTTTATAGCAATACTAAGAAGGAAAGAATATGCAGTACAGCCATTAATCTGAGCTGCGCTGGTATACCAAATTGCAGGAAGGATCCAAAGAAGTGTTCCTCATGCCCAAGGAGGCTTCAGCAACCCTTACCTATACCACATAACAAACCACTTTTGAAACTAAGCAGTTGCAAGACAGTTAGTGATGCGGCATGGTAGCCTGTAGTTTGAAGTAAGTAAGTAAGCCCCTTGACATACCTACACAGCTCTTTGAATTTTCCACTGGTACATAATATACACAAATCCAAATCACACATAAGAAAGAATGTATAATAATAAGGCACATACAACACATCTTGCAGCACCATGTGGGTTATGGAAAGTAATGAAAAGACACATGTTCCAATCCAGAAAAGCACATGGCAAGATCTCTGTGCACAGGAAATTATGCTATATTGTTTTCTCAACCGCAGCAACTTCCTTATGTGGAACTGGAAGCAGCTTGTAAAACTGAAGAGAATTTGTTCAGCAATTCCATTTAAAATATAAAATGAGATTACTGTCAAAAATGCTAGAAGCCACTAGGTTTTCTAAGTTCAAGCCCATGCTTAAAAGAGGCCTGCTGGATTGGAGGCAAAAGATGATATTATCAGTGAAAATGAAACAAACACATGCATCTGGAAGATCAGACAAAGCACATGAACACAGCATGCTGTTTACACAAACAGAAAAGGAAAAAATCTCTGAAAGGCACTGACAAGATGAAATGTGACTTAACAGGTAAATCCAATATATAGATTAATTTCTGATTGCACAAACTGAACTTAATCATGCCCCACAAAGCAGACTTTCAAATTCCCTCCCAGACATCACAGATCCCTGCCAGTAGTGAAGACACTGAGACCATACCTTTTTCAGCCTCAATTGCCTCTACTGTGGCTGTACAGAAGTGAGCAGATGCATGCAAAATGAATGAGAAAGATGAAGAGTATAATATCACATAGCAGAAAACGTTGCGACTAATATTGTAGTAAGTTTATGTGCTTTTTAAAACTCTTGGTTTTGATGAACGTTGATATATCAAATTTTAAAAAGCAATTAATTTGATTTACCAAGAACAATTACAAAGTTTAAACGTATAAATTGTGTACCTTTTAACAACTTTACTATATCCCACAGGGCTACCAAGTGTCCTAATGAAGTGTCCAATGTTTTATTATTGAGACAAAACAATTTAAAAGGCAAATTTCATAATGAATAGTTGCTTCTTTATCCACACACCCACCAAAATGTAACCATTTCCCATGCAAACCAGGAAGACAAACCTTTTCACTTTTATAACTGGGCTGTAGGCCGCAATATAAAAACCTCAACCCTTCATAATTTTTAATGGCAGAGACGTCTGTCACTTAATATTTTAAAAATGTTTTAAAGATAGAATTTTAATACACTTCACTGAAGTGTGCAGTTGTTCACTTTAATGAGTACAAATCTGGGAGAAGATTCTGGATCTGGGAGACGATTCGAAGAAATGGGGAACCGTTCCCCCCACTCAAATTTCAGATGGTAAATAATTTATCTCCAAGGGGAGGAAAGTAAAATGATTAATATATGTGACCAACATAACCTTCCACACTTCATTTTAGGGGGTTTGCCATTTAAAAAGTCTGCCCTGCATTCTCAAGGAAAAAAAATATAGTTTCAATCTGAAAACACTGGGAAGCTCTAACACAATAAGTGGAATGAAGAAACCCACTTTTGGTTTAACCATTGCTACTTAGCACTCAACATGGAAGGGAATTTTCAGAAATGTTAAGAGAGTCAGGGGCTGTCAAAGAGAGACAGATTAGAGGAGCCATGTTTACAAGGCCCTCTTCTAATTGTCCTGTTCAAAGTACCTGTAGAAGTAGAAAACCCTACATGTTCTTCATCACATATTTTAATATTGTTTTTAGTATCCTAACACTATTTCACACAGTAAGATTATTGGTCCTCCTTAATATCCACAAGTGAAACAGACGAAAATACCACCTAATAATTCTCCTGGGCAAACTTAGATTTGGGAAAAATGTTACTTGCAGCAAGAAGGAGCACAGCTACTCTTGCCCAACTCCTCTCTCAAAAAGAGCTTTCACAGAAAATGTCCCAGATAAATTAGGACAATAGACTTTTTAGAACAGCTCACTTAGGTACTACAAAGACCGAGGCATTCCTTCACTGAAGGACAGAATAGCCTGGCTCAGTTTAGGTAACTGCAGTACATAAAAACAGGGTATAATGACTGTAAAACGAGCACATACTTCAGAGCATATTAATTGCATGTGTGCAGATGGGGTGATGGGAATGTTTTAAAATCAAGCTATCAGGGAATTTCCATACATCATAATTAAACTAAGTATTCCAAGGTTATTTTGTAGTAGTGTATATGAAAGCACCACTGCATACTCAGTGTAAGAGAAGAAAATCTACCGTAAAGTTAAGGGAGGCATTATTATCAGGTTTTAAGTCTTCATTAAAACTGAGAATGCTTGTTAACATGTTTTCCTTAGATGCTTGCCATTTACTTTGAAACCTGAAATATTCTGAGTGCTCCCTCTATGACAACCAGGAAGACATTATAATCTCAGAAAGACAAAATGTATGTCTTATCGCCATCGTTGTTCCTCCTCCACAGTATACAGAACCCACTACGTGCTCACCTCTATGAAATCACTGCAGAAGATAATGAAGCCTACCTGCAATTCCCCAAAGTTTTAGATTTGTCAGTTTGTCACCTATGTGCATAACTATAGTCTGTGGCCCTTATACAAAGACTTTCCATTTTTTAAAAATAATTTAGGGTGCAATCCTAACCAACTTTCCAGTACCAAGGTATGGGCAATGCAGCTTGTTTGGGGGTGGGATGTGGTTACTTGGAAAGCTAAAAGCCCTACAGATCGTGTTACAGCATCCTCTAGTTTGTGGATACAACCTGGGTTGTTTTTACGGGACACTATTTAACCTCACAAATATTTCGTTCTCTCCTAAAATTCCCTTGTAACACCACTGAGGCCAATGAAACCCAGTTACTAAGGGCCCAATCCTATCCAACTTTCCATCACTAATGCGGCTGTGCCAATGGGGCCTGTGTTGTATCTTGCAGTGGAGGGGCAGTAACTGAGGTCTCCTCAACATAAGGAAATATTTATCTCATGCCTGCACTGCGGCTGTATCAGCATTGGAAAATTTGATAGGATTGGGCTCTAATTCACATAGCTCACTTTGAGCCCTACCAAGAAGAGTACAAGACCAATCCAGCTACTATTATGATGGTTAACTTCCAGGGTAACAACAGCTTGTGCAATATAAAAACACAAACATATATACCAACACAGGCTGCCCTTCTGATTACCAGTATTAATCACATGTCTATTTTAAGCATGTAAATTACTGAGCTGAATTAGGCTATTTGTTGAAAATGCCAATCATTGCTAGTTTTTTGTTTGTTTTGGGTACTTTTTTGCTAAAAAAAGTCATGTAATAATTTACACGAACCTCATTCAGAAAAGTTATATAAATTAAAACATGACTATGGCAGGCCATTAAGAGAAGCCCACTCACGACATCCTCACCCATAAGATGCAGCTGCTCTTACTATCCCCCTTCAACAGATAAAAATAATGGTGCTCAATAATGTTCTACCACAATAAACCATTTGATTCAGCATGATGTCACTTAAGTTATAGACAACACCATGCTGTTACTATCATTCAGGAGACATTTTGTTTTCCAGAAAAGTAAGTTAGATAGCTAGTAAAAACTATTAGGATATTCCTTTATTACAAATGATAAATGTACTGTTGCAGCGTATTTCAATAATTTAACACAGAGTTTCTCAATGTTTGTCCCTCTCTGTACCATTTCACATGGGCCACCTATTGGAAATACCACCAGAAGAAACTGGCAATTATGTCATTGCCCGTTACTTCTGGATTGGGAGGCCAGAAACAACACAACAAACACTGGTAAGAGATGTAGGGCAGATGGGAGGGCTTTTTTGAATGCGCAAAAAGCGCATACTGGAGTTCTGCCTGCTGAGCCAAGTCCCCTACTGCTGCCTGTCATGTTACATTGTTGGTCTTGCTGCCAGGCAGTGGGGATCTGGGGGTCCTGTGAGTACCACCAGACACTATCCTCAAGTACCACCAGTGGTATGAGTACCACTGGCTGAGAAACACTGATCTAACGCATATTAGAGAATAGCCTGATTCAGCGTACTAATAATATTAATTGTGCGTACAGCTTAACAACTTATTGCTGCATTCTCAGGAAAGCAGCAGGCTCAGGAGTTACAATGACAGAACTTCTGGCCATGACATCACTTCTAGTGGGTCCTGGGCAGACTGTCATTCTAAAAAGTGGGTCCCCATGCTAAAAAGTTTGAGAACCACTGCTCTATTGTATTTCAGATATCTTTTAACATTAACATTTGAAATTGTAGTCATACTGAACATACATTAACGTGTCTATCAACTTATCCAATAATTTTTTCCATGAGTTCCAACAACCCACAGTTAGAGAAAACCATAGTATATAAGCCAGAAAGTGAAAATGCAAGTAGTGGTAATATACAAACTGAAACTAACATTTTAAATGGACTTTTGGAAAAGCATTATGTTATGTGTGCCTCTTAAGAGGATGAAAAACAGAATATAAATGTTTATATATAAAAATAAATTTTAAAGAAAAAAATAGGATAATATGAAGAACATACATACCATTCGCTGTTAGACATCCACAAATCACACACACATTAAAGGACATGTAAAAATTTAACTTGGAGACATATGTCAAAAGAAAGTGCAACTTTAAAAAAAGGTATTAACATAAATGCAAGATCTTCTAAACTGAAGATGTATTAGGAAATTTCACATTTTAATCTAACCTTTGATATTTAAGGAACAAGTGATTATGTTAAGGTAGCAAAAGATGCTATTTTTTGACAAAATATAAAACACAGGTTATGAACTAGTAAATGTCTGCTACAAAATTGCACTCAGATATTACAAAGACTGAAATTGTTTAAAATATCCATACAGAAAACAAAACTGTTTTCTGTAAATCATAGGAATGGTATGGAAGCTCACTTTCTGTCTTGACATCCACCACAAAAATATATGCCATATGTAGAAGGCATTTTTAAAGAGACTCACAATATTCTTCTGGCAACAACTTAATCAACTTTGATAAAATATTCAATGAGCCAGATTACAGGTGCATTTTGTGTATAGTTCTTTTTATTTTCATGCAAAAAAGCAATACACACCCTTTGATTTTGACTTATTTACAAGGTTTTCAATTCAGTCCCATTATTCTCAATTGATTTTATAACAGTTACTGAATATTTTTGTTACATTAGCAATCAAAATGCATGGTGTGCAGTAGCAAATGCAGCCAACCTCAAAAACAAGGCGCTACAAAATTGCTCGTACATCAAAAGGCAGACAAGTGTCTGAGATAGTGATTAATTTTATACACACTTATACAGACATACAGCTATACCTAGAGAAAGACAGACAGATCAAAAAAAGCAGCTACATCTGCAGAAGGAAACAGCAACTTACAAGGACAATTCAGGGAGTTCAGTAGTATTACATAGAACAATTGACAAACAACATAAAAAACAGACTTTGGCATCAATCACCAGGGTACAAAACGAAGCACATGTTTCCATCAATGAAATGCAAAATTGAGCTTGGAAATCTGGGACCATCAAGATTAACTTGTTAAGTAATTAATTTACTTAACATAATTATGAACAATAAAATGGCTCAAGAAATGAAGGATGTCATACTCTGTATTTGATGCAAATAGTCCTCCCATTTTCTGACCTATAATGTCAATCAAATCCAAGCTTAGGGACAATCATGCAGCCTGAAAAATTCTTTCTAGGAAAGCGCAAAGACTGACAAAAACCTAGCTGAACATAATAAAAATAGTTTGCTTTTTTTGTTTTATACCCTGGTTAAGTACTGATTTTACATTGCCTGATTAACACATAATGTTATGCTTTATTATCAGCCGCTAAGACAGGAACTGAAAAGCATAAGAAATTCCCTGCATGCACTGTGTGTGGTGTTAGGGAAAGAGTGAGGTGTGCCCCAGTCCATCTGAGGCACAGCAAGTTGCATAACATCATTACCACTTTGCAAGGTCTGACGTCCTCCAGCCAACACTCCGCTAGGCAACATTCCAGTGGGAGTCAAACCCTTGAGTGTCAATACACTTTCACTCTCCTCCCTAGAGACAAGAGTGCAAAAAGAGGAGGAAATTAAGTTCTACCCCAGTCATCTTGATATTTGTAAATTTTAGAGAACTTCCAGATATGCAATTCCCACATTCTCAATTTGTTGTAGTAGTAGAATACAACCGGAATGTACCAAATATACTGAGGAAAAAAGCAACCACCTTCCCCTCCTTATTCTTCCTCACCCTCTAGGCTTGTTGAGCATGACACAAACTTCATCTGACCCTATTGGCCAAGTGAGACAGGGAAAGGAGGAAGGGGTGGGCAGAGATGAGAGCAAGGAGGAATTTATGGGAAATTAGAGCTCCAGAGGAATTGTACCTTTCCCCACTCCTGCAAATAAACTCCTTCAAGGGTTAATGAAGAAGGCTCCTGATGGGCAAGAAGCAGCAGAGGCCCCCAGCAGGTGCCTATGGCCAGCCAGGAAAGAGAGGAGCAGCTATGGAGATGAACTCAAGGGTATGATTCAACCCCCTCTCTGAGGCATGGTCTGAGGCCTCAGGGATGGGAGAATGGGGAAAGAATGATTTCTAGGGCCTTCTATGGGTAACAGGGTGGTCAAGAGCAAAAGCTCAACAAGGTGGGACTAGCATCATCCAGGGTGCCACACTGCTCTTGGCAGTGCGACAACCCCCTTTTTTGTTTTACAAAAATTTGTTCCAGAAGATACTCTTAAGTACAAAGACACGGAACCACTTTTTTCTTAGAACAACCCCCTCCACCTTAGCTCATTTTGTTCTCTTTTGTAGACCTGATATAGTGCGTAATGGAGAAGAGACTGACCTGTGAATAATACTTGGCTTACAGAGCTATCACAAGGACACCGTCTATATAACCACAGTCAAGTGCTTTGCACAAATGTCAAGTAATATTCTCTTTTCCTGCGGCTGCCTTTCCTCCCTCTTCCTAGCAGCATCTATTACACCAGAATGCATATCTTGACAGAATCTTTCCTGGCCTTGTTTTCTGCTCCCTTTGATTTGGTCAGCCATCCTTATTTAGCGTTTAGTTCACACGTTACTCAGAAGTGATATGTTCCTTTCTTATGTAGTCTGTATTCTCGGCTATTACTGCTAAATAACCTTTAGTAGTAGTACTAACAGTAGATAATATATCAATTTAAAACAGCAATTCCCAAAGTGTGGCTCATGACCCACCGCTGGGAACTGAAACTGGGCCTTTCCCCCTTAAAATGAATGGCCCGGCTACGGGTGCCCCAATGTTACCACAGCGATTGCAGCACTGCAGGCACCCAGAGGCTTCAGTGCTTGCCGGCTGGTGCAGCCTGCTCTGCAGGCTTCCTTAATGCAGCAGAAAGCCCCCAATCGCATGTAGCAAGCACTTCTGTTTTTTGCGCAAAAACTGTAAGTGCTTTCTGTAGCATCAGGAAGGCCTGCACAAGGGGATGCGGGCCTCCCAGACCCTTCTGGAAACCAGTGTGCTCCCCAGGCAAGCAACGAAGCCCCTGGGTGCCCGCGGTGCTGTGATCTTTGCAGCGCCGTTGGGAAATTCTGCAGCTCTAGGCCCCACCCACGCAAACAGTGTATTTGATTTAACCACTGATTTAAAACGTTACAGATACACATTTGCAAGAGACTTTTCTGGGAGGGTGTTGATTCAAGTCCCAATGTACAACGATGAGGCAAGTTGGGAATGGTCATTACCTGAGAACAGAGAAGACTCTTGCCATCTTGCCAATTGCACGGATTTTGTTTCGAATTATTTCTTTCCTAGCTGCAGCTGTACCTACTTTCAATGGAATAAGAAAGACTCAAGTTCATGAGGCACAGGGCAAAGTCTGCATATAATACAACATTCAACAGTTTTGAAAATGTAATGGTTCTCCTCCATCCTGGAACTTAAGACACTTGTTAAAGATCCTTTATTATAGGCAATTCCTTCCAGCAACAGATTAAACACACACACAAATATTTGTCCAACAGTTGTAATATAATGCTGACAAACATCGAGACCTCTAACTGTAGCTATTTTATCTGTTTTCAAGCTTTATATTTTCTATTTCCTGGTCTCTGAAGACAAGCCAGAGTAAACAAGACTGGAGACACAGATAAGAGATAGTACAGTATTTAAATTATTCAAACAAAGAATCTGCACACCAAAAACAGCAGAGTGATGAGCAGCATATTTTTCTATCCTGAAGTTCATTATTTCCCTTCAAACAAAGGGCTGCTTCACATGCAAGGATATTCTACACAAACTTTCATGCTGAAAAAAATGTTCACAGACTGCACTCGCATATATGCACATGCTGTCTGCACATGATTTTTCTTCATGAAAGCATTCTATGTAGGTTGAAGGAAATCCTCACATCTAAAACAGCCAAACTTGCAAGCCTCTTTCCTGCTTCTAGTGTGCTTTGCATGATCATTCTCGCCTATCTCAACAGGCTTTTAAAATGCAAAGTAGTTTTGGAAGTTGCGTAACCCTCTCCATCATTTATCCACTCAAAATCCTCCTCCCAGACACTTCGCCACCCATGGGCAGTGGCATCGCTAGGAGGGTGCGGGCCACACCAGGGCCGCATAGGGGGGTGACACCACCAGGGACCAAAATTGCTAAAATCATTATGCATCTATTACAGCCGAAGTTAGAATATTCTGTAGTATTATTAGATTATTGTTATATAATGGAATGAGTCACACAGCAACAGATTTCCTAATGTGTGTTCCTTGTATTTTTTTTCCTTACCCTTGCTTTGTTTTTCCCATGTATCCCTTACCTGTATCTTTAAATAAAAAATATAAAAAATCTCAAAAAACCCCAAAAACAAAATTGCTAAAATTGCTAAAATCATGGTTTTAAAAGATAATACCATCATGTTATATACCATTGGATGTGGAATTTCACCCCAAATTCACTGGAAAAAACCAGAGTGTAATATCCTATCAAAAATTATGGCCAAAGAACTAAAAACCAAAAATAAAACTTCTAATGTAAAAATTGCGATTTTTTTTTAAATTGCGGTTTTACAGAATAACACCATTATGTTATATACTGTTGCATGTGGAATTTCATGAGGAATTCAATGAAAAAAACCCAGAGTGTCATATCTTTATTCTATCAAAAGCTATGGCCAAAGAACTAGTTGAAAATACTTTTTAATGTAGAAATCACAATTTTTTAAGAAAATCATTAGTATGAATCAGTTCTCATTTCCATGTATCAGAGCTAATACTAGAACTCTTATTTAATTGCATGAGTGTCATCAAATTGGCCACCGGGTTTTGTTGGTTACTTAATTTGTTGGGTGATCTGTATTATAGTTAAATAACCAAATAAATAAATAAAGTAAGTAAGTAAGTTGATTGATGGGGGTAACACCAACCCTAGTGATAACACTGCATTTACTTTGCCCATATGGTATTTAATTTATTCTGTATGGTTTGGGAGGAGGAGATCCATAATAGGAGGTGATGCGCTGATCTCCTGCACCAGGTGACGCCAACTCTAGTGACACCACTGCCCCATGGGGGGAATGTGAGGACCCCATGTCTTCTCCCCTATGTGTGAAAAGCTGATTGAGAGGAGGTTTTGAACAAACAGAAAGAAATAAGATTAGAAGAGAACCCAAACTTGCTCTGCAATTTTTATTTTTGTTGAGCCTTAGAAGAAAATGTAATGCAACTGAGCATCACGAGTAGTTAGAGAAGTCACGGTCACTGGCCCTCACATGTTGCATGCCTGTGTAAGGAAAAGTCTCACTATCAGGAAAGCAGAAATGGGAAAAGAGTGGAGAATATGGAAAGAATAAAAAACTGCCACAGACAGGAGATGGCATATTTGTCTTTTCAACCAACCCACGGCAAGACTGCACTAAGAACAGTTAAGTTATGAAAGCCCAATCCTAGCCAACTTTTGAGCACTGCTGCAGCCATGCCAACATGGCATGCACTGCATCCTGCAGTGGGGAGGAGACAGTCATGGAAGCCTCCTCAAGGTAAAGAAACATTTGTTCCCTTATCTCAGGGCTGTATTGTGGCAGCACTAGCACTGGAAAATTGGATAGGATCGGGCCCTGAGTCATGTAAAAAATTGAAAGTAGCTTTCTGTGCATCATTGGAAATGATTATTGCATCAGAGCAATAATACTTCTGGGACATGTCATCTTTTGGATGTAAATTTAAGGGACCACCTATCATGCCTAAACTAACTTACTAACATTTTAAAAATGTAATCACCATTAATTTTGTCCCCAGTGCCTGGTAAATATAGGCAGTGGCTGGTTGTTTGATGCAGCCAAGGAATTGGCATGCCCAACAGAACTGTTGATGTTTTTCTTCTGAACAGCAGACACACCACCGCCTACTCATGCGATTGCCAATTTTTTAAAAGCTCCCTTACTTTCAGCAGAGGATTCCCAAGCAGCATTTGGAGGCGGGAGCTGCTGTTCAAGAAACACGTCCAAAGCTCTCTTGGGTGTATGGAATGAATCATGAAGTTCTTTCGCTACAAGTCAATTAGTAGCAATATGATCTTTCAAAGCTATTACACTATATTTCTGCCTATTGTGCAAATTGACATTTGAAAAAAGGTAGAAAAAGTGATCAACAAGAATTATTATGAACTGATATACAGATACAAGTAAATATATCTATTCCAAATGGGCACAATTGAGTTGTAAGGCTCTCTCATATAAACACAAGTTGGAAGAGAACAATATTACTGTATACACAGTAATCAGAACATTGTATATAACACATTTCATGCACTATTTAAAATGAAGAAAGGTTAAAGTAAAATAATAAACAAGACAGACAACTGAAAGCTTCCCTACACATGCAGGTTCAATAATAAACATTAGAAATAGGAAAAATATGAAATTCTACAGAAGGGAGAAATGGAAAAAGTGGAGGAAAACTCTTCATGCACAGAAAGACAGATGCTGTAAAATATGACTTCAGTTAATACCAGTACATGTTTTTGTATTTTCTAGTCTCAGAAAGACCGGCGATAAAGCAAATACTACACATTTATATGAAGGCAATATATAAATGTGTTCTCTACTTTGATAAGTGTGGAAGGAAGTCATATTTCAAAACAATTTTACTCTGTCTGGTCTGTACCTTTTTTATTGCCATATATGAGTCGCTCTTCAGATGGAGATTCCAGAAAAAAGAAAGTGAATGATGGAGAAAAAGGTAAGTGAAGCAAACTAAAAGAAAGACCTTTTATACTGGAAGTGATAAGAATGAATGAATATGGAACAGAAAAGTGAGAAAAAGTGCAAAACTGTTGGGATTATAGAAGTGAATACTGTACAGTTGGAGTGCATTTTTCAATGCTGATAGCATCTGGAAAACCTGTCTAATGTTTAGTGAGTTTATTGATGTTATAAAATATAGGTGAGACAAATTCCATTAACGCAAATATACAAATTGTTGAATATATAGCATTAAATATACCACAAAAGTAAAAATAGTAATTGTAAGAGCTACCAAATGACAAATCAAATACCTGTCTAAAAAAATATATATCACAATTTCCCTGAAAGAGGTATAATAAATTATATGTATAATTAAAGAGTCATGTAAAACTGGTCTTTGCCTGATTAGCCAAGGAAATGTAATCATTTATACCTAAACAAATTTTAACATACAATGCACAAAGACATTAAGGGTGCAATCCTAGCCAAGTTTCCAGCACTGGGGTAAAGGCAACGCAGCTCTGATATAAGGGAACAAACGTTCTCTTACCTTGAGGAGGCCTCCGCGACTGTCCCCCAGCTGCAAGATTCAGCACATGTCCCATTGGCACTGCTATGTCAGTGCTGGAAAGTTGGTTAGGATTGCGTCTTCAAATCTGAATAGACTAGAATCTTACATTAAAAACCTTCCCTACCTTAAAAATAATTAGTATTAAAATATGATACCCTTATTATCTACAAATTACTTTTAAAAAGGAATACTATGTATACTGATTCTATGAAATATCCAGAACCACAATACAATAACTCTCTTGCAAAACCTTTCAAGAAATGACATATGGAATTGTAAGTTACATAAGCAGTCCTACCGTCAAATTGATCTTCTCCCTCTGTCATTAGTTCATCATCAGAGCAAATACTCAGAACATTCACTAGCATTTCTGTTACTGAATTTAAAAAAAATAACATTTGTTATAGGCCACAGAGTTGAATTATTATTACATAGTTTAAGGTTTTAATAATGAACTAAATGCAGGATATTTGCTCTTCACCTTCGTAACAGTAGGTAAGGTTGTGTGCACAGACCTTGCAAAAAGAAAACGTGCAACAAGGTAACTGGTAAACTTTTAGCCCTTCCTCATACATTGGGTCTGCAATACTATGCACATTTTCCCAGGAGTAAGTCCTATTGGACACAATGGGATCTATTTCTGAGGGCGTATGCACATGATTATGCTGTAAATGTAGTAAGTGCAACTTTTCTAGATCAGACAAAAAGATCCATCTACTCCAGTACTACCGTTCAGATGGATACTCATTCACTGTCTCTTATTCCCAGCATGTGATTATCAGAATCATACTTGGTTCTGAAAATGGAAAACCCATTTAGCTTTATGGCAAATAGCTGCTTACTTAATATGCTAAGCCTCTATGAATTTGCCAAAAGGCTTCCTATGTGGTTTTATTGATTAATTGTATATTAAAATCAAATTTTATTATGTTTTGTCATAGCCACAAGTAACTATTTGCTAAAGAATTCAATGAAATGATGTGCATATATATAGCAGAATACATGCTTTTGTGTATCAATCATGGCTGCATCAATAATCAATCTACACTAGTATCAATATAAGGTACACATTTTTGGAAAGCTTTCTCTGCGCATGTATTTATCAAATAGTTTGCCAACTATGCAAAGCAAAGCTATAGCACAATGTGTAATCTACCAAGTCAAAGCTCTAAAGAGATTTCATAAATCTGTTTTTGCTCCATTTCCAGAACTGCAAGAACATGGGGGCTGTCAAACATTTGGCAGGCCACAAGATATGGCTAGTGAGCTGTTTGTATCTTGGTGGGGCACAAGCCTGGCTACAAGAAAGTACCGGGGGGAACCCATTTCCACAGATCCCATATCTACAGTTTGTTATCTGTGGATGTGGGGACCCCCACCCCACCCAGCAGACCCTGCCGCATGACTATTAAATCATTTTTTAAAATTACTATTTAAACAATTTTTGCCCTGGTAATTTTAAAAAATGATTTAATGGGCAAGCGGTGGGTTGCGCATTACCCCTGCCTTCCCCTCCTTTATGCCCATTAAATGGTTAAAAGCAGAACTTAACAGGGGCATCTTCTGCTTTAAGCAACGCGCGATAAGTACATTGCAGGCTGCCTCTGGCAGCTGGAATGTTTAAAAACACATAGAGGGCAACAGGAAGTTCCTGTGACTCCCTCCATGTTGGTGTTATTTTTTAAATATCCTGGCTGCCACAGGCAGCCTGTAAAGTGCTTATCATTCTTTGCTTGAGAAGACACCCCCAGAAAGTTATACTTTTTTAATCATTTAATGGGTGTGAGGGAGGGTGCCCATGGTATCCACAGTTTCTATATCCGCAGGGAGTTCACAGAAAGGATACAGGGGCATGCCTGTATATCAACAAAATCATATAATACATTCTCCTTTGAAAACTACAATAAGAAAACTAAGTGACTTATGGCTGAGCAACACAGTCATAGCTTTTATTTATGAAGTGATATACCTTTTTCTCCAACAAATGGCAATGACCATGTGAAAACGTCCATAAAATTTGGCAACCAGTAAGGATGTGGTGAACAGTTGAACTGTCGAATATTCATAACATTGTTTTCATATTTTAATACAGCAGCTGCAAAACAATTTAGGAATTAAGTAAAGTATTACCTTAATCAGTATTGTGTTTTGGGAGAAAGGGACACAAAGATTTTTTTCAGTGCACCCTGATTACAGTGAACATACCATCTCAAGTCTGAGAGGACATCATGTCTCATGACTACAGTGGCGAAAACCAAGGTCATGCATATCCTACCTTTGGAAGTTCCTGCAATGGTCAAGGTAACTCCAGTGTGATACTCTCCGTTAATGCTGCTACCCACTGGGGGCCACAGGGCCACATTCTGATAGCTTACCATAAAACATTAAGATTGATACTTATGTTTCAGTCATGACGCTAAACTGTAATTTAGTGTTATGAGAATGAGTAGACACAAGCCTTGGTCTCGCACTCTTACGCTTGGTAATTAGTATCTTCCAGTCTCTGTTTGCCACAAACTGTGCTTATCTACAAACCAGAATCAAAACCAAGGAGCTTTCTTCCAGTTGTTCTCCTAACGCTAAACCATGGATTTACATTATAGAAGAGGGCTTGAGTAAGTGCTCTTGTGATGATCAGTGAAGACATCCAAAAGACATTTAATTGTGTCACATTGATATGCTTCTGGATAACGAATGCAAAATGAGATTCTGCATATATTTTGTGATTCTGCAAAATCTAAAAGACACACTAGATCATAAAAAAGACATGTGACCCACACAAACACTCCTCTGAGGCAGTGAAGTAGTGGGTGACACAAGATGGTTCCAAGGGCACCCACAATCATTGCCCCAGATAGATGCCAAGAAGTTCCTCACTCAAGATTGAACGAAAGCTAGTGTCAGGTGTGTCAATGTTTAAGGTAGTAACTTTTTCATCTGGATGTAAATCTGTCAAAAGATCTATTGGAGGAGTATAGTAGAAGCCACATGACCTGTTAGACTAAAGTAGAGGCTGAAATTGTTTAGGAAGTAGGAATAACATGCTGCAAAACATGTTGGCAATACATACAACAAAGAAACAAATTGTTAGTTCTGCTAAATATCTGCTTAGGGGCACCTGATAAAAGATGCGCTACACATGGATCAGAGCAGTAGGCACAAGAACAGAGGAGTGTGTTCCTATTAATCTGCTGAAATTCTTAGCAGCAGCTTGCAGTACATTACATTACCAATGTTATCTTTCTAGGCTGGCTGTTCTGGCTGGAACTCAGGGCAGACAGTCTTGTACAGATTCCGGCCCTTTTTGGAAAATGGGTTCCACAAAGTGGTGCAGGGAGACTACTGCCTGCTTGGTTATTAGCCTATGAACTATCATAGGGCTCCACTCTGTCGCCCGTATTGTTTAACTTAATCACAAAACATTTGGAAGAAGTTGTCCCAAGATATGGGGCATAATAGTGTTATCAATAGGTGGACAACACTGAACTCTCTTTTTCCATCTTATGCCAAGAAAACAGTGGAAACTGTTAGTATGAGGAGGCTGAGTGGAGCTGGATATGGGATGAATTGAGACCAGTCAAGACAAAAGGTGCTGTTGATAAATAGGATTAGAACTCCTACTAGAAAGATTTGGTATGTCATATACGAGTGGGCAGGTGCAACCCATAGCCAGAGTTTATAGTTTTTTTTCCTCAGCTGTCTGATCCATGCCAAGAAGACTATAGCAAGTTGCTATTTTGAGCCTGATGTTCTGAGGTTGTTGTTGTTGTTGTTGTTGTTGTTGTTGTTGTTATTATTATTATTATTATTATTATTGGGCATTTGTTTCAGCATGGAAAAGGTGGGAATTTTTCACATAAATAGAATAAATATACTATTCAGCTATACTGACTTCCCATTAATTCTGATGTCTAATTCAAGGTGTTGATTAGCCTCTTTAATCCCTGAACAGAGTAGTATCTGAATCTACTCTGCAACCCTCTATTGCCTATTAGTGAGGTTGATAGGTACTCAGTACTTTGCCTTCATGATTACATGATCCCATCTGAGCCGCCTCTAATTCAGTAAATCCAGTTGTATTTAGATGGACTTTTATTACTGGATAATTTGTTCCTCTGATGTTTCTGTTACTTGTTGCTTAATGTAGTTTTCAATTTTCTGCTGCTCCTTGAGATTTTTTTTTAAAAATACCTTGTATTTGTCAGATGTGCAATGTCTTGGGTGTCTTTTGGATTGAAATATGGCATATAAATTTTAAAAGAGAAACTAAAGAATACTGAATGCTATTAGAACATAACATAAGAAAAGCCTTTCTGGATCAGGCCAAGGGCCCATCTAGTCCAGCTTCCTATATCTCACAGTGGCCCACCAGATGCCTCAAGGAGCACACAAGACAACCAGATACTTGTTCTTGATCCCTGCTAACTGGGTAAGAGGCACTTCAAGTGGTGTTCCTCTTACATTTTGCAAGGGGAGAGTAACTGTTCCTATTCGCCCCTGCGCAGTGCCTTTTTAAGTGGCTGTTGCTGGTGGTGTTCTGCATTTTTTAGATTATGAGTCTTTTGGGACAGGGAGCCATTTAACTTTATTATTATTATTAATAATAATAATAATAATAATAGTTGTTGTTGTTGTTGTTAGCGTGTAAACCACTTTGTAAACTTGTGTTGAAAAGCGGTATATAAATACTTTCAATTGATAGTATCTCGCTGCCACACCCCTGAATCTGGCATTCTGAGGTAGCCTATTATGCTTCATCACATCTTGCGCCAAGGAGTTCCACTAGTCCAGTTCCTTACCAGCGCACTTACCATATCAAATCAAAAGAATTCAAACGAAAGCCCTCTCAACTGGATTCGACAGTACTAGGTGTGCATATTGCC
>JAJKFI010000034.1:10792965-10811245 GCA_029204185.1 Lerista edwardsae
GGCAATATGCACACCTAGTACTGTCGAATCCAGTTGAGAGGGCTTTCATTTGAATTCTTTTGATTTGATATGGTAAGTGCGCTGGACTACACAGACTAATTAAAGAAATGTTTTCTTTTATTTGTTCGAACTCTCCTAACACTCAGCTTTAGTGGATGTCCCCTGGTTCTGGTATTGTGTGAGAGGGAAAAGAGATTCCCTCTATTTACTCTATCTACACTCGGCATACTATGATATGACTCAATCCTGTCCCCCCTCAGGCGCCTTCTTTCTAGACTGAACAGCTCCAAACACTGTAACCTTTCCTCATAAGGGAAATGCCCCAGCCCAGTAATCATTTTGGTTGCTCTCTTCTGTACTTTTTCTAATTCCACTATGCTGTTTTTGAGATGTGGTAACCAGGTGTGGCTTTACCATTGCTTCATACAATGGTAATGCAATATTGGCTGTTTTATTCTCAATCCCCTTTTTAATCTCAATCCCCTTTGTTCAGGAACAAAGGAGGGCAAGTCTTACTCCAATAGGCCAAGAGCAAGAGAGTCCAACTGGAAGAGCAGCAGGAATTTTAAAAACATGGCTCTGCTTAGGAACCCTGTGTTAGGGGGGTTTCAACCTATTAGATCCAAAGCAGAAAGTATAAGTGACAGAGGCGTGCCGTATAAAGAAGAGGATTTAGATATGAAGAAGATAATGGAAGATGACAGGACTGGAGGCAATCCTGGATGAATCAATAGTGAAAGAGGACCTGGATGTAAGTGATTTGCTAACCCCTGGTAACTGGACAAACACACACCTTTTAAAGTGGTAACCCTCTTACTTACATCTAGCAGGGGGGAGCAACAGCTCCTCTTCACCCCAGCAGGCCAACTGTTTCAACGACTGTTTGCTGGTGCTTGTTTTTTGTGTCACAATCTTTTAAGACTGTGAGCCCTTTGGAGACAGCCACATAAATGGTTCCCTGTGTGACCTGTTTTGTGAACTATTTTCTATTGAAAAGTAGTATATATTCTTAAGAATAATTTGGGCAAGATGCTGGAAAAAGAACAGAATGTGTCAGAGGAAGAAGTCCACACAAAAGATCCAGTGAGGGATGCAGAAGAAAGACTGATTTGCTTAAACAAGTCTTATGTGGCCTTCCACATAATGGCTGAGAAGCTTTGAGGCATTAATGTAAGATTCTTTTAGTGAATTTTTGACAGTGTTTGCAGGTTTTCATTACAAATGTGCAAGCCAGGAATAATGGAATTTCAGCAGAGCAGTTGCAGTATTTTTTTTAAACAGAACAATGCTCACCTTGGAGCATGATGGCACAACTCTCAAAATAAAGAGAAAAAAGACTATCAAATAGAGAAATGTCTCCATTTAAATGATAAACCCTACCAGATCTTTCCAGAATGTTTCTTATGAAAATGCACCATATGAGGAACTACGTACAACCCATGAAACAGAAAGTCCCTAATGTCTAAAGAACATACTGGACATGTTTTATACAGGTTATTCTGAGAATTCATGATTTGAGCCAAGGAATGCTTTGTAAACTTCATTTTCCAACCTCAGTGATTTGAGGGTTTAATGCAGACACTGTCTTAAGATGGAATGTGTACCATATATACTGGTGTATAAGTCACAGATAAGTTGAGGACATGTTTTAAGCCAAAAATAATAGAATTTGCTATGATCTGGTGATAAATCAAGGATAAAACAGGGTACACTAGATTCTTTGAAAACTACAATTCCTATAAGCACCTTCACTTCCTGTTTGGAGAAAAAGTTAAAATGGCTACTTTTTTTGTTTGTTGTCTGGTGCTGCTTCATAACAGGTAAGAAAAATTACTGGTAAGAAAAATATCTCCTTCCCCCCTTTGCATCCTGCTTCTCAGTGCAATCCCCCGCAAGCAGCTGCTCTTAGAAGCTTTATTTACTGTATAGACCCATGTATATGTCAACCCAGGTTTAAGGTGAATTTTGAGGTATAAATTTTTTACTTATACAAAAGTATATACAGTATTCTGTTGCTATATTTTTTCAATGAAAGTTTTACTCCTCTCTTAACAATAAAGTCTTACCTTTATTATTGTAGACATCCAAATAATTAGGTGCAGAAAAGATCGTTATCAATGAGGGAAACCCTGTCGTTTGACTTTTCCTGTACATTCTATAACTGCAAAATAAGAATAGTTGACTTTGCATCACAAAGGAACTAAACAAAGGTAGTGGTGAATATTTCCATCATAGGAGACAAAATACTCACCCTGCATCTTGTGCTTCATGAGCTCTGATAATAGACAACAAATTATTATTCTGCAAAAATTCACAAACTGCAGGATAGCTGTAAAATAAAACAACTATGAATTAATTCACTGTATGAAAGTAAACTGTTTGCCAATATGATCCTAAGTCTTTTTTACCTATAAAAATAGGAACATCCTCTGACTGTATTGTGACTGAAATGATCCTGTGATTTTTCATTTCCAAAGTCTTCAGAGGGATCTGACCACAACAAATCACACATTGGTCCGAACGCTGGGGGCTCTTTGAATCTATCTAGCTGTGTAGAAGAAAAACACAATAGTGATATTTGAGGTGTCAGTTTTTTTAATTCTCTCTTACTATCACAAGCAATTAAAACTTGGTCAAAAGCATACAGTCATTAAGAGTGTGTGTGTACAGTGGTCAAATTTCCTGCATATATAATCTTTTCTGGAAGCATGTCCCAAGAAGCTTTACCTAGGCATGGCCAGAAGGTTAAAAGACTTGTAGCCAGTATCTGAGAAACTGACACCAATTTTTGTGAATTAATAAAGGAATAAAACAAATCCTACAGTGGAGTAAAAGAGGGGGGACTCTTATATTAGTCAGACACAAAAACTGAACAGGAAAAAAGGTGATCAGACAGCTATGCAGAATCAATTGTGTATATGTTCTGCAGTGGTCAGGGAACGGGTAAATTACCCCAAATGGGGTAAAAATGAAATTCCTGGGGGTAATGGACGGCAGCCAGGCATGCATATGGATTTAAGCGATTCCCTACAAAGACTTGTTCCTCCGCACGCACGCTGTTTGCGCCTCTGTCTCTCTCTTTAAATTCGGGCGACAAGCCCTGCAGCGTGTCTCCACGCTCTGATCAGCCAAGCCACGCTAATTGGGTAGCCAATGAGGAAGCAGCCTGAGAATTTAGCGGGGCCTTCGGCGCCCTCATTGGCTGAGAGGCTGAGCGTTCCATAGCAGGACTGCAGTGCACGCCACCTGCCTCGCTGATTGTGCACTCGTGGGATGGGGCGGCTGGTTGGAGGCCGGGGTCTGGCCATTGAACTGGTGAGTAAAGGCTTCTGTCTGGGTTTTTAAGCGAGCACAAAAGGAGAAGGAGGGTCAAGTACAGAGGATGAGGCACAGCGCTGTCTGAGACCAGGGAGCCGAGGACGAGGCTTTGTTGCATGCGACGTTCCAAGCATTCTGATCTGCAGCAACAGATGAAATGTTTGGATGATTGCCTGGTGCTTCCAAGTGCGCCTCCGGAGTGCGATCATTTTCCCTGTCTGTGTCTGGTATTCAGTCCATGCTGCAATAGTGTCATTGGCAGCTCCTGGCTCAAGGCGTTGATCAAGCGCAGGAGAATTTTAAAGGGCAGGAAATAATACACGCTTTACAGAGGGAAGTTTGTGGCTGGTGGCTTACAGTACAAATGAAATAAGGGCTGAGCCCACCCCCAAGTAATTCCACTGAGGAACCGCAGATTTGTTACAATATTAAATAAATTGGGCTTAACCCCCCCCCCGCAGTGTCTTCGTACTACAGAAGCCTCGTGCATTAATTGAGCTCATTAATTAATCAAATAAAAAGCAATGGGTTCCAATATGTAATTTTTTTCTTTTGTTCTGGTGGGGAGGGGGGGCTTGACAAACCAGCAGAGCTGTTACGAATTTTCCAAATTTCTGACACACCAAGCCCAAAAGGTTCGCCATCACTGTTCTACATGCATGCCCAGCTGTGTGTGTTACAGTACTGTAGTGTACAAGGACCAGACGCAGTGCAGTGCGTCAGGCCCTTGTGTATAACACGCTTCCCTGCGTGATGCCCCGGGCCCCGCCTCCAAGTCCGCCCGCTTCTTCAGTAGAGTCGACTAGTTGCTGCACCATTGAGAGAGACAGGACAGTGCCTCTCCTGAGAGGACACCTATCTTTCACTGGTAGTTTTAGTAAGTACCTGTATTAAATATCAAATCAAGGGGGTAACGTCGGCGTATCTAAATATATTTTGGCATAAAAGGTAAAAAAGTTCCCTGACCCCTGATGTTCTGAGACAATAAACCTGCTAGAAATGGATTCACAGAAAAGAATTTATAGAAAAATGAAGCATTTATAAGCAATCAACAAAATGTAGCATTTAACTCAAACACACTTTTTCTTATTAAACAATGAAAAAGCTGGAAGTTTAAATACTTTGAAGAGTTTCTCAAAGCAATTGTTATTTTGAAGTGGCATTATGTTTTAAGTGTTTAGCTAGATTACATTAAGTGGAATTTATTCCTTAGCAAATATTCTTAGGACCACTCAGCCTTAATAGTATTTCTGTTACCTTTGAAATATTTATTGAGAACATTATAGGTGGAGCCTTCTCATCAGTGGTTTTCTCATCTGCTCTACTGCAGAAGATAAGGGCTCTTTGTTTAAAAAAAAAATGTGGTGTTAATTAAGAGTTTAAAAAAACCTTTAAAAAGTTTTTCTTACCATGGCAAGGAAGCTACAGCCAATCCCATTAGCTGCAAGATTATATCTCCTCCCTCATCCCAGGAAGTTTGTTTAATCAATTCCATTTTGCATTTTTCGCCTTTGTCCAGGGTGAAGGGAAGAGAGCTAACGGATACTAATTGCTCTAAGCCCCTGAAAAATGGCTGCAGCCCTTTGCCATGGCAAAAGAAGCTTTTTTAAAAGGCTGAATGCTAATTAACAGCATGATTTCATTTAACTCATTTTTTGCATCTGTGAGGGTTCCTAGAACAGAACCCTCGCAGATAAAAGGTTCCACTTATATTTTCATTTTTCTTTTCTAATGAATATTGAGAGCATATATCTACAATTAAAGAATAATTCCTCATTTTATTCAAGACATGATTAAGCTACGTTAGGCACTTCTATGTTTCACTAAAAAATAAGAAAAGCTCTGCCGGATCATGCCAAAGCTCCATCTAGCCTATCATTCTGTTACCCACAGTGGTAACAGTGAATTATTGGAACTTCCATTCAAGAATTATCCCCAATAAGTATCAAAAACTTTCCCCAATGTTTTCAGCTATGTGAAAAAATCACTTTCACATAAGAAATTTGGTTTCTATTAGATGTCTAATAATAAAGGATTAGCCTAACATTCAAAACAAGCACACCAAGACTGTTACATTACCCTAAAACCATTCCATAAGAACAGAAACACTCACCCTCCTAATATCATCTATTGTATTTATTTCTGGAGATAGACCTCCATGGACACAAAGAAACTGTTGGTTTAGAAGAGCAGCAAGAGGGAGGCAATCAAAAGCTTCCATGCAAGCATCATAGACTCTCTCAGAATACTTTATTTTACCTAAAGAAGGAGAAAAGCCTGGAATGAAATCATATACATTTGGTTCTAAAGGCAGGATTACATTGTAAAAGCATTTGAAGAAGGAAGAAAAGATTATTTATGTTGCTTGTTTGAAAATTGATGAGCTTCTGTTGTTTAACATAAAATTCTCTGGCAAAATACATTTTCCTTGATGAATAGTAGCAGGCTGAGCTACCAACATTATACATGAGAGCACAAACTGAACAGTATGCTATTCAAAAGTGTATAAGGGAGAAATCTGCTCAAGTTTGGGATGTCCAATGTGTTTTGTAACCCAGGCCGAATAGAATTCATAGTATAGTGCCTACTGAGGGCCAGAACTCAGGTCACTAAGCAGCCAGTGACATTAAACAGGCAATGACCAGAAATAAACATTTTGTTCTCACTAAGTAACACATTAGCGGCAAATGACAGAAAATATGTGTACCTTGATAATTTCTTCAAGATATGGAAGAACCCAATTATCACATGGGTTGCCCTTTCAGCAACACCGCTTCTGCCAAGGCAACACTTTGATGTTCAGCAGCTAGTGGTGGTGCAGGGAGAGCCCAATAATCACAAGGGCTGGATAAGGAGCTTCTGCAGGCCATATTTGCCTCATGACCTTTATTATTTGACAACCCTGGTAAAGACAGACTAACTGTACAAGTAAGTTCACAGAAGTTTCCATCCCTCCATTTTTTTATCTAGACCGAACAAAATCTTATCTTAAACTCCAATAATGGCAGCTAAGATTCAAAAAGATTTTTCAGTTTCATTAGCTGTCTACTATATTTTCTTCAGGAGTCTATCCTCCCCTCACATTTCTGAAATATGTTCTTGTTGGTGTGCAATGAGTAAAGGGTGTCAGTTCCAAAAAGTACAACACTCTCCTCTGCTTTTCCAAAAATGGAGAGAGGAAAAGGGTTTACCTTAAGCCTGTCAAGAGCCCCAAAGATTAATGCCTGGATTCAGCCCAGAATGTACAAAATAGGAGAAGAGCTCTGAGCAAAGGGTCAGGTCCTTGACACTGAGAAGCAACTAAATTTACATATACCTAAAGAGATCCAACTTACAGGTGTCCCAACTTAAGGACACTGGCATCACACATTTCCACGGGCACAGTCCATCCATTCTTATGTTTACATGCAGGAGTGACCACTGGATGATGGTTTTCAGAACAAGAGACACACTGAGTTTTTGAGATGCAGAAGTGGTGGGATAAAGAAAAGCCGTGCAGATAGGCCCTCATTATCCACAGGGGTTCCATTCCAGGAAGCCCCGCAGATAAGGATACTTGTGGATAATTAAATCCATGGGTTTGAAAAATCCTTAAAAACTCCAAACCTGAACAAAGCTGAGCTCTGGTCAGGCCCAGAGGATGTTCTGAAGCCCAGAGAGGCCGTGTGTTTTTATTTTTTGCCTTAAAAGGGCAAAAAATGTCACTTCCAGTTTTGGGGCAAAAACCAGAAGTACTGTTTTTTCAGCCATAGCAGCCATTCTGAGGCCCGCAGAGGACACGGGAAGTAACCCACAGCTTCTCCAGGCCTCAGAACACCCTCCAGACCCAACCTGAGCTCATCTCCAGTTAGGTTCAGAGGGTCTAGGTCAGACCTTCCTCCGTGGGTTTGGAATCTACAGATCCTTAAATCTGTGGGTCCTGAATTTGATGATATCACAGACCCACTATATTTAATAGAACTGTTATTGTGTTCCTCTCCAACTAATCCAAATGCAAATGATAACACAATACAATGTAAGTTGCAACTAATACAAATGTAGCTCTCCCCATTTAAGCTGCTTTAAGGCCCATTTTGTGCACAGCATAACAAAAAAGCAGAGTTACCAGAGTATGCATTAAGTAGGAAGTGCATTATTAGCTACAGATTTCCAGAAATAAATTACTATTTTATACTGTTTTTCAATAACTACAGAAAGTTGTTCATGCTTAAGCCACATAAATAATATTTCAATTTAAATACATTTCAACTTACCGTAAGTACAGACCTCCATAACCTAACCTGAACTTAAGTAGGGACTACCTATAGTAGGAATGAGGGAATCGTTTCTAGGCAGGAATTCTAGACTAAAGCTCCAGCAATTTTAGAAAATGAGAAGCACCACCTCCAACCTCATGGAATATGAGGGCAATTCAGAGGTATCATTCCAAACTGTATATCCCAATAATAAAAAGGATGCCAGACTTCCTTTTGTATTTCTAAAACTTTTGTGGGACCACATCTTATCTGGCTACTCCTTTTCACTATTCATATCTGAACATTAGAGGTTTTTATCACACAGATTCAATCTTGTACTGGGGTGAGCAGAAGAAAGCGATTTAACTTTTTTTTAACCTCCCTGGTAGTCCAAGAGCCCAGAAGCACAGTGTCAATGGTAACTATACCCACTTTCACTATAAGAGAGCCTACTGTGGAATCAAAGCAGATCAACCATAGAAAGAAAATGCAGACAGGGGGGGAAAAAGTAAGTAAGAGTAAGTAGAGTAGTAAGTGTTTATGGTAGAGGAACAGTTATACACCACACTGCCATCAACACAACATAGTTGTTCCAAGCTCTGGGTAATTCAAACATGCCTAGAGCAATGCAAATACATACATATTTAGTTATTTGGGAAATAAGAAAAATGCTTCTGTATTAATACTTACATTCCTGCTTAAAAGTAAAATATTCTGTGAGGTGCCTGCATTCATGGTTGCCTCTCAAAAGAAATAAGGTGTTTGGGTACAGAATCTTCAGGACCCACAAATATAGCACACACTGTTGAAAAACAAAGACACCTAGTCATATCTATTCAGTTAACAGAGAAGACACCAGGCTAATGCAGAAAACGCAAACAGGAATTTCATATGATGTTGAAGAAGTTGAATTAAACAACTACAGAATACCAAAAACATATCCCAACCTTCCTCAAGAACTCAGAGGAGTGCACATATGAAATTACCCTATGACTATTTAGGAAAAAACCTACATGTTTTAAGGCAAGATAAGGTTCCCATGCCCATGTTTGTTTCGAAACGCTAGTGAGGGGGAGGGAATCTGTTAGGGAGATTTGGCAGATGGGAACAGAGTGCCCAATTCTTCTGCTATGCATTTATTCTTCCTTGCAATCCCTGCCCCCAAGCTGTTTTTCACCACCCACAAACAAGTTAGATGGGGAGTGGAAGAAGAATTGGAAAGTGGGTTAATGATTAAATATACTACCCATTTGATTCTACAATGTTATTGCCATGCCCCCTTTTTCCCCCCAAGTGCAGTTTTACCCTGTAGCTGAAGCAGAGCAGACATGAGATGGTAGCCTGAAGTCAACATCATGTGAAGGCTGTGCCTATCTGGCAGGCCATTCACCTTTTAACACCTCAGAGACATCCCAAATGAGTCTCTCCCTGTTGGGACAGGAACCTAATGTGAAATTCTGTGCAAAATTCCTTATGAACACAGGCAAAGAAAACTACCAGTTTTTGGTTGGAGTCTCATTGCACTGGCATTATAGAGCCAGTCACATCAATTCTGAAAATGATTCACATGCAAGTCGCTTTCTTAAAAACTGTCCAGACTTAAGGTATCTTTGCAATTTCAGTTGTTACAGGCGTGCCCTGGTATCCACCAATTCAGTATCCATGGTTTCAGTTATCCAAGGATACTGGGACGCCTATTAAAAAGATAGGGGAACATTAAACAAATCTTTTTTTACCTTGTTGCAGCAAAACCACTGATGTTCCCCAATCTTCAAAAAAAGGCGCCCCCTGTATCCAGTTTCAGGTATCCACGATGGGGTCTGGAAAGGAACCCAGTGGATACTGGGGCATGCCTGTATATAGAAAGGCAGTCAGCCTGTTCAATGTGTGCAACCTCTGTGTGACAGGAGGACGTAATTCTGACTGTCATAGCTTTTTAGGTACAGTATACACCTCCCAAGAGGACAACAATTTTCCTTGTTCTATCTAAGGGAAATAACTGATCAAGATGGGAAGGGCATCACCTCATGGAACTGTGGAATCAGTTTGCCAAATCAGAGCTTCCTATTCACAGACTGATGTTCTTCTTGCAGAAATGCAGAAGACAGGACATATGGCCAAGAGGATGTCATCCTATGTACCAGGCTCATACAGTTGTTATATAAAAACTAGCTTGCAGGCTAGTCGTTCTGGGGGAAAACTACAGAGGGGACAGGAAGAGAGGTCTTGCCAAGGAGAGGTCTTGGCAAGATGAATAGGTCCCTTGGATTATATGATGCTTACTCTTGCACTAATGAGAATTGTATATACAACCATGATGAAACTGTGTTGAGAGTCACTAAAACAATTAAATGGTAAAAAGTTAATGTATATAAAAGCCAAATGAATTAACATTATTGAGCTTAACAGGAGAACAGACACATTCAATTACCTCTATGCTAAAATATCCTCTGTCTACATAGTCACCAAGGAACAGGTATCTTGTGTTAGCAGGGGATCCTCCCACTTCAAATAGCTTCATTAGGTCAAAGAATTGGCCATGAATGTCACCACACACTGCAACAAAAATGCTGCTGATTAGAGAACAAAGGTGATTTTTACTGGTGGAAAAAACAGCCAAATTCAAAACTAGACTCGGTCAATCAGAATTGCACATAAAGAGTCTAGTTGCTGCATTTTAGCTATGACTGCTGTTCACTGCTTATCTAGACAAGCATGAAGCTTTCTTGCTACTCCTTTTTTTTCAAACTACTGACCACACTAAAATAAACAGGACTGGAAAAATATTTAAGGTGCCAGTAAAACGCTTAGGTGTTAATGGAGGCACAAATTGTTCAGGGCTGTTCCTTAGGTTCCCTATATAGTCTAAGGCGGGGTGTCACACTTGTTTCATACAGTGAACCAAATAGTATTCATGGCACCTTCTGAGGGCTGGAAGCAACATCATTCAACAAGAAGTGATATTATTATGAAGATGATGGCCAGAAATAAGCAATTTGTTCTCATGCAGGAACTCATTAGCTGCAAATGATCAAAGAGAAAATATGCAGCTCTGGATCATATTTTCAACGAATGGGAAAACCCAATTATCACGCAGGTCACTCCTTCAGCAGAACCACTTCTGCTGAGGTATAATTTTGCAACTCAGCAACTGAAATGCAGCCTGTAGAGTAACACCATGGCAGAAATAGTGCTGTTGAAAGGGCAGCCCACGTGATAATTGGGCTCTCCCAATGTCTTGAAAGTGTCTTCCTCTATCAACACTCCTGGTTTTCCCCTTCCCCCATAGTGTTTCTTGCCTTCTGAGGCCTCCTATCTCTCCCTCCCAGTGCCTCAGCAGAAGGGGCACTGCTGAAAGAGTGATACTGGGACAGCCTAATTATTACGTGGCCTGGATAATTAATGAGATTCTGCAGGCTGAATATGGCCTTGTGCTTGTGTCTGACTTTGTGTTTGACACCCCTGATCTAAGTAAGGGCTTTCAAGAATGCTTCCCTAAAGGAAAACCAAAGTAAATGAAACTTTCTCAAAAGGATGACATAAATCAGAAGCTTGTAATTGTATTAAAGCAAACTTGTCTTTTCCCAATGACATTTCCCTGCTCCGTCTTTCATTCTGTTAGTTTGTTGAGGGTTTTTTTTGTTTTTTGTTTTGGAAGGGGGTTTCCTATAGCTTTTGCTTTAATCTTTTCCTTATGTTGACCTTTATTTGCTGTCTTTGGCCTTCCTCTCTGTTGTCTTTTTATCATTACTCCTCTATGCTTTCTCTTCTACCTCTGCCAATGCTACATGCATGGTGTACTCCTATACTAATGACACATAACTCTTGCACATGTCGTAGTCTGCAAGGAACAGTTAGAACTCCCTGGAGAAGTCAGTGTCCTTCTTGCACCTGATCCTCCAATTTCACAGACTCTGCAACAAAATGTGAGCCCAGGTCATGCCTGTAGTGCCCATCCTGCAACCCTACACCGGGAGGAGGTAAACCATCAGATTCCACTATCCATTGGGAAGCGCTCTCTCTCTCTCTCTCTCTCTCTCTCTGTGGCTAAACTACTTCTAAAACATGTAGGATAGTTCTAAGTCATTGTGTTCTTTGGGCTGAAAATCTTGAACACAGTCTCAGCTAGGAGAAAAAAAAACATCCAAAAAAATATAGACTGCATATGGTGCCCAGGGATGATTGGGTTGCAATGCTTCTAAAAGTCTGCAAACAGAGAAAGTACTGCCTAGGACAAAGATTCCCAAACTGCAGGTCAGGACCCACCAGTGGGTCAAAAGCCAATTTCAGGTGGGTCGTGAAGAACCAAGAGCAGCCATATTGAAAATACTGGAAGATGGGATGCTGGAAAGGGAAAGATCTGTCTGGTTGTTTTGCTTGAAAGTTGTAAATGGGCTTTACCTTTGGCCTCCACAGGACAGTGTGACTGCCTGCGTTGGCCATTCTTCCTCCCAGAGTGGCTGAAACAAGAACCACCATAAAGCGCATTTGGACCGCTCTCAGATGTGCAGGATGGTGCACATCTGTGTGCTGGCCTCTGACTCCAAAGTGGTCAAAACATACTTTATGGTGTCCGTTATGGCAGCCAAACTCTGCTGGCCTAACTGTGCTGGCCTAACTCCAGGTTAGGATTGCACTCTGACATGCGCTGGCCAAACTTGAGCTCAGGATTCTGCCCTTATAATTAAATTAAACCAGTGGTATTCAAACTTTTTAGACCGGGATCCATTTTTTAGAATGGCACTCATGTGCCATCACCCACCAGAAGTGATGTCATTAATCTGGAAGTGATGTTGTGGCAGGAAATGACATCATCAAGCAGGAAGTGCTGTCATTGTAACATAATAAAATGATACACCTGAAATGCAAATTGGCATTCTTGGACTGCAGCAATTGTACAACCATGAAACATCCCTGACAGAAAGCAAAATTAGGACAAAATATGATGTAAAATCACTGAACTAAAAACAAAATTTTTAAAACCACTCACTTGAAAATTCAAACTATTAACAATCACAAAAGGAATATAACAAGAGTTTCTGCAGTTTCTAAGACAGCTGCTTCCAGCTTTCCGCGACCCAACTGACATCTGGTCGCAACCTGCCAAGTGGATCCTGACCCACAGTTTGAATAACACTGAATTAAACAATTAAATTAATTGGACAATTAAAGAGAAACATGAAGAAAAGTGGGCAAAAGGATTTGGAGATGCTCAAACTGAATTTGTCATTTGCCATAATTCTGAAAAACCAAAATAGCTGCCAACCAAATAGCGACCAATTTGAACTTTGAGGGTGATAATACCATAGTTTTTATGTCAACATTTTTTCAATACCCTAACATGCCACATAACAAGAAGGAGTAAGTTTTTGTAGTACATTTTTTTGAATAAAATCATAGTTTGATATCCAATTAAAAGAGTGTGGGTTTTTCTTAGTAAACCAAAATTGTGTATGTTTTACAAACAACACAATGACCTTTGGATTACACCTCCGCAAACAACGAAGTGTATTTCAATATCTCCCACTCTTTCAGAAAAAGTGGCTAGTCCATTTAACAGTCACTTTTTTTTGTCTAACTAACCCTCACCCCCCAAGCACGAAACTTAATACACCTGATTTACTAAAGTATATTTTCATGGACATGCGCCTCATTTGCAGTTTTCCTGTTTCAGAATGCTAGAGAATGAATGCGAGAAGCAGTCAGCAAGAACGCTAGAGGAGGGAGACAGTTAGAACTTCACACTGTCAGCAAGCCACAAAAACGTCAAAAACAGCAGCAGTTTAAATAGCGCAGCTGATTCTGCCTGCCTGAAAGTGAACATGATATAGGAGAATGAAGCTGCTGTTACCTCTGTTGGTTTGAGTTCCTGCTTATCTCTCGTAATTTTTAAAAAGGCTAAGTATTTTCTGCATGTAAGAGATTTTCAAGGCAATTTTGAGTAAACACAATTTTAGCTTTGCATACTGACTCTGGGACATACGACAAGGGCAATTGTATGCAGCATCTTTGAGTAAACCCCCAAATTGTGTCAAATATTCCAATGAACTCATTTTCTTAATCTCTTAGCCTTAACTGCATTTCCAGGCCATTCTGCTATCTAACAAAATTCTAGCTTAAACTAGATCCATGTTAAATTTGCTAATTTTTAAAGAATCACAGGGCACTATTCTCTTTTAAATGAAAGTGACAAGCATCAATGCACAGTAAAAGAGTGTGTCACAACAACAAGGAAGGCTGAAAAACTAAGGGTAAAAACATAGTTTTAAGATGTGCATACATTTTATTCATTAGGGAAATTCTAAATACTAAGGAATACAATCTCTGAACATCACAATCTAAAGTATTATAATCCTTGCATATGGCCAAACTTACAATATACAAACAAGTCTCAGAGAAAATGTTAACATATTCAAGCTTAAAAAATATGAACAAAATCAGAAAGAAAGTTATGAAGGAAAATGATGATGTCACTCATTCAAACTTCAACTAGGCTTTTCAATTGTAATTTTTAGCATGCTTAAAGAAAACTCTTTAGTATGCTTATTGTCACTCCAAGAGACAATACGTTGCAACATATAAAATACTAACTTCTATCCTACTCACTTATTTTGTTACATCACTCTGTGCACTTTTTGTGAATAAAATATTTAATAATATTCTATTAATACAGAAACATAAAACCCTAACTTTTCAGTCTTACTTATCTAAATTCTAATTTCTGGACTATTCCTTGAATACATTTAAGACTTTCACCATGGCAGAACTCAGCAAGCGTTTGCACCTGTAATTGGAGCTTCAACTTCTATCATTGTTTTCTCTCTTCTTAAAATTGCAGCACCCTCATTGATTATTCTAAGTGCAATTTCTTCATCTACCCGACCTTCTTTTATTAAATGGTTCTTCAAAATATCAACCTGAGGTTTTCCATCTATATCAAACACTTCTTCAGAAGTTAGCCGATGCGTTGGTGGAAATGGAACAGCTGAAAATTAAAGAATACCACCATTACTACTTAAAATATATTACTTGAAAAATGCTGTACATATGAGATTCCAGCTAAGTAAAAGCAAACTGATGTATCTTGGGGCATAAGATCCCAACTTCATTTACATACTGATAGGGTTTGAAGGTTCGTGACTAAATGGAAAATAGATAGCTTCATAAAAACATCACTGTGCAGCAGCCATGAAAAAGACAAATAGCATACCAAAGATTATTAGAAAAAGAACTGAAAATAAAACTGCCAGTACTGTAATAACTTTATACAATTCTACTGTGAGGCTACATGTGGAATACTGAATCCGAAAAAAGGATGCTGGAAAAGGTGCCAAAATGGGTAACAAAAGCAACCAGGTGGTTGGAGGACATTTGCTATGAGGAAAGGCTACAGTGTCTAGAACTTTTTAGTTCAGAAAAGAGACAACTGAGGGAAAGCATTTTAGAGGTTTGTGAAACTGTCAAAAAAGCAAATATACATTTTTTGTTTTCCTCTCTCTCAGACCACTAAAACTTGGGGTCTTGCAATACAAGGAAGTTAACTGAGAGAAGACTAAGGACAGAAGACAGTACTCTTCACATAATTTATAGAATTTGCTACCAAAAGATGTCACAATGAGATAGCTTTAATAGGATATTAGACAAACTCATGGAAATTAGGGGCCCAATCCTATTTAACTGTCCATCACCAATGCAGTCAGGCCTATGGGACATGTATTGCATCCTGCAACGGGGGGGGGCATGACAGAGGCCTCCTCAAGGTAAGAGAACATTTGTTCTCTTACTTTGGGGCTGCATCGGTGTGGGGAACTTGGATAGGATTGATATGAGAACCAGGTCAATCAATGGCTATTATGAATAATGGCTATATTGATTCTCCATTGCCAGATTCAGCATGCCACTGAATACCAACTGCTGAGGAAAAATAGTGAAAGACAGCTATTGCTCTCAAAGCTTGCTTATGGGCTTCTCATGGTCATTTGATTGGCCACTGCAGAAAGCAAGATGCTGCACCACATGAACATTGGTCTAATCTAGCAGGACATTTTTTTCCTAAAGACTCTACTTAAGCTAGGCTTAAGGCCAAATTACATAGCTACTTGTACTAAGTGCATTTTTTGTCAGACAATTAAAAAAAAACAACTCTGAAGATTACTGTTAGGCTGTAGTTTCAGCAGAGGAACAGCAATGGGTTCCAGGGCATGATCTGAATGCAAATGATACACAGTCATCTTGTTGAAGCTAAGCAGGTATATATCTGGGCAGTACCTGAATGGGATACTTCCTGGAAAACCCATGTAACCTGCTTTTAGAGGCATGACGGAAGAAACAAAGTATAAATGTGACTCTTCCATCTATCAAGGTTTCCACTCAAAATCATTTCCTCCCAGCTGCCTCCCCCCACCCCCAGGTTTGTGCCATGTAGTTTAGCCCTTAACTAAAAAGAATGGAAGAAGGGGGAACTTTAAGATGCTAAAAGAAGTTGTAAGATACGCCAATAAAATCGTATGAATCTGAGTCAATACTTTTGTCTCCAAGGAAATGCCCGGGTACTTTCAAAGTGATATTTTCCCAAACAAATAATAATGTATTTTGTTGAGAATTAATATCTTTGTTTCCAATCGTTCTACAGTATATTACAGGTTGAATATCCCTTTTCCAGACTGCTTGGGACAGGAAGGTGTTTTAAGTCTTGGACAAAAATGGCTGCATTTCATAGTAGTCTGGATTTTGGATGTGCAGAAAAGGGATAATCTATCTGTACTATGCAACGTTGACTCCAAGGAAGAGTTTATCAGATCAAAACACATCGGGGACCTATGATGCAGGCACATTCAGAAATACACACAATCTATACTTCCAAAGTCCACTCTTGGATTATTTGATTGCAATGAAAAATGACTTCAAAGAGAATGTTGCTAAGAGACAAACACATGTACCAGTATGTCAACTTTTACAGAATAAAGATACCTGTATTCACAAATACTTAGATATTATGCTAAGCATTGAGGTCCATTTCTCAGAATCAGCAAATAAGATAGCAAACCTGTGTTTGTCTTTTACCATTTCAGAACGCAGGTGGGGAAAACACAGTGGAATATTCCCCTGCCCCCAAAGAATCCTGAACATAAAGTAGCATGTCAGAAAGGGCATGTTTTCTAGCTAGAATTCTTCTCTTTAGCATACAGGTTTTCAGTTTCAGAGAATTTGTTTTTAGGAAGAAGTAATAAATCATGTGAGCTCATACTGTTCCACTGAAGTTTGGGCAAATTAGGTCTGAGTTTAGGCTTACTCACCCATACGAAACTGCAGTAAACAACAAGTGCATCACCTCTTGGTAATTGGCAAATACTATCCATGCGGTTTTACAAATATGCAAAGACATCAGGAATTCTTGTACAACCATGATATGGCTTTAATATTACATCCTGAAGCAAAGAAACGCCCACTGGAGGAAAACTGAATTCCATTTCAAAAGGCCATGTTATTGTACCATATTGGTGATCCTATTTTTACTGATACAATATGACTGGAAGTCAGCAGACAATCTGAACCTAGTAAGTAGTACCTCAGGTCAGACAGATACTGGACAACAGATGGGTGAAGTCCCTTCATTCACTTGAGCCAATCATTTGAAATCAGAAGTAGAGCTTTCAAATCCCATCCAAGTTGAACCACTAATGAAGGTACTATCCTACTTTGATCACAAGGGGCCCTTCTCCCGGGGTAGGGCGGAATTCTTTATCAAAAAATTCTCCTGTGAGACATGCTGGCATTCAGACCAGGCAACAAGGGTGCTCATTTCAAAAAGTTCTTTATTCTCACCCACCTGAGTGACAAACACAAGGCAGTGTTCCAATCATCTTGTTGGAGAGCTTTCTGGCACCCTTAGACCACAATCTCCACCAGAGGCCTGCCTATTCCCTCTATGCATGAGATGGGGTCAGGGGTAACAAAGAGCCCAATCTATCCACCTCAAAATTGCAAGATGGGTTGGGCCTCAGCTATTAGAAAAAAGACATAGGAAAAGATCTGCCCAACATATTCTGATGATTCAAAGAAGGTTCCAAGCTTTCCTAGGGATATTTTTCATTTACACAGAGGCCCAGTTTTTGTTCACATAACCATACATTAGGGAAGCCTGAGAAAGCCTGGAGTCCATGCATTCCCTCACTCCTAGTTTGATTTAGCTAACCATAGTTTGAACAAATCCGAGTTCTCCAAGTTTGGATCCAACAGGGCACTGCAGTTCAAAAGTGAAAGCAAAAACTTTCCTATCCTATTGGGCGTACTGCCGCTCACAAAAGTGCCTGCAGTGTTGACAGACAGGCCTGCACCAATCGGCGCTGGGTCTCAACACTGGACGGACACAAGCCAGGAGCACCTGGTGGTAAGTATCCCAGCAGGGTTGGGCAGCGGCACGAACAGATGCTTGGAATGACAGCTCCGCTGCCTATGAGGAAGGAAGCCTTTTGGGGGCCAAAGGAAGGAGTGGAAATGGGCAGAGAGAGGGCGGAATGCAGGCAGGATCACCCCAGGAGAGAGACAGGGACAGCAGCAGATACTGCCTTAGAATCCTATACACCCTTCTGGACTGTGGAGGCTGACATGGGCCTCTTCAGTTTGCAGGTACAGTCCATCAAGGGTTACCTGGGCTCAACATGGGGTAGGTGAACAGATGTGTTGTGTATTTGTGAAAATAGCAGCAGAGTTGGGGGCTTGGAGAC
>JAJKFI010000034.1:10821245-10855161 GCA_029204185.1 Lerista edwardsae
GGTCGCGAAGAGTCGGACACGACTTAGCGACTGAACAACAACAACAAGTGCCTTGTGACTATGATGGCTGCCCCAGCAGGTGTGTCTGCACCCTGGGACATAGCGGGGTGTTGGGGTCTTAAAGGGGCACGACGCAACTCACTGCAGCGGGTAAGAAATCTCCTCAGTCTAATTTTTTTTTATATGCATGATTTATTCTAGTCCATGCCAACACTCATTGGAGCCTGTTGCCTCATAGGCCCGTGAGTCGTTACACCAAGTTGCGGCGAGGTGAGGCAAGGTTGGCTTTCTCCCAGGGGCCCCGGCTCCGCAGCCTTGGTCCTGCCTCCTCCATAGGTGGGAGTCCTTCCCCAGCAGCTGCCTTGGGGTTGTCATGGGGCTTTGCCTAGCTGCTTCTCTCGGAGATCCAACCCCACGGCTGTCTTCAGTGTCCTGCTCGCTCTCCCCTGATCAGCGTCCTAGGATCTATCCCTTGGGGTGAGGTTCAGAGCCCTGAAGGGTGAGGAAGTTGCCAGCCTCCCTCGTGCTGGGGCTCTGAGGCCCTTAAAGGTGGGGAGGTTGCAAGCCTCCCTTCCTGGTCAGGCCTTGGATAGCCTAGCCTAGTCTTTTCACCAGCTCTTCAGCCAAGAGAGAGTGACCTCTCTCCTGGGCTCCTTATGAAGGCCCTGGCCTCTTCCCTTGGCTCCACCCCTTGACCTCTGAAGCCCTGCAGGATTTCTTCCTGGGTTGTTTGCCATTGCTGCCCTGGGACCATGGAGGTATAATAGAACACTGGAGTGGGCATGACGTCACATTCTTGAAGCCCTGGACCTGACCGAACAATATGGCTGACCTTGTCCGTTCACGAACGACAAGGGGCTCTCTCGCTCTCACGGCGCACGTGTGAAAGTTAATCTCAGCCTCTTTAATCATGCTTTCGTGTTCTGCATACGGGTGCACGAATCGCTGGACGAAAAATGGGATTACTTTCCACAGGTACTTAAAATCATTGTGATTTGTTGCTACAGAAAAATATTACTTCACAAACTGAAGTAGATATGAAGAAAAAAAATAAAAATAAAATATTATTACTTCATAAAGTATGCAGCCCTTCACAAACTGAAGTAGATATGAGGGGAAAAAAGGAACTCAATCCACACACAACCTTCAGCAGTGATTTTTCGGATACAAAACGTTTGGTTTGGTTTGAATTTTACACCAAATGTTATGTGCAGTGTAGTCAATAAGACTACACATTTGATCATGCTTCCAAATAATATAGGTACATTATTCCGATGCGCATCCGGAGATTTTAATGTAATTTTCCTACATATTTATCTGATTTTTGCCCACCCTCCCCTTTTTTTCTTTCCTTCCCGTTCACACTTTATTTCTGGTTGTGTAGATTTCAAAAAATAAGTCTGTCAAGACAGTGCAATCCGAGTTTACATAGGCAGCAAGGGGCATTTCGTCCGGTGTGTTCAGTAATATAATTACGCGGAATTAAACCTTGGAATTGCATATTAACTCATAATATGGTTACCAATGACGTTTCTCCACGATCACACGTTATTTTGGTAAGTTTTTACTTCAGGAATAAACGATTCATGCCTAAACATGCGAAAACCCATTTGAAATGCTTGGAATGAGCAATGTTTTGCACTTAACAACATGGCCGCTAAGCCCGCCCCCTGAGCTTCAACCTTCTTGTATCAATTATTAAAGGAGGGCCACCCGCTGCCTGGGACCCTGATCCTGCCAGGACTCCCTCTCTTGGCGGCAATGGGGCCTGGTCCTGCCAGGTACAGGGCCTGGGCCTCGATTGCTGGCCTCCCTGCCCAGGGTGACCCTGAGGCAGCCACCAGCTCTGCTGCAGTGGGCTGCCAAGCCACAGCACAATCACCGCCATTAGTGGGCTTGGAGTTCCCTGGCCCTGTCATGTGTCCCTGTCCGTCCTTGGAGCCCCAGCCAGACACCTCCAAGTCACGCCCAGGTGCGTGTTCCCTCTCCTCGGGCCGGGCTGGTGTGACAGTGACCCACCTGAAATTGTATCATGACCCACTGGTGGATCCCAACCCGTAGTTTGGGGACTACTGGTGTACAAGATTGTAGTCTATGAGAGCAGCATGTTTAAATTTTATGGTGACAATTTTCCATAATTGTCCCTAACCATGTTCCTATTGCAGTGGTCTGGGAACAGGGGTAAATTACCCCAAATGGGGTAAAAATGAAATTCCTGGGGGTAATGGACTGTCGTGCTGCCAAGACACAGCCGGGCATGCATATGAACCTATATGCATGCCCGGCTGTGTCTTGGCAGCGCAACCGTCTATTACCCCCGTTCCAGTTCCGTCGCTGGCTGGCTGGCTCCATTTTGTTTTGTTTGTTTTGCTCCACCCACTTTCGCTGGCCGGCAAAACGCGCCCCAGACTGCTCTGTGCCTGCTCTGCTTTTCACACCACGGCAGTTTAGAGCACGTGGACGCAGCGAGGAGAGCGGCAGAGTGTCGGCACGTTGGACCTGAGCGGCAGCGGAGCAGAGCGGCAGTGAAGAGGCAAGACAGGGACGGCCGGGCATCGGAGGTGAGGGAAGTTATGCGTCTTTCCCCTATCCCCACCTCCATTGCCCTGCCGGGGCACACGTCTTCCCCCCCCCTCAATTGCCCTGCCGGGGGGAACTGCACACCCCTTGCTCAGGCTTCTTGCTGAACATGCAGCCCCATCATTTCGATTGCTGCCCAAGGCCAAATGCGGCACTTCTTTAATGTCCCAAAGTGTCCATGTGTGATGGAAGGTGTCTCCTAAGACTGGGTGCTGTTGCCAGGGAGGGGCTGATTGGAACGGAGGTTTTTTTAAAAATTGATCGCCTAAGAGTGCAAGTCTATGAATGTCTACTCAGAAGTAAGTCCCATTATAGTAAATGGCACTTAATCCTCGGTAAGTATTAATAGGATTGCACCCCATCTTAATTAAAACTGCAGTCCAATGCACACAGTGCCCCAAGAGTAAAGCACATTGAATTCAATCTGACTTACTTCTGAGCAAACAGAAGTTGACAGATGCCAGCTGGCCACTGAACGTAAGGAGTGTGCAGGCTGGGGCAAACGTGACTGGCTGCAGAGTAACAGTCTGAGCCGACACCAGACTGTCCTCTTCCCCCTCAACTTGTAGCCCGGTGCAACGATCCTCCGATTCGGACTGGGGCTCAGCGTGTCATGGGGCATGTGCATGTGCGCAGGACACCAAAGATAGGCGCCAGGCAAGCATACAGCGTGAGGCGAGGTGAGAGGGAAAGCGAGCTGCAGGAGACAAAACGTAGGAATGCTTGCTGCGTTTCTGTATTAGTACTATTTGCCTTTTCCAGAATGGAAAAGCAGATACTGTGCTGCTAAGTTGCATAGCCCCCTTTGTATTAGCACACATTAGGAATGGCCCTTACCTTCTCCACAGCTATGTTTCTGTGAAGTGGGGAGGGGAGGGGGGGTCAAACTAATCGGGCAACAGATGTATTTGTTTTGTTCCCATTCATCCTGTTAATTTTTAAAGTGGAGAGGATCTAATTTTTTACATCAAGAGATGTTTGTATGAGGCGAGCTGAATCTCCTTACCTACATGCACAGTCCTTGTGATGTAAAAATGAGGTATTCCCTGTTTGACAAGTGCATGAAACAGATATCTACATTAAAAAATGGCTACTGCTATCATTTTTTGATTTGATCCAGAGTTGCAAAGAAATCTTTTAAATTCTGAAATAAGTCTTTGGAGGTGCCCCTTTATCTTACTTTCTGACCTTAAAAGTGTTTTTCTTTAATCCAGTACAATAGCTCTCAAACTTTTTATCACCGGGGACCAAAGGAAGTGATGTCATCAAGCAAGAATATTTTAACACCCCGTATGACAAAATCAAATCTAACTAAGCAGGTTAGATATTTACAATAAGAGTAAGATTAAAAAAATATTTAAAGAACTTTCCTAACTCTCCCAAACCCTTTCCAACTTCATATTTACATAGCATTAATTAATCAAATAAAAAGCAATGGGTTCCAATATGTAATTTTTTTTCTTTTGTTCTGGCGGGGGGGGGGGTAACGTCGGCGTATCTAAATATATTTTGGGGTAAAAGGTAAAAAAGTTCCCTGACCCCTGTCCTATTGTGACCCTAACGATTTTTATGCCCCATGAATTTTCATACCTCATAGGCAAGGCTCAGGGATCTGTAAATATTGATGTGGTTCCCTGCTGCCGCTGAAAGTCCCTTTCCTCTAATTAGAAGTGTGTGAATTGGAACTTCCGTTCTGTTCCATAGGTTATTTATCTTGTTCTTAGAATTATTTTCTTCTTTTTTTTATAAATAATTTTTATTTCTTCTATTTAGTTATGGGACAGGGAAATGGATATACATAGGTTAAGGGGAACAAAGGTTACGCAATAGGTAAATAGTACAGCCATGAATTATAATCACCTTCAATATCTTTCTTCTACAAATATCAGTCACCATTCTTACAACCTCATAAATTTCTTATAATCTTATAATTCAATTAAAATATAATCTCAATAGCATGTGTACATAATCTCTTATATTCAATTGCTTGCTTATCTCTTATGTCTTGCAATTTCATTAAATGATTACAGTTCAGTTCAATTTATTATGATCCAAGATCAGATAAACATACAAACATAACAACTTTACACATCATAAACAAGTAAATAAAACATTTATGACGGAGATAAAAATTAAAACAATAGACATTCTGTCTACAGAACTAAACCATGATCATTGAATTTGGTAATCATGTTCTTGGGCCACTAAAACTCTGCAGATTTTGACCGCTGCCGCTAAAAAACTGGCACAGGATTTAGTTGCTTGTTCATTACTGCCAGAAGGCAACCATTTGGCAAGCTCCCCTACCCCAGATATCTGAAGACGCATGGCTAGGGGGAGAATAAACTTTTCGCAGATACCCTGGTAGAATTGACAATAAAATAGAACATGCTCCCTGGTCTCAATCAACCCTGCACCACATGGGCAAAATATATCCATTAAAGGGGTTCCGTTGAACTTGCCCTCAAGGATCGCTGAGGGGAGCCACCCCCATCTGGCAAGAAAATATGCTCTTCTATGTGATGGTATCTCTAAAAGTTTTAAGTAGGCTGAAGGCCTGGTCAAATACTATCATCAGAGGCAAGGAAATTAGAGCAAAGGCTTAGATCTTTCTGCCTTTCAGAATCTAAAACCCTCTGTTTAACAGTTTCTTTGGCTCTGTCCAAGCCTAGGGATAACAGAGCCTCCGGGGAAAACCCCAAGTGACTCAGTTTCAGAAGAGTAGTATTAAGCCAGTTAGAATGGAAATTATCACTTAGAATCAGTAGAGCTAAACCCTCCTGCGAATATTTAAGTTTGAGAAATAAAAATAGAGAAAATAGAGTGTAAAGATACTCTGGCCTCCACCGGAATCAGCCCAGCTTCTAGACGGAGACTACTATTCGAAGCATACCTTGCCACCTGAAAAATAGAGCGCAAGAATTTAGACTGCACACGCTCTAAAACATTAAAACAGGACAAGGGAGGTCCAACGAGAGTACCATAAAGGAGTTGTGGCAAAACTTTTGCTGTATATAATTTAAGGGCTGCTGGGATATACTGCCCACCTCTTGATCTCAAAAATTTGTTAATTGCTTGAGTAGACTGAGAACCCATTTTAGCTGCGTATTCGTAATGGGGGCCATAGGACCCCGAGCAGCTAAGCAGGACCCCTAAATATTTATAGGTTTTAACCTGTTCAATTGGGTGGCCACCTAAACTCCAGGTTCTTACCTTAGGCCTTTTGCCGAAAGCCATTACCTTGGTCTTTTGGTAATTTATTACTAGCTGATTAGTTAGACAAAATTGGCTGAATTTATGGAGTGCCCTTTTCAGACCAATAGGGGTCCGAGATAGAACTGCAGTATCATTGGCATATAGAAGAACAGACACTTGTCGGGAGGCTAAAGTAGGGGAATGGTAATCAGGCGATTTTAGGTAATCAACAAGACTATTGATGTAAATATTAAACAATGTGGGAGCTAAAACGCATCCCTGTTTGACACCCTTAACAGTCCTAATTGGGTTTGTAAGGTGACCCTTAGAAGAGCAGCGAACTCTAAGTGAGGTTTCAGGATGAAGTGCTCGTATTAAATATAATAATCTGCGATCGATAGCCATTTCCTCAAGCTTCGCCCACAGCCTGGATCTGGGGATAGAATCGAAAGCAGATTTCAAGTCTATGAATGCAATATAAAGGGAGCCTGAAGAACTTAAACCATATTTTTCGATAAGATGTTGTACTACCAAAACATGGTCTATTGTTGATCTACCAGCCCTAAATCCAGCTTGTTCCTCAGCAATATAGTTAGTTTGTAATAGCCAGTCCTTGAGTTTATCTAGCAGATGACCAGCATATAGTTTGCTGATAACACTCAGGAGACTGATTGGTCTATAATTTGCTGGGTCTCCCCTGTCCCCTTTCTTGTAGAAGGGGACCACAATGGCCTCTTTCCATTCATTGGGAATAATTCCTGTAGCGTCTATTCTAGTAAAAAGAGCAGCCAGGAGTGGACTCCAAAACTCCTTATTTTGTTTTAACAGTTCAGAGGGGATGTAATCAGGCCCAGGAGCCTTGCAATTCCTGAGTTGACTTATAAGCGAGTCGACTTCTTTTGTTGTAACTGGGGGCCAAGGAGGTATATCATCCTCCATCAGTGAGAATTCATAATGGAGGTGATCAAAATATAAACTCCGAAAATAAGATTCCCAATTTTGAGCTGGAATATGGGAGTCCAGAGGGGCAAGACTTTCCAGGTTTTTATCAGCTATGAATTTCCAGAACATTTGGGAATTTTTGGATTTAGCTGCCTGGATCAAAAGTTCCCAAAGAGCTCTTTGCTCAGCCTTCTTTTTCCCCCCAATAATTTTTTTGTAAGATTTTTTTAAGTCAGATAGTTGGACTTGATAGCAATGTGCGTCAGCTCCAGACTTAGTTTTAAATATCATATAGGCTGAAATTAAAGCCTGTTTTGCCTGCTGACATTCTGTGTCAAACCACCTTTGGGAAGACCAACAGGACTGTTTCCTTATCGGCTTATTGACACTAGTTAGCAGGGGTTGGAGCTCCTGAATTATATGTTCAAACACTGATAGCATATCCAAGTCTGGTAAGCTTTCAACAATATCTCTCCGCCATAGGTCTACCTTTTCAGAGACTAAAAGGGACCTAACCCTTTTCTCTAACAAGGGAGACCATTTAATACGGCGGATCTCCTGGGAGGCAAAATCCCCTAATCCAGAGAGAGGCCTAATCAAATGAATAGAAGAGGGAGACAGGGAAAGTTTTACAAGTAGAGGCAAAAGATCGCTCCCCAGTACTGGAAGAACTTGAAGACTATTTACCAATGGTAGCAAATTTGAGCTTACCAGAAAGTAATCTATAGTACTGCATTTTGTCCCTGAGATGTAGGTAAACTCCCTTGGAAAGTCACCATAAGTAGCCCCGTTTAGCATCCACAGATTGGAATGCCATAATAATGTCAACAATTTGGAACCCACAAAATTAGATTTATGGTCCTTAGAATGTCGAACATAATGTAATTTCTGATTTGCAGCCGGGTGCTCATCCCCCAAAACTGAATCCTCCCTAGAGGGGCAGGACCCCATCCTAGCATTGAAATCCCCTCCCACTACAATATTGTCCACATGATTTGCTAGAGATAGATCTTCTATATAGTCCTCTAATCTGGACCAAAAATTCTTACTACGGTTCCCTGCAAGCATGGGACTCAGATATATATTAATAATCAGGACTCTCCACTTAGGAAGCTCCGAACAAATCGCCATTGCAGAGTGATCTAAAGGTTGTAAAAGCTTACAATTTAGACATAAGGCTGTAGAGACTAGTATAGCTAAACCAGCCTTTGGTCTTCCTGGGCCAGAGCCAACAATTGCCTTATTCACAAATGAATAATACCCATCCATCCTGATATCTCTATCCATCCAGGTTTCTTGAATTAGGATAATATCATACCCCCTACGAAAGAAACTAACATCCAAACTTAAGCAACGGAACCAGCCAGCTATGTTCCAAGAAGATATAGACAGGATGTTTTCTGTTGGATTTGAATTCTCCGGAAGGAGTCATTTGGGATCCGATGTCATTCGTAGAGAAATTGGGTTTGGCTCCTCAAATGAAGCTGATAGGTGACTCCTCAAATGAAGCTGATGTAAACCGCTTTCTGAACTTCGTGTTGAAAAGCGGTATATAAGTACCTGTTTGATTGATTGATAGGTGGGAATCTTCATGGAGATCTTCAAAAAAAGAGATGGTATGGAGAGTATCTTTATTTTCAGAGGCAATTTGTCCTTTGGCCTGACCCATGTCTAACAAGTTTTTGAGGTATTTTAGCAATCAATGGCACTTGGTTCTTTCCAGTCGACGGGAGCTTAACAGTAAGTATACTAAGCAGCATCTGAAGTCTATCCTTGATGTATTTTTGGCCTTGCTCAGGTAAAAGGAAGAACCCGGTTATCAGAGTAGCTTCTTCTTCTGAAAGGTGTTCGGGATCCAGGCCCTTGGTTACGGGAGTGTTCCCCTCCAGACCATTCGTATTACTTGGATTTAAATTTTTTACAGGAGGAGAACAATCACACTCCTCCATAAACAGGATAGGATCCACACCTATAATGGCTTTTTTGGATATTCCCCCAGTCAGGATTGAATCAAGGTTAACCAGGTCCCCTTCCAATATCTTTGAAGGAGAAGCTTGCTGTAGTTTATAATTCAATACATCGTTTGCAGTCAAGGATCCATCAGGCCAGATATTAAGTAGAGGTAAAATTGGAGAAGTACAAAAATATCTATGAACCATTATCTTGGCCTTAGCAAATTTGGCCCTATATTTAAGAGCTGTACGAACAGGGAGCACGCTTGCAAACAAAACCTTGAGGCCCAATACCGAATTGGGAAAAGTGACATAGTCAACCTTCCGTATTTCTGAAGAGGAGAAAACATCTAGGCCAAGTGAGAACAGCGTTTGTATAAAATGTAGTCTTTTCCCTTGTGATGTCAACCTTTTAGCTGGTTTTGGAAAGTTCATAAATACCAATTGATCCTTAAGAAGTGTTAGTGCAGGACGCGTAGAAGGATATATTTTGGGTTTTCTATGTAATGGCACTGGAGACAAAAGATCTTGAATCTCTGCTTCAGAGTGGGTGGGAGGCAAGGAAAGCTAACGGTAGATGGAGAAGGGACAGGAGCCTTGGTGACCATATTTTGGCCCTCTCTCAGCCTATCCTCGCAGAGATTGGATCTTAGCTAGAATGCAACCGACACAGATAATTGAGCCTTCAAAGCCTCCACTCTCCCTGTTATCTCTGATAATTGGGTACCCAAATTAGATTTATAATCCTTTATATCTAATTGAAGTCTGCCATTGGTCAAAACCAAGTCTACAATAGTTTGTTTAATAGCTTCCAACATAGTCTTTATCTCCATTAAATTATGTGACAAAAGCTGAAAGGATTTCGCTGTTAACATTATTTGTGTTCCCAAAGCCTCCATAAAAGGGGGGTCAATATCGGAAAGTCGAGTAGACATCTTTTGAATAGAAGATAACTGGTCAATTGACATACGCTCAGATATTAAAGGTTGAGTAGAGCAAAAAAATTTTCCCTTCACTTCAAGCAGGGGAGATTCAATAATAGATTCCACCCATTGGTTACTTTTATTTTTTAGGATCTTAGAAGAATCAGGGATTGAAGAGGCCAAGTTTAAAGCATTTGTTCCAGATATTTGGGGGTTCTCCTGGATCCACAACTATGCCTGGAGTTCCAGGTGTCGGCGGTGGCCAGGGGAGCCTTTGCTCAGCTTCGGCTGATTCGCCAGCTGCGGCCGTACCTGAGCTGTGCGGACCTGGCCACGGTGACCCATGCCCTAGTGACATCTAGATTAGATTATTGCAATGCGCTCTACGTGGGGCTGCCTTTGAAGACGGTCCGGAAATTACAACTAGTACAGAACGCGGCGGCTCGGGTGGTTGCCGGGGCACATCGGTTTGACTCTGTCGAGCCATTGCTTCGGCGACTACACTGGCTGCCGGTTCTGTTCCGGGCCCAATTCAAGGTGCTAGTTTTGACTTTTAAAACCCTTTACGGCTCGGGTCCGGGGTATTTGAGGGACCGCCTCCTTCCATATAATCCTACCCGTACTCTCAGATCATCTGGAGGGGCCCTTTTGACTGTGCTGCCAATAGGAGAGGTGAGAGGGGCAGCGGCCAGGAAGAGGGCCTTCTCGGTGGTGGCCCCCCAACTTTGGAACACCCTCCCCTTCGAACTGAGAACTGCTCCCTCGTTGTTAACATTTCGGCGGGGGCTGAAGACCTTTTTATTTCAAAAAGCTTTTAACTGTTGACAGGCTATATCTTGTTTAATTTTATGATCCACGGGGCTGGTTGCTTGCTGTTTTTTAAATTTTTAAATTGTATTTTAACATTGTTTTAAATTGTTTCTATTGTTAAATTTTGTTTTTATTGTTTCTTTTATTGTAATGCCGCCTTGGGTGCCTTTGGGCAAAAAGGCGGGATATAAATCTAATAAATAAATAAATAAATAAATATTGAATCTATGCCTTGGCCGAAACTAGACTGCGAAGGAGCACTGGAAAAAAAGTTTGTTATCTTTGCTTGGGTTAAAGTAGTGATCCGTTTCCTTTCCCTTAGTTGTAAACAATGGGGCTGAATACCCAGCTCTTTATAATTTTTTCTGGTCCAAACCATCGTGTATAAATACAATTTCGGTTTTGTAGCCTTGGCAAAGAACTAATCTTGTTTTATTGCTGTATTATTACACTCATATAGAGCAGGCCAGTGAGAAACTGGAAGTATTGGGTCTAAAATAACAATGAGGGGGAGAGAGGCGTTCTTCAAACTGAAGATAATAACACCAGCGTCTTTCTTTAAGTTCTCACAATTAGACCCCTCTTAATTTACTCGTGCACACCGTCTGGCAGCACTTAAGATGAATTCGTTGTTTGCTGCAATTGTAGAATCCAATTTTGGTTGTAACTTAAATTAAGTCCAACCTAAAACTGGCCGCAGCCACTCCGCCATATGTGAGAGGAGTCATAAAATCATAACAGCAACAAAGTTAACCGAAGATAGTCAAAATAAGGTTCCTGAACTTCAAAGGGCCTCCTTGGCATGCAGCAAGATGTTACACTTCAAATATTATAAATAAAACAATTCAACCTCACAGTATGAAGTAAAACTTCTAAAATCAGAAGAGCAGCAACAACAGTCTTAATCCTGGCAGGCAGCCATCTTGCCGACGTTCTGTAAAATGATTACAGTATCAATTAAAATATAATCTCAGTAGCATGTGTACATAATCTCTTATATTCAATTGCTTACTTATATCTTATTCCCACTCTTGCAATTTCATTTAAGCCTGTTTAGTCCAGTCATAAAGTAATTCCTACTATCGACATATCTTAATTTTTATCTTTTTGGAAATACGTCTATTTCTATCCCTTACTGGCTTATTTTCTTTCATCCTATCTTCGCTGAATCTCAGAGCTATTTCTCCTCTTAAGGCACAGACATACACATAACAAGGAAACAATAGTTGCAGAAAAAATAAATGAGGAAAAATTACTGCCTAAGTTATAATAGCCTACAATGTCCTACAAGTTTCTATCACCATTTAACATCCTTATAAGTTTCTATAATCAAATAGTTCAGTTAAAATATAATCTCAATAGGGTGTGTACAACATCTCCTTAAATTTAATTTGTATCTCTTATGTCTTGCAATTTCATTAAATGATTTAAAAAGCCAGTTCGGTCCAGTCATAAAATAATTCCTAATATCTTCATGTCTTGTCTTAATAGCAATATATCTATCCCTTTCCCTCTCTGATTTATTGTCTCTCATCTTATATTTGCTGAATTTCAAAGTAATATCTTCTCTTAAAACGTACACTCCACCATTGGTCTAACATTTAACATTAATCTATCAATAGATTATATAATTTCTTTATTATAGTGTTTTATGATATCACCTATTCATTTTCCATTACTTGTAACCCACAAACCACCACTTTTATTAATCAAATATTTTAATCCAATTTCATTGTCATCAAATTTGTCAATATTTCTTTAAACGGCCTCCTAAAATTCAATATTGTATTAATGTAGACTAATTTAAGTTCTTCCAGAACTTCTCTCTCTCTGACCTTCTGAAATCCTTCCGTCAGCATTTTCAAACCGCAAAAACACTCTCCCTTTGTTAGCCTTTCTTGTTTCGACGCCATCTTCTTGAATTATTTATGTCCAAAAGGATGGGTCTCCTGGTTATTTCTCCATAAATCTTCACTGGAGTGAATGCTTCATTTAAAATGATGCTTAAGGTTTACTTAACATTTACTACAATGCTTATCTCCCCAACCCTCAACCCAGCATCACTTCATGATTAATCTCTTGGCAGGCTTAAAGTTTAAAATGCAGGTTTCTTCGCTCTTGCAGATGCCGTCAGCTCCTCAAACCTCCATTTTGAAGAATAAAAATAAAAAATTTTCTTCCCTTATTTCCAACAGTTGAAATTAAATCCTCAAGTGGTTTTGGTAAAACAATGGTAAAACTTTGATAAAACTTGTCATACGATGTTGCACTCCAGATAGGGTCCCAGTTCTTTCAAATATTCTCATTTCGCCCCTTCTGGATCTATTGCAGCCGGCTCTTAGATCTTAAAAAGCAACTTACACTTCTCCATTTATCTTACAGTCACTTAATTATCTTGGTTGACACTCACGATTAGTTTTCCATTATATTCCTCCTGCACATTCATTCTTATCTCTGCAGCGGGGTCTGCTTACAGAGGTTGACTTACGGTTTTTGAACATCGTCAACACTTCCCGTGGTCTTATCCTTCTCCAAGGCTGTCAGCACTTTTGCTGGCACGTCCAGTTATGGCACCAGCTTCTTGTACCTCCCTGTGTCCAGACTGCCAGGTTCCCCCCTGGAATTGCCACTCCCAGAGGGTGCTGGAATAATGTCTGCTGCCCCAAAATCCTTCGCCTAGGAATTTGGGCAGGGGTTTCCCATCTAGGAGCCCCCCAAAAGAGGTAAAAGCTGGCAACAGTCCTAGAGCTTAGGAAACTGCTGCCATTCTGTAGCCGACAGGCCACGCCCTCCCTTAGAATTATTTTCTTAAGTCCCAACCATGGGTTGATTCATGTTTGAAGGGGCCACAGAACTCCCATTATACAGGTGGTTTGACTCTGCGAGAGCATCAACCTTTATTTAAATCTCATATTCAACATATTGCCAATATCCTACGAAGAAGTTGGGAGCCACGTAAGTCTTGGTGGGGGTGGGGCAAAGGCAGCAATGGCAGGTCTCCCCAAGCCACAGAATGGGTTTAAAACGCAATTGTGACCCAGTTCCAGTTTTGCAATAACAAAAAATCTTCAGTTAGAGAATTTACAGAAATTCCCTGTGCACACCAGGGAGAATGGATTTACAACTAGAAGGACCACTTCTGATGTGAAGCCAGTTGGTAACAACATACATCTTTCCCTGGGAAAGATAATGCCACTTTAATCTACAATGTGAAAAAGAATAATCAATCAATCAATCAACAGGTACTTATATACCGCTTTTCAACACAAAGTTCACAAAGCGGTTTACAGGCAAATAGTAATAATAAAGTTAAATGGCTCCCTGTCCCAAAAGGGCTCACAATCTAAAAAAGACAGACCGCCAGCAACAGCCACTAGAAAGACTGTGCAGGGGTGAATAGGGACAATTACTCTCCCCCTGCTAAATATAAGAGGAACACCACTGGAAAAAGTGCCTCTTGCCCAGTTAGCAGGAATAATCATTACTATCACCCCTTTTGTAAGGAGACACATTTACTGGTCCACCAAATGGAGGGCCAGACAACACCAACATCCCTCCTTAGGATGGCTCCAATTGCTATAGCTCTCTTAAAGCTGGATAGGATAGGATGCCCAGTGTGAAAAACCAGGAGCGTGTTCTACTTTAGTTCTGCATGAATAATATCCAAAGACAGATTTTTGCACAAGCTTCTGAGCTAACTGGTTTCAGGATTAAGCTACAGAGACATTTTAGAGACTCTTCATTACAGAAGCTAATTCTTCCAAATCTTAAGAGAAAAAGATAGTTATAATAATAAGATACCTTTATTGGCATATACATACAAAATTACATTTTCCTTAAAAGGCATCAAGTTGTCTCATCAAAATTTAGTTGGTCGTTCCTGAATTAACGATAATAATACAATTTAAAAAGGCAGCGACCTTGTTAATTATGACAGGGTCATTAGTCTCTAAAAGGCTTCTCAGTCTTGCTTGGTCAGGTGCTTTGGGAAGAGTGCGAATGACCTGGTCAAGTAATTGGTTCCGAAAATCCAAAAAACGGGGACAATGGAAAAAGGAGTGCTCTAGGGTCTCAATTTATTTCATAGCACAAGAACACACGCGCTCCGAAAAAGGGATTCCCTTAAATCTGCTTCTTAGCACCGCTGATGGTAGAGCGTTACAACGCGCTAATGAAAATGCTCTTCTTAATTGAGGCTTTTCCAATATGGCTAAGTAAGATGGCATTTTCCCAATAGCCACCGAAATTTGAAGGTACAAAGGCGAGCAATGACTGTTAGCTGCACTATGTAAATCTTGCTGTTGCATATCCATTAGTCTGGATTTGATCAATTGGTATGCATCCATCTGAGAAGCAGCGCCTAAAATATCTAACCAGACTCCAATTTTCTTCATTTTTGTGATCCAGCTATCGGCCATATGCTGGGGCTCCTTCAGAAGATAATACAATAGATTATTGTTGTTAACACTGAAGTAAAATTTGAGCCAAAATCTAGACACACATAGCCACGCTAGTGTCTCTATCGTTGACTGTCCTGACTCCAGGCATAGTGCGGCATATGGTACGCAGTTAGGGAGGCCTAAGATCTTCCTTAAAAAGGACGCCTGTAAACGTTCAAGATCACTGTTAAACGCTTTCATCCAAACAGGAATGTCATAAAGAATTTGGGGAATGGTTTTAGTTTTAAAGACTTTTATGGCCGCTGGAATATACTGGCCCCCTTTGCTATAAAAAAAACTGAGAATGGCTAGAGCAGATGATCTAGCTGAGTATATGAAAAATGGATACCCAGATATTTATACGTTTTCACCTGTCCTATACTCTTCCCAGCAAAAATCCAGCTATAAGGCGACCAGGTTTTGGCAAATACAACCACCTTAGATTTCTTAAAATTTAACTGCAATTTGTTAGATGAAAGGTAAGATAAGCATCTGGTAATCAGGTTGCGTAGGCCTCGCTGAGTTTGAGATAAAAGAACCGTGTCATCTGCATACAACAGAAGCAAGATTTTCTTTGTACCAAGTTTAGGGGGATGACCGTCAGTTTGTTCAAGACATGCCGCTAGATCGTTTAAGAATAGGTTAAACAGGGTCGGTGCTAATTTGCATTCCTGTTTAACTCCCTTGTTTGTGGGGATTTCTTCTGAGAGACTACCATCTTGGGACAGTCTAATTTGACAGGACGTTTTATTATAAAGACTTTGAATAGACTCTGAATAGGCCAGGTTTTCCTCAATATGCATGGCCTCCAATTTTTCCCATAAAAGTTCTCTGTTTACACTGTAAAATGCCGCCTTGAGATCTAAAAAAGCAACAAATAATTTCGATTTTGGCTTGGCCATATATTTAGAGATAAGGTGGGATAATAAAATAGCATGGTCCACAGTAGATCTTCCTTTTCTAAAACCTGCCTGTTCGATTCCCAATATCCTGTGTTGTTCAATCCACTGTAGGAGGTAAAAAAGAAGGTATTTCGCATAGATTTTCCCTGGTAGCGATAGTAGACTTATTGGTCTATAGTTCCCTGTGATGTTAGGGTCCCCTTTTTTATAGATAGGGACGATAATGGCTTTACGCCAATTGGTAGGAACTTGCCCACAGCAAATTGCAGTGGAGAACAGGACATAAAGAATTTGGGACCACCAAATGTGGTCTGCCTTCAGCCATTCCGCACTAATTGGGTCTGGCCCGGGTGCTTTTCCAGACTTTAGCGACAAAATTGCCTCCTGAATGAGATCAAGAGGGATTTGAAGCTCCTTTAGATTGTTAGATTCTGAAGGTTTTGGGTCGATGGAATTCCGAGCAGACTGATCAAATAATAAAGCCAGGAAATGTTGCACCCAGAGATGGCTGGGAATACAGGAGGGCTCCAAAATCTCATTCCTAAACGTAGGGGATACTAGCTTCCAAAAGGCTCTAGTGTTGTTCTGCACAACAGCTTGAAAGAGTTTATGCCATTGATTATGCATGAATAGCCTTTTCTTGACGTTGATCCTGTCCAAAAATTGTTTTCTGGCTAAGAAGTAGCGTTTTAAGGTATCTTTCGTATTTAATGTTCTGAAGCACAAAAAGGCTTCTCTTAGTTGTTGTTTTGCAATTTGGCATTCTGTGTCGAACCAGCCCCGAGCAGCTGGGACAGTGCCAGTGATGTTCCCTTTTGGGGGCTGTTTTAAATTTGAGACTATATATTGAACAAGATTGTCATAGGTAGAGATTATTGTACTGAGGTCATTTCCTAAGTAGATGTTGGATCTCATTTCACTTCCTAACGGCTTGTCCAGGAGATGGTGAATTTCCTGGAGGGATGACTCCTTCCAAACAAACTTGGTGAAGGGTTGAACCTTCCCCAAATTACTCAGTGAAGAAGTTCTTTTCATACCCTCCAGTTGTAGCTTGAGGAGCAATGGTAGATGATCACTTAGTTTGAAGTCTGAGATCTCAAAATTGAGTACAGATGGAAATAGGCCCACAGAAATCAGCACGTAGTCCACTACACTGCAACCAACTGATGACACATGAGTAAATTCCACAAGTTTCTTGAAGCAAAATTATGTCAAATTTGGACAGATAACCTAAGACCTCCTTATTTTTGGCTTTGCTCTTCCTGCCAGCTATGTTCCACAAGAGCATTGTTAGATGATTATTTGAGTTTGGTAAACAAGCCCTCGACTTCGTTATGCCTCTAAATGAGGGTAGTCAATCATTTTGTCTATTTGATGCAATTTTTTCATGTATATCTTGACTGGAAAGTGCTCCTCTTGCTTCAGGTGGGTTAGTATCCAGCTGGTTCATTTTTATGGGGTTGACAACCATCTGTGATCCCCAGTCTGATCTAACCTCATCCAAGGCTGTTGGGATCAACACCTTTGTGAATTTAGAAAAATGGGGGTCATTCAGAAACAAGGCCCCCGGTCTCAAATCCGGGGCTGCCTTTGCCAAGAGACTTGGCGAGGGCTCTAAAGGTAGTATACTCCGGTTAAGATCCCTCTGAGGGGAGTCTTTCTGGACCTGCCTAGCCAAAGGTTTGTGGCTAATTGGCAGCTCCCATGAATTAGCCTTAAAGATTGAGTCAATATCCAGCCTAGTGTTGGAATTTCTAAAATAATCACCTGATGAACCAGAAGGAGAGAGGGCACTGCTGGATTTATTGAGATTTGAAATGGTCTCTTGGATTCCATATTCAACTACTCCCAATGATGGCCACTCCAGAGCATTCCCCCCCTTACCCGAAGATGTCAATGGTGAAGTGTGGTCTGAAAAAGCTTTTTTTACCAGGTCAACAATCTCGCCCAATCTATCCCTCGAAAAAGATTCCAATTCCAATTGTGGGTCCTCAAAAGATATTAACTGTTCTGAACTTGAACAGTTTAGGTTAGATCCGTTTTCCGTCCCTAAGGCACCAGGATTAACCTGTTTGAGGTTACATGGAGATAAAAGCTTTCTTACCATAGATGGTTTCATTTTAAATTTCAGATGATGGTTTGTTTGACTGAAAGTTATTTGTATTTGAATGCCTAAAGTCTCCAGCAATGCTTTAGATTTTTAAATTTCCCTCGGTAATTTCTCCGAGGAAAAAGACAAGTATAGTCTCTTATGATCATATCTAACAAATCTGCCATACCGATCCTTTCTAGGATTGCTGGTAGGAAGAAAGAAAAACTTCTGCAAGTCGGCCATTTTGATATTCTGCTTTAAAATCTGTGATAATGACTGGACAATTCGCTGTTTATTAGTCCATAAGTGTGCATCTTTTCTGGGAATATTTATATTAGCACAATATCCGTAGCTAACCAGATCAACTGGAGATTATAATGAAAAGGCTGACTGGCCTGATCCACTTTGCTCCTAGTTGCCTTTATCAATTTACCAGGTACTGAGAATGAAGAGTCTACGCCACTCTCATTGGCTTTTAAAGTGTCGTCGTTAGGCAGCAGCTGTGACACTTTTTGTAAAATTGTTTGCAATTTCTCTTCAAAATTATTTAGCCTTCCCAAAATAAGCAAAAGAGTATGGGCAGATATGAGACACGCATCACTAGGTTTTTGGAAGATATTATTAGATGTTGTCCTGTTTAAAAGGCATTCCTCTTCAACATTAGCCTCACGAGGGCTGAGCGGGAGACTAGTTGTAATGTTATCTCTATCCCTTGTTTGCTCCAAACAAGCTGAAGATATGCAAACATTCTGGACTACATTTGGTTGAACTTCATCCACAGAGGAAACGGGAAAGTTGGTACTTACCGTGAACTCCCCTTCTCAGCAGCTCCAGTCAGGGTCAGCAAGGACATCTGGGTAGCTCCTCCCTCTCCAGTAGGCAGGTCACATGAAGACTTGTAGAGATGGGAGGGACTTCCTGGATCCGCCCAGTCAATCCAAAGCCTTTAGAACGAGACTCCCAACTCTTTGAACGTGAAGGAACATCCAAGGACAACACCACAGCCTCCGCTGATACACGTCCTTCCACGACGTCCCTCGACGCGGCAACAACGGCAGGCCACCGGCCCTACCTAACCCACTCTAGGGCTCTAAAACCAACCGCACTTCCCGCCCAATCTGTCCTCCACTGAGGCAGAATAGACAGGACGGCACTGAAATTCAACAGAACAACAAGATGACAGGATGCCTCAATTTCCTCGCAATGGGCGGGATGCTGACCCTGACTGGAGCTGCTGGAGAACGGGAAAGTTGGTACTTACCGTGAACTCCCCTTCTCAGCAGCTCCAGTCAGGGTCAGCAAGGACATCTGGGATGTACCAAAGCAGTACCCACTGACACAATTGGGAGGGATTAAATGGAGGCATCCCGCACCACGCTCTGGAGGACACGTCGAGCAAATACGACGTCCCTAACAGCGAAGGTGTCAATTTTGTAAAATTTTATGAATGCGTTTGGGGTGCTCCAGGTAGCAGCCCTACACACTGTCTCTAATGAAGGACAGGCCTAGAAGGCCGCTGATGTTGCAGCCCCTCGAAGGGAGTGCACCAAAAACCCCTCTGGCGGGGGGACCCCCCGTGCCCTGTAGGCCAAGATGATGGCCCCTCTCAACCAACTAAAATCGTAGACGGGGATGCTTTTGTACCCTGCCTGGGCAATCTAAAATGGACCGACAAAACCTCTGTTTTACGAGAAGGAGCAGTCCTGGAAATGTAGGATTCAAGTGCCCTATATGCATCCAACGAGTGCCACTGTCTCCATAACTCTTTTGCGACCGAAAGGGAGGCCAATTCCGATACCCTTCCGGCCGAAACAATCCCAATCAAGAAAACTGTCTTAACAGTCAGTTCCCTGAGGGAACAAGTGGCCAACGGTTCAAAGGGAGCCCTAGTGAGGGCTTTAAGTACTAAGGGTAAATCCCATGACAGAACTCTATGCACCGTGGGGGGGGGGGTTTGAGAGAGCCACCCCCCTTAAAACTCTGACATGGGGATGAGAAGAGAGACTCCTTCCCCCAGGGAACCCCAAAATGGGGGCAATGGCCGAGCCCTGTTGCTACAAGGTGGCCATGCTCAACTCCTTGTCTAAGCTCTCCTGCAAGAACTCAAGAAGGTGCCTTACCCAAGGCTTCAATGGATCTAACCCCTTACCTGTGCACCATCTGAAGAAGGTTTTCCAAGTCGAGTTGTGTACTCGATTTGTTGACCCTCTCCGGTCCGACAGCATAGTTCTTAAAACTGCGTCGGAGTAGCCTAGACTGGCCAGGGCCTGCCGCTCAATCGCCAAGCAGCCAATTGCAGGAAGGCGGGGTCCGAGTGTATAAGAGGTCCCTGCGACAACAGGTCTGGTCTGTCTGGTAGTCCAAGAGGAAGCTGCCGCGACATCTCCTGTGCCACCTGCCGAGAAAGTCTTCCAGGTCGAGTTATACACTCAATTTGTTGACCCTCTTCGGTCCGACAGCCTGGCTGTTAGAGCTGTCCAGAAGGAGGGACATAGGTGCAGGATCGGTCCCAGAGATAGCTGGTCCGGTCCATCTGGAAGCGAGGCAGTGTTCGAAAACTCCTTCCGTCTGAGAGGCGCATGGACAGGACCGCCTCTGAATAGCCTAGCTATTCCAGCCAACTTGTGCACTCATGTACTCTGGGGCACCTCTCCTGGGACAGGAAACCATACACTGTCTTGCTTAAGACTGCTCCAGGATGTCTGATGGTCTAGCCCTAAGGCGAATATAGTCGCTGTAGGGAAAGGAAAAAGGGCTGGAGTGCCCTGAGACCTGCATTAGACTGACAATACTATTATTCAGAGACCCCTTGAACTGCAGTCAAAAAACTCTACCGCTGCGCTATACCCCCGCATGACGACCCTCGCTGCCAAAGAAGACCCTGGGCCGTGGGTAGGTTTCTTGGAGGCCTGGCGAGGCTAGGTAGACTCCAGGTCTTATGGCTTGAAGAGAGGAAGGAGGCCCTCTCCAAGAAAACTCTTCCATAAAGGGGGGGGCACCCAGCCACCTTAGGCTGGATCACCGAGAACTTTGGCACACAGCTAAGACTGCTGCCAGGGCCCTAGCGGTGAGCTGAATGGAATCAATAGTGGTATTAGTCACAAGGATAACTGCAGATGACAACTGAGATCCTTTCCTGAGCAATGCCTAAAAGTCCACTGTCTTCCAATTCCCCGACATTGATGCCCCAGTGGCCAACCCAGTAGTAACAGGTGCTCTCGATTGCACAGCTGAAGCTTGTGACGTCTTCCTCAACGCCATGTTGAACCTTTAATCTAAGGGATCCCAATTATAACCCTCACTATCCTACGTCAGGACAGAGAGAGAGACCCCAGGGCTGCTACTGCGGCATCCAAGTGCTGCATATCCTCCTGGCTAAGGAGTAAATTTTACTGGCCCATTCAACCGTGTCCTTTCAACATCCTGAGGAACAGGGAAATTTGCAAAATTTCCTTTGTGCTGAAAAGGCTGTGTGTCATGCCACAGCTCCTCATATTTATCTCACTGGACACTCTCTGAAGTGTAAGAGCATTATATGAGTGCCCTCTCAAGGACCACACCAACCTCTGATAACCTGGGTCTGCAGGCCCTCCTTCCTTCTTGAAGGGGATGATCGAATGTACAAACAAGGCAGCCCCCTGGGAGCCTTTGCCATAGGAACCTGCAGGGGTTTCAATGTGTGCACTGAATACAGCTTACCGAGCAGTCTAGGTGTGCTGCTTCTGCACCGGTGTCACTTACTCCGAATCCATAATTGAGTTAACAAAGCCACCGGAGACGGTCCTCAGCTGGCTGAACAGAGCCCTGAGGAAAAATCAACACTTGGGCCCCCTAGCCCTGTTAAGGACATAAAGGATGAAGGTGCCTCAGTTTCTATGAGATGTAGAAACCTAATTACCCTGAGTAATAGCCTAGGACAGAACTCTACAGGGAACAGCCTTCTGAGGTGATTATGGGCATTAACAGGCACCTCCTGCAATAACCTGCGCTCCTTGCCTGAGGCTGAGGGCCCGAATTCTCTGTTTGCAGGAGTCAATACCCCTCACCAGAGGGAGACCCCTAGTGGAGCACTGAGCAGCCGTTACCGTGGCAACTCCACTCTGCTGTACAGTGGAAGCTATTTCAACAACCAGGCTGAGAGGCCTGAAGGGGGGAACCTGGTAACAGGAATTGAGATTGGGAGCAGAGAGAAACTCATGATTGCCCAGCTCTCCGACCCCTCAACAGTAGGGAAGGTCGGCTGGCAGCACAGTCGACTCCCGCCAAACTGTATCCTCCCAGGGTTTGGGAGAGACAGAGTGCCCCAAATTTCTTGCTAAGCAAGACTAACACACCAGGAAAGTCCCTGCCCGTGGCCGGATTCTCCCATTTCCCTGACCAAGAGGGATCTGAAAGGCGCCATGGTGACTGGGATCCAGTCCCCCTGGAGGAAGGCTGCAAAGCAGGCTGCCCTCAGGGCTTGAAGGGTGACTTACGCTCCTGGAGCCCTTGAAATATCCTGAGGCGGAGAGACCGACTCATGCAGGAAGCTTTGGGCTGAAAGTGGGGATTTGAACCTGGATCTTCCAGGTCTAAGTCCAGCTCCCAAACCACACCACCAGGCTGGCTCTCCTTGGATGCCCCAAACCGAGCCAGAAAAGAATTGTGTTATACTGACACTGAAAACTGGAGCGGGCCGATAACTGGGCCGTGTCAGCTGTGGCGTCAGGGACAAAGGCCGAAGCCAGGACTATCTTCCTGGGATCCTTTGCACCTTCTCAGGAACCTCAAATCTCAGAGCAGGACTCTAGTCCAGAGGAAGGTCGCTCTGGCAAACCTGTAACCAGCCACCACCGCTCTCAGCATACCTGCCTGCGTCGGTCCACCTGATCCCTGGGAAGGCCCTCGAAATCCATAGGCAGAATGGACATTGAGCCCAATGCCGCCCCGGGTGCATCCACGACCGGAGTCCTGAAGCGCTGTATCTCAGACGGGAACAAAGAATAAAGCTTTAGAGAAGGTTTATTAATATCCCCGATTCTAGCTGGATTCTCCTTATCAGTAAGGACTCTGAATGCTCCCAAAGAGGGAACCCACTGGGTGCCTTTGCAAAGCAGGGAGGCCGCAGGATCCCCCCACGTTCCAGTGATGAAGAGGTGGGGGGTTCCTGCAAACGTAACACGCTCAAGACCCTGGGGAGAATTCGAGGAAACATCTCATTCTCTGTTTCCTCCTCAGAAATCTCCCCCTTCTCCCAGAATTCCGTATTTACTTCACTGGAGTCCTGTGAGCGAGGCCTCTGGGCCGAAGGAATAAAGTCCAGACTATCCTGGCTGGGAGACCTGGGTCTTTTTTCCTGAAGGTGGTGTCTCTTTGCGAGCCTCTGTCCTCGGCAGAGCTCCGTGGGCCCGAAGGCACTGGAGGCTCTGCCTGATCCTCTTCCCCCACAGCCTCCTCGAGAGGAGGTGGGACAGCCACATCAACATCCAAGTTCTGGGGGGGGGTTGAGGGCCAGTTGCCTCCCCCCCAGGGCTGCCGCGTTCGTGCCTCGATCTCCCCCCAAGAAAATGGGCCCCGATACATCACCATGATCCTGGGACTCGTCGGTGGCCTCTGCAGGGCTTGTCATGATCGAAGCCGAAGAGGAGGAGGCTGCAGCTGTTGGGCCCAAAAGGCTACCGTCCTTGGGCCCTGTGGCGGGGGAGGGTCGGTGCCAGATCGGGCGCGCAGCACCGATCACACTGCTATCTCCCCAAACACACAGTAAGGGTCAAGCAGGGGGGCCTTGCTGGTCCTGGGCGAGCTCCTGAGCCTTACTGAGGAGTCCCCAAGGGACAGGCAGAGGCTGCAGGACGCTGGGCGCTCCGCGCGCCAAAACCCCGATCCAAGATGGCCGCCGCGAGCGGAGCCTCGTGGCCCGCGCTTCTGCGGGCCTCGGGGACGATGAGCTGGGGTTGCCCGGGGCTGCGCTAGGCAGGCGGGCTCCCCAAGAGCCCTTGGAAGGGCTTTTGTTGTCTTCTCCTCCGCGCTCCTTCCAACGACGAAGAAATCCGATTTTTCCTTTTTTTTTTTTTTTTAGGGAGCACTGGAGGAATGCGACCTGCTCTTGCGAAAGGCAAGGCCAGACTGGGCGGATCCAGGAAGCCCCTCCCATCTCTACAAGTCTTCATCTGACCTGCCTACTGGAGAGGGAGGAGCTACCCAGATGTCCTTGCTGACCCTGACTGGAGCTGCTGGAGAAGCAAACTGTCAGAAGTATTACTCACCCCCTTAGAGCTCCGAGAAGATTGTGAAATCTGTCTGAACTTAGAAGGAGGGAGGTAAAGCTCAATGTGTGTTTGTTCTGGCAGTTCTCTCCTTGATTTTTTCTTCTTCGTCTTTATCTTCTCGGCTTTAATCTTCTCAGCGTTATTCTTCTTAGATGACAGACTGGTTTTTGGTCTTGGTCTCTTTTTCCCAGAAGTAGGCAACATTGTTATTGTAAATTAACCAGGAACAAGTCCAAAAAGTTTAAACAGCAGCTGCTCCACTCCTGCTTGACCTCATGCAGCCATCTTGGAAAAAAAAATCTGGAAAAAGATAGTTAAGGAGTCTACTGATAACCTCATGTGGATCTTAGAGGAGAAACCTGAAACATTGTTGAACTTTTTAGGTCTACCTACGCCACTAGACTTACCTCTTCCAATGGAGCTGACTAATATAAAAATCCCTAACCTTCCTGCTACTTTGCATCAGCCACCCTTAATTTCAACTTCAGACCAGATAGGATAGACCTTAAACCAGGTTTAACAGAAGATGAGATGGATGCTAAACCTTTGTCTTTGGATTCTTGCCTCTGGGCAAATAAGAAACTATGGTAATGCGACTGGAATCTTTAGTTCTCTCCCTGAAAAACATCAAACAGTTGTCTACTATCAATAACCAATTAGTTAGTTTTTAGACCAGGGGTCTCTGAACTTTTTAGCCAGAGGGTCGCATCAAATATCTGGCATGGTGTTGAGGCTGGGAGGCCTCCCCAACTCTCAAAGCCATCTAAGACCTTTTGATGGCCTAAAACCATCACTTCCAGGTCTTTGAGAAAACCAGGAAGTGACTATTTTCAGCATTCTGGAGACATTCTGAGGGCTGGGAAGGCTATACATGGCCTTCCAGGCTGTCAGAACACTCTCCGCACAAACCAGAGCACAGTTTGGAGGGTGCAGCCCATATCAAGGTCAGGAGGGCCAGAGGCTCCTAGGGGACCAGAGGTGTATTGCAGGCTGGATAGAGACTCTCTGGGAACTGCATCTAGCCCCCTAGGCTGCCTTAGAATGCCAGATGCAGGGGAGTGGCAGCGAGGTACAAATATCTGGTTGTCTTGCATGCTCCCTGGGGCATCTGGTGGGCCACTGTGAGATACAGGAAGCTGGATTGGATGGGCCCTTGGCCTGATCCAGCAAAGCTTTTCATATGTTTAGAGACCCCTGTTTTATACCTTCTGTCCACAATTCACTCAAGAAGATTCTGAAGAACAAGGTACCTTTCACTTGTAGGTGAATTGATTATAATAAAAGGATCCTGAACTCCAATGTAATTATTCCTTCTGATGAGGAAGGCAGAGGTAATGACAACATGGGAACAACTGATTCAAGCAGCCAGGGAGAAAAATTTGGCCTTTTTTGGAAGCTGACATCCAACCATTCATTTAAGGACTCCTTTAGATTCCCTCATATTGGTGAACTTTATTTTCACAATTTATATACAGATTCATTCTGCAAAGGTCCATTGCAAAGGATAGACAATTTACCTCTGTGGCTCTTGGTCTCAATAAAATGACATCATTTATTAATCAACTTTAAACAGGCAAAACTCCTGACATTGATAATATCCATCCAGAGCAATTTAAAAACAATATGGACTGATGAGCCCCACTTTTAGCCTCCCTCTTAACCAGCACCTACTCTACAAGATGTATACCAGAGGAATGGGGGCTGGCAATCATAGTCCCATTCTTTAGGAAAGGCAGGAGGAATGACCCAGCCAGCTATTTAAGTTTGCCAAGAATAATTGGCAAACTATATGCCACTCATCTTTTAGACAAACTTAAATGCTGAACAAGAAAACCTCATTGCAGAGAAGCAAGCTAGATTCAGGGAAGGAAGGACTACATTATGCTACACTACGATTATGCTGCATTTGTTAGAAAAATAGGCTGTTAATCTGGCTCCCTGCAAGCAGTTTTTATTGACTTAAAATCTGCCTTTGACTCTCTAGGATAAATCTGTGGAAGAAATTAAAGGGTATATCTACTGATTGCAGGCTACTGATCTTGATAAATGCCCTGTATTCTAGCACATTCCTTAAGGTGAGATGTACTAAGAAAGCGTACCTCTTAAGAGGCCCATTTTGGGCAGAAATGTGGCTTGGGAGAAATGAAAACAATTGAGCATGTTCTGTCCATTGCTCTTCTTATCAGGGGATATGTGGAAAGTTTATTTCTTCCCTGATAAAATTTTCAGGCCTTCTGGATGTAGACATGGCCAAGATGCTCCTTATGGGAGCCTCAAAGTTCACAGTCCGGAGCACAAGTTTCTTGGCAGTGGCTTGCAAAACTCGTAATAGCATTGTTAAGGGGGAAAATTTTTATTCATCTTCTGTTTTCCTGGTACATTTACGACGTGTGCTTTTATCTGCAAAGATTTTAGATTCTTATATTTAGCAATGTAAGGAATGATGCTTCTGTCATTGTAGCGATCTGATCATGCTGGTCTTTGACTGTATTAATAAATTGACCTGACTTGACGCATAATTCTTCCTGGAGAGCCAGGTGGCAGTGGTGGCCAGAGATGCATTTGCCCAGGTTTGGCTAGTGAACCAGCTGTGGCCTTACTTGAATCAATCAGACCTGACCATTGTGGTCCATGCCTTAGTGACTTCAGGACTGGATTACTGCAATGCATTTTATGTGGGGCTTCCCTTGGAGATGGTTAGGAAGCTGCAATTAGTGCAGAATGCAGCAGCCTGGGTAGTTAGGAGCTGGGAAGTTTGATTCTGTTGGACCGCTGCTTCAGTGACTACACTGGTCACCCATTCATTTCTGGGCCCAATTAAAGGTGCTGGTATTTACCTTTAAAGCCTTTCAAGGTTTGGTCCAGGTTACCGACGGGAACCACCTTCTCTCATTCATTCTGGCTGCTCTCTTAGGTCATCTGACGGGGCTCTTCTACAAGTGTTGCCTTTATCCCAAAGGGATGGTGGAACGAGAATGAGCCTTCTCTATAGTAGCACCTCAATTATGGAATTCTTCTCTGGGGAAATTAAGAATTACCTCCTCCCTCATGGCATTTTTGCTAGGGCTCAAAAAGTTTCTGCTTTGTCTGGCATTTGAATGATGCTTGTTGTCTGTCCTCTTGAATGATGCTTGTTGTCTGTCCTCACAGAATGATTTCTGTGTCTCTGTAATAATGCTGTGATCCAAATAGTTTCCTCCCCGCCCCGCATTGTTCTTATTATGATTATTGTTCTATATATGGTTCATTTTTATGTGGTATTTGTAAACTGCTTTGGGTATTTGCTTTGGCATGGGAAAGGCAGAATATAAATCTCTTAAATAAATAAATCTGGAGCTCAAGGACTTACAATTCACTTTTCAGTCTTTCAGCTTATGTGTGTGAAGAAACAATGGCACCCATTTTAGCTTTGGATGGCTTTTGACAATATTTTTCCAAAGGATTATGTAAAAATATGCTATAGTCTTGCTAGACTCAAGCAAATGAGGAGACAAAACAGCACAAAGAAAACTGAGATTGTTACCCTATTAATTCAGCTGGTCTCCTAAGTGCAAAGTATTTACTTCAGCAACATAAATTCCATCTGCTTTCATAGAAAAACTACTAACTCTCTTGGCCTGCACGCATGCACATATACACACTTTCACCTTGCAGGAACTGTAGGCAAAAAATTCCCACTGAATCAAGATCCAGCCTTTTCACAAACAGTTTTTCTTAAAAGTAAATTCCAGGCTTGATCTGTTAAGACAAGAGATTGAATAGAAATTTCTTACTTACCTGTTGTGTTATAACTATTCAACATCAATAAACCATCCTCTTTCCAAGGAACTCAGGCTGGAGTACATGGGTTTTCCCACTCTATTGTATATTCATAACATTCTCTATGAAGCCTACCTGGAATGAAGCAGGCTTGGCTGAGCAATAATGACTCATCCATGGTCACTTAGCAAGCTTCATGGCTAAGTCAGAGTGCCAGCTCAAGGAGACCCAGGCCCAAATTCTTACTACATCATACTGATGAACTTCTGCAATAATACTTCTGTATTATGTCCAGGTAGGCCTAGGAGGAATGATCAAGAAAGGTCGTAGCAGTGGAGTATCTTCTTGTACCTGTAACCCACCAGTGGTTCATGAGCCAAATTCAGGTGGGTCATGAAGTACCTAGAGCAGCCATATTGAAATATAGGAAGATATATAGATCTCCCCCCCCCGCCGCCCTTTCTTCACTTCGATATTGAAAAATGACTGAGAAATAACCCAACTTATTGCTGCATTCTCAGGAAAGTAGTAGGTTCTGGTGTCACATTGACTGCACTTCTGGCCATGACATCACTTCCGGTGGGTCCCAGACAGATTGTTATTCTAAAAAGTGGGTCCTGGCGCTAAATTTGAGAACCACTGTTATAGGAGGTGAATTATATCACATGAAATTCACACGGGTGCTTTGCATGTTGGCCATCTTCATCTGTGCTTGTTTATTTATCTTAAAATGTTACAAGTCAGCTCGAACAGCCCTTGCTTCAGACTGGTCTCATGGAATGCTAGAGGTCCTTTTACATTACGTTTTTTCTTAATAAAAAAGTTTTGTTGTGGCTTGTTTTATCACATAACATGCAGGTCAGATTAGGTAGATCCAGACAAGGAGGGATTGTAGAAGCCAAATGATAATATTTAATACAAGGAGAGAAAAATGACGTGCACATAAGAGATAATGAGGTGCAAGAACAATAAACTGTATGTCAGTTTCTGAAACACCCGTTGGAAAAACATAAAAGCAATTCATACACTACTCAATAAATATAGCTATTTCATAGATTTATTTGAAAAATACTTACAAAGGCAAGTATGTTTGACCCTAAAATAGTTAAAGTGATTCTGTGTTTACAATGTTATAATTAAGTGTGCAGCTTTAACAGTCTTTACTATTTGAAACACTGTTAGATCTGCCATGAGAAAGTGGGAGAAGACCTAATTTTCACTTGAGCTATGCTTTCTTTCCACTTCCTCAGTAGCACCTACAGCAGTCACCTGTGCCTAACATTTCAGCACAAAAAATGATACATTAGCCTCATTAACCCATAAGTACTGCCAACATCTTAAGGGAGTCTGGAAAAGCTTATTAGTGTCCCCTCCCCTCCCCACTATCTAACAGACAAACAACTCAAAACCAAATAGCAGGATTGGCTTGGGGATTTACTAGTGCCATTTTACAAGATTTGGTCCTTTAAAATATAGCTTGTTGTCAAAACCGATGATTTTGTTTTCAATCCATATGCAAATCTTGCTCTCCTTCTGTTGCCACCAAGTCTTAAACCATGTCCTGTAGCAAGAGGCTGGGAATAGTGTCACTGTAATGTTTCCCACAGACAGTGATTCAGCAGTACAGAAACAAAAACACAGTGCAATTAGCTTCCACTTATTGTATAGTCACTTTTAAAGATAAGACAGGAATAGACACCGACTGAAAAAAAACTTGCTGTCTTTGTATCAACTGCATTTCAGAAACTATAGTTCAGACAACCCGTTTCATTAGGGAACAATCATGTCTCAAGGCTCAGATCTCACCAGTCACTATTGTGCATGGAAGCAGCAGCTGCACGGACCAGCATCTTACGGTGTGCCTCAGAAGCAGATGAGCACGTTCCATCCATCATGCGCCCTGGCAACATTCTCCTTACTCCAGGTTGAGTGATATAGCTATTCTGCCGCCAGTCTTCATCTGGTGGCATATCTACCCTCCTTGGGCCTGGAGGTTTAGCCTGAGGGGGAGGCACAGGACAACTCTGAAAGCCACCTGTGTGTCTTGAAGGCCCTTGTGGTACATGTAAGGTATTATAACCCATGCCAAGTGATGGCCTATAATCAACAGCATAAGCCTCATGGTTTCTTTGCTGTAATGACTGCTGGAGTAAATGTTCTTGTGATCCCTTGTTCGATTGGCCAGCATGTCCCCTATGTGCTGTTCGTTTGTCTGGCAGTGTTGCAGTTTGTCTGGCAGTGTGACTCATCTGTAGCCAGTGTCCAGAGGTGCTCAGTGTTTTTTCACTTCCTAAGCCCTTATTAAGAAATGGTCTCTGCTGTTTATAAATGAGGCTCCCATAGCTCAATCCCACATCTGGGTTGTCTTCACTTTGGAAAGTTTCACTCCTGTCAGGCACAGCCAGAATTTTCTGGATGTTCTTCTGATTTCCTGAGAAAAAGAAAAAAATGTTTTAAAATATATATGCTTTTTCCCTCCCACACTGCATGGTGGAAGTAATATTTACCAGTGGCATATCTAGGAAGTTACAAACAAAGGAATTGGAGTCCCTGAGCATTAATACCATCATCACCATTCAATTTTAATCCCCTTCTATACATCTAGCACAGCAGCCCCAAGCTATTTCTGCAGGCACGATGCATTCAGAAATTGTGGCTTATTAGATCCATGGTCTATTTGTTTCTCAGTGTAAGCACAAACGTGAGAAAAGCCAGGAACTGCTCGTGCAGAAAAAAAGTGTTGTGTGAACTGAAATTAAATCAGTCATATAAATGGCTTTATATACCACATACCCAGCTCCCTCATTAAATGGTAAACCTCTTGATATTTTACTTTATGCAGACGAGGCTGTTCTCCTTTCACTTACTAAATCAGGACTACGTCATTCACTATCTAGTTTTCAAAACTATTGTCTATTAAATGATCTATCTATAAATTCATCTAAAACCAAGATTATGTTTTTTTCCAGATCCTGGTCTCCCTCAATTTGGAAAATTGGGTCCCAGGAATACCAACAGGTCTCAGCCTTTAAGTACTTGGGAATTACTTTACACCATAAACTCTCCTGGTCTCCTCATATTAAATCAGTGTTAGCTTCTTCTTCCCATCAACTTCAAGCTATTTCCAAATTTCATTACTCTTCTGGGAACCAATATATCCCAGCTGCTCTTAATGTTTATCATTTAAAACTCCTCTCCCACCTCTTTTATGGTGTACCTATCCGGATTTCTGCAGCTTCACATAAACTGGATTCTTCCGTCACAGTCTTTCTTAGGAGACTTTTAGGTATAGCTAATTCTATTTAAAAATCCACTATTTCTCTTGAATTGGGAATACATCTTCCCACTACCTTAGCTTGGTCCATTTCTTTTAAATACTGGCTTTGACTTTTTTTTATGTACCCCCCCCCCCCCAATTCTTTACTATCAGATTTATTAAAAGATTCTTTTTCATCCCCATGGTTTAAACTCTTTGACTCTAAGCTCCTTTCTTTAGGCATTACTCTTGAGTCACTAACTGATACACCTCTGCAAACTGCCCATCTTCGTATAAAATCTAGACTTTGGCAGATTGAATCAGAGCATCTGAATGAAAATCTCAACTCTGTTCTACCACTTTCTTTGGCCTTTCCTTTTCTGGTGGTCGCTCGTCCAATTATTTTGTACAACTAACTAATCCTTTTATGCGCAGAGCTTTCTTACTTGCTCGCTTAAATATTTTCCCCTCAGCTTATCATTTTGGTCGCTTTTCTAAAATTCCTTGAGATCAAATACTTTGTCTCTTCTGTCATTTAGCTCCAGACTCCCTTCCACACATTCTATTACACTGTACTTTTCATTGCTCTCTTCGATCTTCCCTTCTCCAACCGTGGCTTTCTTCTCTTTCTATCGATTTCTCTGACCCTTTTCCTATCCTTTTGAGTGACAGATGTCCTTCTATCAGATGTCCTGCGGTAGCAACTTTTCTTGCCGAAGTGCTGAAATTAACTGTTTAACTATTCTGCTTTATATATATAAATTTGCAGCTTGAACATTACTTGCCAACAGAAATACTAAACCATGTTATCAGTGACAATTTGGATTGCTTAGTCTTGTTTCGAAATGGTACAATCCCTCAAATTTCCCGTTGTATCAAAAGGGTTCTCTTTCCACATTTCTCTTTTCACTGAACAGTTGCTTCTTTCAAATCCTAACAATACTATCTGCCAGCATCTCAATCAAATGCTTGATTTTTGTGTATTTGAGCCATACCAAATTTTGCTTTTGCTGAACCTTTGTCTTTCTCTACCAGACAATACATTCACCTGACAAACTCCAAAAGAGAAGCATGCTGTCCTGTGACACTTGGAAGAACTGGAGATTCTGAATCCCCTAAGATCTCACCAATCTGCACCAGGTCCTAGAGTCAGCCAGCATGGCAAAAATCTAGCCACCAGTCTCAAAGTACAAGTCTTCAAATTGTCGCTCTGCATGGACTTTCCACTACATGGAGGGGATTCTCCTCTTGACTAATCTTACAGTTTCACCATTTCTCTTTTTTCAGGACTAAAACCAAAAGGTGTGCCTTGGCAGGTGTGTATGCACTCACCAGCTGCCCTGGGTGATACAGCTCTGCCTCTTCTCTGCTGAAAAGTGCAGAGAGAGAGAGAGAGAGAGAGACGAGGGCAATGCCATCTAATAAGGCAGTGCTATCTACTGTCACGAAAGCTGCAACTCCTGGACACACTTACAAGAATATACTTACTACTGAGCTCCACTGAACTTCTGAGTTTACATGCACAGAATCAGGAAGCAAAGACTAGACTCAAAGATAAAGACTAGGAAAACAGAAGGTTCAGGGCTGGCAGATAAACACCAAGATAAACACCAAGAATATAAAAAAATACATAATTGGCAATCCACATGCCATCTTTTTTTCTGTAATATTGTCAACAATTTATGCTACGCCAGTGTAACAAACAGCACCAAAGGGACTGAAAGAGTTTAGATGTAGTTAACAAATTTAAGGGAGGTGCCCACATTCTGTCAAATGCTTGTGTAACGAAGTAACAGGACACAGAGAAGTGATATGCTTAGAAAGGTTGTAGGTTAGCCATACAACAACCAATTTAGTTTCCAATGATTCCCACTGAGTTTTATAAGATAAACAAGCTGAAATCTGAGGTGAAACTCACCTCAAATGCATGCCATTACTTTTATGTAAGTGAACTACTGTCATAGTCCTTTCGAAAGAGAGGTGTGGCATTTGGGAAGACCCCTGAGCTGTACTTTTAATGCTAGGTAGCTGTGAAACTACTGGGGGGGGGGGCAGGGAGAAACACCAACAGTCCTCCCACATCCTGAAAAGCTCCAGGATTCTGGGAAAAAGGTATTTTTCCAATCCCTCTCCCTCAAAGTGAGTGCAGGCAGCAAAGGAGAAGGTTCAGATCAGGTTTGGAAATACATGAGTGGCACTGCACGTTGTTCCTCTGCATTATAGCCCCGAATGGGAGGGTATGATATGGGGATGTAAGTAGGGTAGGGATTTGGAATGGAACTCTATCCCTCACCTCACCTCAAAACTGACACATATGAAGTGAAACCAAACACACTGCCACCTTTTCTAAAACAGTAAACAGAAAAAAAAGGATAATCATAGCCATCTTCGTCCGTCGCGGTTATGCCAAAAAAAGGCCTAAATTAGGGGAAATCCTAATATTTTCCCTCTCAACTGTTTTTGACAGTATGAGGTGTGCGTATTGGCAGGAAAGAGAATCCGACGAAGTCTGAGTACCAGAAGTGGGTCATACCCAAGTTGGCACCCTCAAAATGGGCAAAAATGGCCCTAAATTGTGCAGAAGTGGCACTGCGAAGCTCAGAAACAGGCCAACTGCAGTTCTGGCAGCTGTGTTTCTCAGAGGGACGTCCCCTGAGTGGCAGGAAAGAGAATCCGCCAAAATCCGACCACCAGAACCGGGTCATTCCCAAGTTGGCAGCATCAAAAGGGGTTGAATTGGGCCGAAATCGTACAAAAGTGACACTGCCAAACTCAGAAAAAGCCCAACTGCAGTTCTGGCAGCTGTGTTTCTCAGAGG
>JAJKFI010000034.1:10855171-10876080 GCA_029204185.1 Lerista edwardsae
GCAGAATTCCGACCACCAGGGGTGGCACAACAGCCACAGGGCAAAGCGCGAGTGGGCTGTCAACACTGGTCTGACAGCTGTTTTTGACAGATAAGAGGCAGGTTTGCTGAGTGACGGGGAAACAAATTTGACCACATTAAAACAGCCAGAAGTGGGTAATTTCCAAGATTAGAAGGAACCCCCCAGCATGCATAGACCACTAATAAAAACTGTTAACAGAGGCTGAAGAGTATTATTCTACCAGTTATGTGTTTTGACTGGGCAATTCATTTTGCATATACTTAATTATAATAACTACCACAACACATGGAAGATAGGGGTATTTATCATTCCAGACAGCAAAAAGGATCCAAATATGACTATGAGAGGTAAGCACAGCCCAGAAGCCATAGGAGGAAGAACCATCTATTTAATCTTCCATCACATAGGAGGACAAAAAGGCAGTGATTACCTGATTGTCTATGTGTCTTGCCCACCATGCTAGGCACTGGTGCATCATGGGAGAGGTGCTGCAGTTGGGTTGAATAGTGCTGGGGATCAAAGGGTAACACAGAAGGAGAATCGTGAGGGAAAGTGAGGGAAGTGGTGCTGGAAGAACGGTGCCTGGCTTCCATTGGCATTTTCCTCTTATTGGACACTTCCTTTTGACAAAAGGAAAACAAAATGGTGATTAAACACAGAACTGGGAGCAACTTGGTAAACAGGTGAGGAAGTGCAGGAAAGAAATTAGGTCACCAGAACAAGGGCACAATCTGTCGATGGAAGAGAAGCATACATGCAGCCATAACAATTTCCAGAATGTTATGTATTTTTTTTCAGATATGTGCCAACAATTAATACTTTGTAATTTATTGATTTTGTTTGAAAAATTTATATCCCACCTTTCCTATGCGGAAGCCAATGCCCAAGGCATTTGCATATTAGAACAGATGGTAATAATTAAAACCAACCTTTAAAATAAGACACACTAAGTTCTACATCAGTAAATATAAAATTAGTATCATAGCTGTGAATGAAGCAGAATGAACAAGGGGACTAGTGTTGCAAGTACATATGGAGCACAAATGAACACCAACACTTGGTGGGAGATGGATTTTATGATGCTTTAGTTTGTCAGGTTAAGGTGATGAACCACCAAAAACTCTGGACTAGGCAACAAATGGACTCCAGCTAAGTAAGAAAGCCTCTGGTTTATCTCCTACTAACAGCAAAAGTCTCAAACTCTGCCAAACCACTGAAAAATCAAAGGAGGATGAGACAAATTCCATTTTTTGGCCAACTAATTGAAGCAAGGATTAAATAAAATAAGGGTAGATTGTGCCTTCAATAACAACCAGTTGATATTAAAAAAAACCCTTTTTAGTTAAAAAATGATTCAAAGGAACAGTAGTAATCTTAATACAAATCAATAATTGTATTCCCCTCAAGAGTAATGGGGACGTGGTGGCGCAGCGAGTTAATCCGCTGTTGCTGGGCTTTCGACCGCAAGGTTGGGAGTTCAAGACTGCGTGACGGAGTGAGCTCCCGTTGCTTGTCCCAGCTCCTGCCAACCTAGCAGTTCGAAAGCACCTAAAATGCAAGTAGATAAATAGGGACCACTTCGGTGGGAAGGTAACGGCGTTCCGTGGAGTCATGCCGGCCACATGACCATGGAAGCATGTCCTCAGACAAAAATGCCAGCTCTACAGGCTTTGAAACGGAGATGAGCACCGCCCCCTACAGTCGGTCACGACTAGACCATTCGGTCGTGGGGAAACCTTAACCTTTACAAGAGTAATATTCATAAGATATAAAAGCTAGTTCTCTGTTTGCTAATTACCACTGTGTACACATTTATTGTACCACAACTATTTTTCTCTTGATTTTGCCAATTTGGGAATTGCCAAATAAAATAGCCAATAAAATAGCCAAAAGGCAAGTGAGATATACCAGTATACATAAATCCAAGCAGAAATTAAAATGGAGCAGGTATGGTCAATACCAGCAACAAATCTCACAAGAAGAGAATACTACTTATTCCATAGGCTATAAATGTGGTCATGTATACCTTATATTAGTGAAAGCTAATAAACATCCTCATTGCTGAGACCTGGTCAACATCATTCACACACTAGTTACTTTTAATATAATGCAAAGCACTTCACATCAGAGTCCCCTTAAGGACAATTTGGAAGAATTCCATTTCTTGATTCTTAATGAGAAGTTGAACTGTGGTGTGGAATGTTGTGAGAGGAGGGTGAAATTGAGAATGAAGCAGGAGATAGACTTCAAGAAAGGGGATGTTTTAAGGGCTGTTTTAAAGGCTTGATGCGTGATACAAAAAGCAGAAAGAGAGTTGCGAATTGAATTAAAGGAGATAACTATAAGACCAGGAGGGGTTAAGAGTTTGCATGTCATCTCCTTCCATTTGGCTATAATGCATGCTGTTTTGGGGCAAGGTGGGGTGTTGTAAGAAGCCCTCCATCCTATAGTTTGGAGGCACAACATTCCTTTTGAGAAAGATGCAATACTTTCTATTCAACTATACAGGGAAACAAATAATGGAAACTACAAAAAAGAAACTGTACTACTATGTATATTGGCACTGGAAACCACCCCCTCTCCCCCAAATATACCTGGTCACCTGATTCAGCTTGTGCAAGTTTTCTTTCAATAGGGATATTTTTATCAAACAAGGACTCCCAGAATCAAAAAGGGAGAGAAGCATTCCCCTGGAGAGCCACTAGAGAGTAATTTGCACCTTTTGGGAACATTTCAGCAGGCTTTCCAAATTGAGTAAGAGCAGAAAGCGTTGAAATGCACAAAGATAAAATTATGCCCATTTTGGAGTATCCATGAAAGAGACTATCCTCAGGACACAAGTTTGGCCCAAAAGAACAAATGACACTTCATTTACTGTGAAACAAATGTGAAAAGCCACTTTGGGTGCTACTTTAGTGCCTCTATTTACACAAATGTAAATAGTGCCTCTTTAAAGTGCCTACTTTAGTGCCTCTATCATTAACACAAATGATTAGGGGAGTGGTGCCATTTTGACTTTCTTTGAAAATTATCTACATGACTAGTATAGGCAAAACAACAATATATAGGAAGATTTGTAAACGTTGAAGAAGAAAAAACTAATCATAGATTACATGATTAAGGTGTTCGGTACAACTGTACTGTACAATCTACTGGATGAGGGAAGGAAACCTGGTCAGTAATGGTATAAAATAAAATACAGTAGACACTACCTATAATAGATTTGTAGGGATGAAGAGATTATTTTTGAATTAACTGGAAAAATAATCTAGATGAATCATGCGTTGATTCAATGGCGTGCCTATTATAAGCAAGATGCACAGTATAGCAGGCCTTGAACTCTGTTGCTGAGGGGTGGCTAGATAGCAAAGTAGGCATTCTAATAGATTTGGAATTTATATCTTAATGGAAGTTAGCCCATGATGCACCAAACACTAGAGTAATCTGAGCCACAATACTGCATCTTACAGATTCAATGATGATTTGCAGTCTTTATAATTATGGCTTTTGACCTGAATATGGTCAGGTGGAAGGGACGGGGAGAAAAAATTGTGAAAAAGCAGTCAATGAATTTAAATCATATAGGTCTCAATTCAAGAAAATACTACAAATAGTAAAGAGAACATGAGTTCGATATGAAATTCAGTTGCCCTGAATTGTGCCAATGTTATAAGCAAGAACGGTGCCCCATTAAATGGAGAAAAGATTTGCAAATATGCATCTGTCAAATAGATCTCCTTTTTATAAAATGAGGTTTGGTGGTATGCAACATCAGAGAAGTCGGTAAAAGTGTATAGAAATACTCTGAACAAATGTTGGAAATGCATACAGCAAGAAGGAACATTTTACCACATATGGTGAACTTGTAATAAGGCAAAAAAAATTTGTTCCAGATACAAGTCACACAATGGAAGAAAAGTAAAAAGGCAACCTAAGCTACTTACAAAACTGTGGGAAGAGACAAGTGTCTCTTCCCTGTTTGCGATGACTGTTCCACTTAAACTACGCGCAATGCGACGGAAGTTCTCTGCACTATACATCTCCTCTTCTTCTGGCTCCTTGCTGTGGTTTCTGGTGTATGGCACCTGCAGAGATGTTACCACGTTCAGAAAGATGACAGACTGACATACAGAAGTATCAGCCAAAGAAAGTCATAGCAAATCAATATATAACTTGAATTGTAAACACCAGGAGATAATTTAAACTATTATTGTTCATTTTTTATTTCAGTTACAGAAAAACAATGTGTGGGGGGTGGGGAAGAGTTAACCCTATGCTAGTGCTATAGTTCTGATCTAATTCCATCCTTCTGCCTACAAGTGTTATTAAAAAATTTTTAAGGAAGATTGTGGCTTTCCCATGCTACAGGTAATTTAGTCCTAATGAATACTACATCACCTTTATTTGGAGTGGTTAAGGGAGGGTATCCTTATGAAGGACAAAGAAGGCTTTGTCCAAGTCCAAATCACTCCTCTTGGCAAGACCAGGTTTACTTATCTGAGGAAAGCAAGTGCTAAGCTGGGATATGAGCATGGCACCTTCTCCATCCTGTCCCAGGGTAGAAGCTCTGCCTCCAAGGGGCAAGGAGAAGAACCTTTTAAGCAAGGGAGTAAATGCAAGCACTGCCTTTATAGATGCTTCAAGATGTTTACTGGAAAGGTTCAACAAGAGTACAATAATTGAGGGTCAACGAAACAAGGTTGCTTCACCTGGGGTGAGTTCCGTCAAAGGATGTCTGCTAGGTGTTTCAGCCCTAGTCAGCTTTCTTCTGGGTAGAGGACCTAAGTTCCCAACTAAACTGCAAGGTCTGGGTGGCCAGATGGAAGGGGTAGCAAAAGGGGTGTGCCTGTGGCTTTGCCTAACCTGCACTACCATGCCATACTTGAGGGCCAAGTATGATACTCCCAGCCTTCCTCTCCCTCATTTCCTGTGGTGGCTTTCTCCTTGGTTCCGTTTGCCTCTTCCTCTTCTTTCTGGCTTGGTTCCTCCTTTCCTGTCTCTCTTCTATTTCCCCTAATAGTCTGGCTTGTCAGCTCTTCCCCCTCCCCCCTCCAACAGTTCTCTTTACTCTTCCCTTTGCTCCCTTCAGGATTCATTTTCCTTCTTTCCAGTTAAGTCTGCCTTGCTCCGTTTCCTCTCCTTAACTCTGGCTTTTCCCCAGTCTCTGTGTAGCAGCCCTTTTACCTTTTAAAGGTATCTTTTCCTTCTTATCTTTTGATACTAGCCACCCTGCCCCTCATGATTATTCCTGTCAGCATCTCTAACTATGTCTGGCGATGATGCCAACATCAGGCATCGCAGGATTTGCCAAGCTCAACAGCTTAGAGCAGCTCTCGCAAAGCTGCAGTGGGCTGTTGCAGCTCACATAGGGCAGCTCACCCCCAGCAAGCATGTATTAGTTGTGTATTTTACATCATATACTGGCTGTGTCCTGTGACACATTAAACCAGACATAGCATCATTACAATTGAGCGGAGTTGTACGCTGCTGAAAGCCTACTGGGCAAGGATTGTGACACTTGTTTAGCTGCAGTAAGTACCTCCAGATGTACTAGTTAAATAATTTCTTGCACACTGCTGTAAATAAGAAGACATTAGTTCTCAAATTAAGATATCTACTATGTAAGCGTTTCTAGTTGCTTCCATTCTCAATGAGAAATCAATTTTATACAAGTATTTACAGGCATGCCCCAGTATCTGCTGAGGTTCCGTTCTGGACCCCATAAGAACATAAGAAGAGCCCTGCTGGATCTGGCCAATCTAGTCCAGCTTCCTGTATCTCACAGTGGCCCACCAGGTGCATCAGGGAGCACACAAAACAACAAGATGCTTGAATCTTTGCACCTGGCATTCTGAAGTAGCCTACTATTAACGTAAGGAGGTTGCACAACCTATCATGGCCTATAGCCACAATGGACTTGTCCTCCATAAATTTGTCCATGGGAAATCTGCCCAATCCCTTTTAAAGGCATCTAAACCAGATGCCATTACCACCTCCTGTGGCAAGGAGTTCCATAGCTTAATTACCCGCTGGGTAAAAAAGTATTTCTTTTATCTGTTTTAACTCTCCCAACACTCAATTTCAGTGGATGTCCCCTGGTTCTGGTATCGTGATAGAGGGAAAAGAACACCTCTCAATCGGCTCTATCCCTCCCGTGCATAATTTTGTATGTTTCAACCACCGTGGACACCTGAAACCGTGGATACTTGGGACGCCTTTTTAAAGACAGGGGGACATCAGTGGTTTTGCTGCAACAAGGTAAAAAAAAAGATTTGTTTAATGTTCCCCTATCTTTTAACAGGCGTCCCAGTATCGATGGAGAACTGAAACCGTGGATACCGGGGCACACCTGTATAACTGTTCCACATTCAATATTTTATTCTTCTCATCTTCTGTTTGTGCAGGACCTAGCATTCTTCTAACACAACCTTCTTCCCTGCGCATCCGTATAACGCTGTGATACCTTGGAGACTGGAGATACTACTGTTCCATAAATGTTACGTTCGATCTCTGCGGTGGGTGTTTTTGAAAGACCGGTGCAAGCTGCATTGCATAACTTCCTTGTAGTTAAATTTGCAGATGCTGTGGGGGAGATAAAGAAAGTTTTGGGATTAAACTGAAGCTCTAGGTTCATTTCTGTGAAAAAATTTTTTGCCAGCCCTCAATAATCAGCACAGTAGCTAACTTAAGGAGGCAGTGAAATGAACAGAAGTCTCTATAACAAATCTCAAACTATTCCTTTACCAAATACCACATTTAAGGTCCAGAAACAATTGACATAACTAAAAAGGAAGACAATGTTTGCCCTATAGATTAGCAGTTGCATGAGTGCAAGCTAAATCACTTACAGACAGTTCTCTTTGTACACAAATTTGCTACCTGAGAATTCGTGTACTTGCAAGGGGCAGAACTGACACCTATGTCCAGAGGTGTACCAGGGCTTTTCTGCACCCCAGACACCCTGCATGACATCATGACATCACACATTTTGGAGTGGGGGGGGGCTCCTGCAGAAGCTGCCCCCGCAAATGACGCATTTCCCTCACTCCCCGGCTTGGGGAGCGAAGGAAACGCATGGGCGTTTCCTTCAGGGACTGCTGGGGCAATTTCAAGTCGGCCAGCCCTGGAGGCACCCAGGCAGGTGGCGCATTCCCCTTGCTCGGGAAGCGAACTGGACGCAAGGAAGGGTAGGCTGCGCCCTCCCCTGCAACTGGCACCCACTGCCCCCACACTGCCTCGGAGCACCCTTTATATGCCTCTGCCTACATCATGTTTCCTGTGATGCTGTTCTCAGCTATCCTCAACCTAAATCTCCCTGCAGTCTTCTGAAGGCCTCCGCCGAATTCCTGAAAGCTGCAGAGATATTCAAAATGGTGCCTGCAACCAGTGTGGAGCCCTATGAAATGCATTTCCCATAGATATTTCACACACGAGTCTGCTCTTCCCCTCCCAATTCCTCCCGCCTCTCCCCCTGCTCCAAAAACACTCACTGGGTGCCAGTGCAGCTGGAGTGCCGGCAGCCTGTCCAGCAGTTGGTGCTGAGGCTGGGCACATACTAGCACTGGCCCAGTATAAAATACTGTGCGCTATGTTTATGTTCTCATCTGATTAAAAAAACTTGGGCCCAATCTTATCCAACTTTCCAGCACTGATACAGTCACAATGCAAACATTCCTTCTACTTCGAAGTAGAGGCCTCCATCACTGCCCTCCCACCGGAGGATGCATTGCAAGCTTTGTTGGCACTCCTACATCAGCGCTGGAAAGTTCAATAGGATGGGACCTTCAGTTTAATTCCAACAATAATTACCACATTTAGTGAAGTGTTAGAAATAGGGCAGCAATGTGTTGCGACTAGAGTTCTGTAGTGTTTACCAGTTGGGAAAGCGGAAAAAATATGTACACAGGTATAATCTCTACTCTAAAAAGCAAAAACATGTTTATTATCTCAGAAACCCATTCCTTCTCCTTACCCAAAAAGAGAAGGAATGCAAAAACCTGCAGCAACTGCTTACTAATGGCAACAATGGAATGAATTCACATGCCATAAGCTGTAGTGCTATCAGCTCTCTGGAGGAAAAAAAACCTTAGTGTGTCCCCAAGCTAACAAATCACAGTATTAAGGACTATTAGTACATTGAGAAAATGGGCAACACTGACATCTTTGATACTGTATCATCACCACACCACAAAGAAAATGTCATAGTAACTGCAAATAAAATTAACCACATTAAATTCCTACCATGTCATTTCAACAATATAGGCTTGCATTATAGTTTCACGAACTTGTAGGTTGTCAAACATTGAGTGAGTAAAGGAGCATTTAACACAATATTTGAAAACATTGACTTAAAAAGCATTTCCAATTCAAAATGAAAAGGCCAGGAATAGGGCCTTCTCAGTGGGGGCTCCTTGATTATGGAATGCCCTCCCCCTGGAATTAAGAACTGCTCCATCTCTGGAGACATTTCGGTGGGATTTAAGACCTTTTTATTTCGAAAGGCATTTGGATAAGACAGTGGGCTGGTGGTTTTTTTTAATTTTTTAACCTTTTTTATGTTTTAATCTTGTAATTGGTTTACACACACACACCACCCTATATATATAAACAGACTACGTGTGCGTGTGTGCATGCAGTTCAGGAAACCCTGAACTGTCAGGGTTTCCTACTTCAGACAACTATTTCTCATTTTCAATTCACCATTCCACAAATCCTGCTTTTATTTAATGTTTAATGTTTTTAGTAATTGTTGATTTTAATGTTTTATCAAATTATGGAAGCCGCATTGACCCCCCTCCAGTGGGGAAAAGGGCAGGATATAAATTTTCTAAATAAATAACTACCAAGTTTGAAAATGTTTCCTTTTCTATTTTCACGTTTTTACATCGTGACAATATAGGCATGGCCAGGTATCCCACTGGGGTTCCGTTCCGGACCCCACCATGGATACCTGAAACTATGGATACTGGGGACGCCTTTTGAAAGATAGGGAAACATCCTTTGCTGCAGCAAGGTAAAAAAAAAAGGTTTGTGTAATGTTGCCCTATCTTTTAAAATAGGCATCCCAGTATCCTTGGTATTCGTGGATAACTGAAACCGTGGATACTGAATCAGTGGCTACTAGGGCACATCTGTATTAATAAAATGCATAGTATTTTTGTTAATCAATCAATCACTAGTATTGTTAAGGATTTCATATATTATTCTAAGATACAGCAGATAGAGGGATGTTCTTTTCTCTCACACACACCACCAGAACCAGGGGATATCCATTAAAATTGAGTGTTGGGAGAGTTAGAAAGGAAAAAAGGAAATACATTTTATCCAGCAGATAATCTCTGGAAGACCTTGCCACAGGAGGTAGTGATGGTATCTAGCCTAGGTGCCTTTAAAAGGGGATTGGACAGATTTCTGCAGTAAAAGTCCATCGTGGGCTAACGGCCATGATGGGTTGTGCAACCTCCTTACATTAGTAGTAGGCTACTTCAGAATGCCAGGTGCAGGGGAGTGGCAACAGGATGCAGGCAGAAAACTACAAATTGCATTTAATGATCAGGAATGGTCCTGGTGTAAACCCAGAACATGCAAAGCCAACATTGGCCTTTAGTCTAAATCAGGACACTTTCTATACTCTCCAAGGCATTTAATTTTTTAAAAATTTTTATTTTACATACACAAGGCTCATGATTTGCTCAAATATACAGTTGTACTTAGCATTTGCAGTAAAGCTTACCCATCTTGTCCAATGGATGCCAGGAATCATCCAGCCTTCCCAATAAGGATTGGCTTATCTGAGGTGCCTGCAGGCTAGCCTGATACAGAGGCTCCAGCTCAGAAAGCTCTTGTTCTGTGTCCTGATTCCACTGTGGGTGATTCTGAATGGGATCCTCCTCAAAGGCTCTTTGATTGGACGAAGGTGGCTCATTCCCAGGCATGCGAACCCAATTGGTATTCTTGCAGTCTAGCGGAGTACTATAATACCTTTTAACATTGTCTACCCAGTGGTCCACAGGCACAGATGCCACCAAACCAGCAGGATTTCTATCCTTCACCTGTCTCACTTCTCCCTCTTTGTTGAGCATTCCAGGGTGGAAATCAGGATCTACAAAATGTTGTTTCCCTCTGTTGCACAGCTCTTCTTTGCGTGATCCAGATTTTTTAGAAATTATATTGTGAGCACTAAAACAATCCACAAAGCTCAGTTCGTCCCCAAAACCCAGACATAAGTTAAATTGTTCAGCAGGCCACATTCCATTCTTTTGGTTTTCAGTGACTGGCTGCCTATAACCAAGGGATGGAGGATTGCTGAAGGATTCCTGCGGTAACTTTGACTTTGGAGCTCTCTGATCGCGACGGATGGCCACTTTCCTTTCATTCTCACAAGTGCCTTCCCTGTGAGAGACCCCCTGCAATTGCTGAAACTGTTCTGCAAGAGACCAAACAAGTCCCTTGGTAATGATTGTCTCAGGTTTCAGGGAGCTCCCACTGACAAATTCTTCCTGTGAGTGAGGTAAATTCTCATGGCTGTTTGCTCTGAGGTACCTATCTGCAGTCTGCAATGGATCTGGAGGACAATGAGGCAAAGGGGAGAGAGGAGCTGGAGTTACGACACAGTAAGCCCCTTGTTGAGCAGCAGTGGGCCACTCTGAAAAGGTTGATGGTTTGAAGCAAGGGCTACGTAGATCTTTTTTATCTGACGGTACTTGCACTGGATGTGAAGAAGGGAAAAGTGTAGGCAAAGATCCAGAATTTACCATGTTAAATTTCATTTTGCAATGTGGTATCAGAGAAGTTGTTATGTCAGGTACTTCTTCAAATTTACTGCTACCACTGCAATCCCTATCTTTTGCACTCATGGAGCAGTCTTCCTTGAGCTCCACATCACAGTGGATTTCATTCTCACTTTGAATAAACCTGTCACCTACCCCCTGTCTACAGGGAAAAGGAGGAGCTTGATCACTGAAACCAACAGAAGAAGAATGCAAGTTCAAAGAAGCCTTGTTAGAGGGGTTGTTTTCAGGAGGATGTGGGGGAAAAGACTCTGGATAAGATGACTGCAATTCATGATGGGAAGCAGATGTATGGAAGTAAGAGCTGGACCCATGTTCTCCTTCTCTGCTGGGTTCCAGTACTACCTTCTGCCTTAGCAATATTTGGAGCGAGCCAGTCTGTTCACTGAAACACACATAAAATAACAATCAATGATGGGCAATTCCTAATGGGGAAAAATGTTATATTTATAATTTAAAACGACACTCCAACATCTATTCTAATTCACCTTTAAACAAGGCAAATGATCAATTCAATTTCACAACACACCAAAAGAATCTAGGGCTCTAAGAAACTGAATTTTGGAACGGCATAATCCTCACTGAAGATCAGGTTAATGCAATACCTGACCTATGGACATCTGATAATTATGATAGAACACTTCTTCACCCCATTGGCCAAAACATTTCAAAGGTTGACCTCAGTCCTCCATATGCAAATCTGCAAATTCAAACAATTATGCAGAAGTTTTAACCAATAAGAACTACATGATAAAGCCAATTTTCCTCTTAACAGAGGTCATCATAATGTTTACTGGCAGAGTAACTCAGGCTGTAATTCTATATGAAATTTCATAGGAGTTAGCCCAAGTGAACACAATGAGACTTACTTCTGAGTAGACATGAACAGGATTGTGCTATAAATAGTTTTTCCTTTGAAGAAATGAATTAAATCCTATTACTTAAATAGTAGCACTTGCTTAACAAAGATAAAGATATATGAAATATAATAGATAAAATGTTTTATCTATTTTTTTAATCTGTAGAGGATTGTTTTAAGTGTGCCAGAATTTTCAAAATTCAGATTTTATAACTCTTTAATACACATTGTAGGCATCTGACTAAGTATAGTGTGATGTATTCGAAAATAAACCAGAATTTTCAAGTATAACCATGACAAAGATTTATCAGCATTTAACCTTTCAGGGTTCCCCCCCCCCAATACAAGACCTGTTTAGACACATATTCACAACTTAATGGACTGATGGAGAGGGAAGAGGGCAAATAAAGGTCAGATTTCAATTTAATGACTTCCTTCAAAGAAATGATTACATTAGAAGCAAAATTGATACATTTTTTTCAGAAAATATACAAGTTTCTTTCCTCCAGTCCTTCTCCCCATCCTAGTTTTTTTTTTAAAAAAAAACCTCCAACACAAAAAAATGACTTCCAGCTAAATTTTTCCAGCTAAATTTCAAATGGGTTAGGAGAAACCAGGAATAAGCAAGGCTGAGGATCAAACTAGGTCTATGACTGGAGTTTTTCTCTTTTGCAAAAAGCAATGAAGGGCTCCCAATTTGGATTGGTCAAGGACAGGATGGCAGGGCTCCAAGTATCCCATATGCAACAACTGCAGGGAGCTCATAATGATTTCTTAAGATTTCTCAAGATTGTATAAGAATTTTCTTCATTTCCGAAGAAAAACTCACTCTTTTCATTTTTGTCTTCAAACATCACTCCTTTTTAAAAACATTACTATCATCTATTTTCTCTTCTGTAACAGAAAACCTCTTTTGGTCAACAGGTAGCAATGAGTCTCTATAAAGACTTTTCCAAACTTTTATTTATTTCACAATCAATGTGCAATACATTGATTGTGAAATTTTTGGAAAAGGCTTCCTCCCAGCTAGTGGTTCTGTTAAAGGGAAATAGCATTTTTCAGCACTTGTGCTATAATTTCATGGTTGGGAAAATAGAATTTTCTAGAGCAGCAATTGAAATGGTTTCTGTGCACATCAAGTGCCATACTAACTGGCTAACACCCATGGCATTACTAGCAATAAATAATACACCAACCCCCCATACCAGTTAGCATCTTTAAAGAGAGAGAGAGAGAGAGAGAGAGAGAAGGAGCATGTGTGCTTCTTACTGGACCAACACATAGACTTTAAACATTTTCACAGAAAACGCTAGCAAATGCTCCAATGATATGGTAATCGCTTTGTAATAAGGTCACCTTCCCCACATAAATTGTATGAAGACAGTATTGGATTGGGGTTAGCACTATTTCACAACTGAAAACAAAAACCCAACTATTCTCACTCAATATCCGAAAGTTACTGAGGTAAATAATTAAATCAGTTGCTTGAAACAAACAGGGGAACATATAGTTCACGTCTTCTTTCCAGATCAGGCCCAATTCAGATCTGGAAGACTGCAATATTTTTAAGTCTACCTTGTAGATTGGGTCATGTTGCCCCCCTGTGGAGGGTGGCAGGTGGGCGGCGGCTGTGCTGGCTGCTGATGCTGCATGCGATCCTGAAGGCTCCGTGTTTTTCGGATACAGATTTGCAGCTTCTTATCGACTAGGGCTCTGCTGTGAGTGCTAGAGCTGGCATCATGCATGGCAAGTCTTAGTTTAGCTAAAAAGCAAAAGAAAACATAGCAGAAACAAAAACAAAACTGGGGAAGGGGAGAGAAAAACAAAAGATGCAGCAAGAACATAAAAAAGGAACATGCAAATACTGCCACAGAAGAGCTCACAAGGATGCATCCGTTCCCGCTTATGCACATTCAGGTTAGCTATGTGTCCAAACAGGTTAATCTGGACTGAAGGACAATGAAGTTGAACAATTTTTGTATTTTTTGTTTTTAGGCAACCTCTTTCTTCTCTGTGGCATGGGTCACTCTAACCCTCATGCAAGTAGTCATTTCATTTCAAATTATCATCTTCAACTCCAAATAGTTACATTCTAAATGCTAAGAAATCCTGTCAGGATATGAAATGCAAGACATAGCCAGTTGGGACACTTGCTAGCGGAGCCTTTTGTGAAGTCTGTATGTCACCTTCTTGTTCTCTAAATGATAAGAGCAGACTTCTACAAATATCCACCTTCCAAAGCCATGACATTATAAACCCAGTTTGTTTGCAACCTTGCTAACCAGCAAGAAAGGAATGGAGGACGGGGGAAGAAGAATGAGCCAATCAAAAATATAACATATCAAAATAAAGAAATGCAGCAGCACATATTCCCAAAAATCACAGCACACATTTTAAACTTCTCAGGATGCTAATGCTTCCTCTTCCTCCTGAAATTTCAACAGGTAAAGCACATGCACCCTTTTTCTGGGGTGACTAGGCAGCTTACTCTTTTCCTTTTAACTACATGCTGTAGTTTGGGAAATTCAAATCCTTTCATAAACCAGGCACATCTTTTGTAAAGGCTGAAAGGCAGGAGGGAGCATAAACTAAAAGGCAACAGTTTGCACCAAGGGGAACAAAGCCATCCCACACTCTCTGCTGCCTTATTTCAGAAGGAGCCCCTGTTATTACCCAGGAGTTGGGAGAAATGTTGAAACAAAATTCCAAGAATCATGGCACCCAGAAAGATGTCTCACTTTCAAGACTAGAACTCTTCCAACTGTGAATGCGAACTGACCAGTCAACCTAAGCGATCGGATTAGATATTAGTAAACTGTAAAAAGCGCAGTAAGCTGAAGCGATTTAGAGTTACTTACATATAGCTTCGTTACAGAGAGCCAAAGCTGCAACACAGTCTCCTTTCTGCTCTTGATGCAGTGACTCTTCAAAGACTGAATCTGCCTCCTGCACGGACCTCTCAAAGCCATCAGTCCTCCCTGCAAGGGGCAGTACTCTTCATTTTCATTGACATTCTTTTTCGCTTCCTTCCCCTCTTTACCTAAGCAAAACTCCTAACTACAGAAGGAAAGCTGTAGCCCTGTAACTTTACAACCTGCCGACACTACATTTTGAAGTGCATTTACCTGAGTCAGACAGAAGGCACGTTCAGAAGTGTAACAAGTCTGCAAAGAATGGCATCCAATTGTGTCTCTCCTTTGCATCTAAAGCAAGTGAGCCAGCAGATGTGCTGAGTAGGTGGCCAGGATCAATAGTGGACTGAATGAGGACTAATACACTGAAGCTCAAACCAGACAAAAAAAGGGCATTATCTTGGTAGGTGGTTCATCTGCCCAGGGAGGTGATGTTCAAACTGTTCTGAATGAGTTGTGCTCTTTCTAAAGCAGTGGTTCCCAACCTTTGTTGAGACCCTCCTTAAGAGGCTACCCTCTTAAGGAGGGAAGTGACCCAGCCGGGGACCTGTAAATAGCATTAATACGCACTTCCAGTTTCACTATCACTGCTGCACATATGTAAGCAAAAAAACTGTGTGCAGCGGTGACAGCAAAACCTGGAAGTGCGTGCTAACGCAATCTACTGGTCCCTGGTTGGGTCACTTCCCTCTTTAAGAGGGTAGCATCTTGACCAAAACCACATACACCTGCCCTGTGGGGGGGGGACACAATTCCCAGCTTTGGAACTGCTGTTCTAAAGTTTGAAATTTGGGGTGCTGTTAGATCTGATACTAATTTCATTTGTTCAAGTGACATGTGGCACAAAGCACTTACAGATGCAGCCCCTACTGACATCCAAATTGAATCAGTGCAATGCAGTTTCATGGGATTGCCTTTGAAGACTTCTCAGAAACTATAATTACTGTAAAATGCAACAAAGGTACTGACCTGAACCAATCAGTTGGAACATCTCGCTGGTTTGTACATTTTTAAGTCATTTGGTCATTATATTCATCTCTTTTCTGAAAGTTGCTCTGAGAATCCTTTTTAAAGGCAGGTAAAAATAACCTAGGGCTGCAATCCTATACATTCTTACCTAAAAGGAAACCCCTTTGAACACAGTGGGACTGACTTCTGAGTAGATATACATAATATTAAACTGAACATCAATAAAAGCCGATCTCACAAAAAATGGTTTCCCATTTACACCAATAGAAATAGCAAAACATGCCACTGTGATTAATATTTGAGCATTTGACCAGCAATTAGTTGAGGCTAAAGTAAAGTTTTCAGTCAATAGACTTTCTTCATTTATATAATATTGCTCAATGGTATTAGGATCCAGAAAAAAGCTATCCTTATGAAAACGTTGTCCCCACAATGGGAAATTCTCAAAGCAACTCCTATGGCAAGGAGGGGGAAAATCTTAGAATAATGTGTATTGCAGAACAGGCTATGTCCAAAGTGCACTTGCAGGCACTGAAGGTTATCTCTGGGGGCAATTCATGTTTTTGCCAGTCATGTAAATTAATGTGCCAAAAGTGTTCTAGGACATCTTAAATTTATTGTAGCATAAATGTTTGAGGACTGCAGGTCACTGCATTAGATGTTTGAAGTGTGATCCTCAGTGGGCAAGCTACATACACACATATAAAGAAAACACACTCTGAAAATAGGGACATAAAATGGCAAGAAATTCAAGAGGCCTAGTTTTGTGATGGGGTTAAAAATATGAAGATGTAACTCAGTAGTTCTCAACTGGTAGGTCACAATCCACTAGGGGAATAAAAAATTCACCACCAGCAATCAGCAGCAGCACAATCATTTTTTTTCAGACTGAACCAGGATGCCCTAGTTTTTGGCCTGAACCAGGAAGCGGTTTTTTCTTTTTACGAGATTTTCATCATGGAGATCATGCTGCTGCTCTCCCCCCTGCCCATGCAAACACAGGATTCCCAACTTCTGAGGAGAAGTTTGGGAACCACTAGTGTAGCTTGTTGTTTCCCCAACAGATTCCAGAGCATTACAAGTTAAGGACTTCCTTTCTGTATTCAGTTTCTAAGCACACCTAATAGCTATGGAGGAATGTATGTCAATGCAACAGAAGGTATAATTGAAACTGCAAAACTAAAAAAACCCAACCCAAATGCTCTTAGTGAAAATCAGTACAATTTCACAGAATGCATTGCCTTTCACCAGGGGACATCCGCTAAAACTGAGGGTTGGGAGAGTTAAAACAGATAAAAGGAAGTACTTTTTTACTCAGCGGGTAGTTAATCTGTGGAACTCTTTGCCACAGGAGGTGGTGATGGCATCTGGTCTTGATGCCTTTAAGAGGGGATTGGATGGATTTCTGGAGGAGAGGTCCATCGTGGGCTATAGGCAATGATGGATTGTGCAACCTCCTTACAAAGGTGGTGGGCTACTGGTACCAGGTGCAAGGGAGTGGCAACAGGCTGCAAGCATCTTGTTGTCTCGTGCCTCCCTAGGGCACCTGGTGGGCTGCTGTGAGATACAGGAGGCTGGACTAGATGGGCCTTTGGCCTGATCCAGCAGGGCTCTTCTTATGTTCTTATGTTCAGACCAGTCAACCCCAATCCCACCAGACAGTTTTCTTGCACAGATGTGTTACCCTGGTTTTGTAGCTCATCCAGATCCATAAACCGGCTGGGATGGGGATTAAAGCCCATTGCTGCCTCCAGTTCTTTTTCCCGCTTCCTTCGGAGTTCTTGCTCCTGAGCCCTCCTTGCCACTTCTTCTTGTAACTCATCTAGTTCACTCTTGGAAGAAACAAGCATTTCTCCACCTTTGGGGGAAAAAAAACACAACCACCACATATACACACAGCTCTTTAAAAAAAAGAAAAAAAGGACCACTACATTCTATTTAAATTATTTAATTAATTCCTTAATTAATCAATCCACTTAATTCCTTGGACTTTTTTAACCTATATTCGATCAGCTTTCTTAAATTTTCTTTAAAATTTCTTTTCTTAAATTATAGTTAAACTATAATTAAGACAAAGATTATGCTAAGCAAATATTACAGTGAAAAGGCATATCAAAAAGGTAATCTATTACTACTGGCCACGCTGCTGCTTCCCCATCTGTTGGGCATGCAACATTATCCTTTGTAGCCTTTTTATCTGCCACTCTACATAAGCTTCTGCATAGGACTCTACATAGGCTTCAATTGCTGTCTGCCTAACTTCCAGTCAGCCAGCCCTAAGCACCAGTCCCAACACACCAGGTTCTAATACTCTAATCTCAGAACTAGCTCTGCAGTGCTATTAAACTGCTACTAGAGGACTCTGACTACACTCCTGCTCTCTTTCCTAACTACTGACTCTGGTCCTTCTGATCTATGTTTGCCTACCAGAACTTAACATTCTAACTGCTTATGACTATGCACCTGCGTCTGGACTTTAGATCTTGTTCTGGTGGACCATATCCTTGTTTCCCAGCCCTTGGATGGAAAGTCAGCTTCCCTAGGTCTCAGAACCTTATAATCTAGTGCTGAACCCTGCTGAGGCCTTACCCCTGGATACACCAGCTCTGTCAGTTTAGTGCTAGGATCTGTCTTCTAACCTCTTATTTAAAAAAAATAAAAAATCAATTGCCCTACTTTTAATATTTCCTTCAGCAGTACACAGATCAAGTTTATTTTCTACTTAAGCCTCTGCAGTGTTTTTCTGTTATATTTCAAGTTTAAGTACCTGGGTCTTATACTGAAGTTTTGGTTATTTTCTAGCTGTAGTTCCATTTTCACTTCCTCTGCTCTGCCCAAGATCAGCTTATTGGCCCTGTTTGTTCCCTTCTCAGTTCACTACTACCAACTAATCGTAATCTTTATATGCCAATTGTAATTGCCCATACCAAGCTATGCTCCCTCCTCAATTTTGTCCTGCCCATGTTTGTGAGCTCTCATAGTACCAGAACGTTCCATACATATCCTAGCACACCAATGATTTTCAATAAATGCTCGGACACAACTTTTTCATGCAACAACCATGCAACCTGTTAAGCAATGTATAACTAGAACTATCTATGCATCTCTTTCCGTCACTGGCACATACAGGCATTCCTGGTATTCACTGATTGGTTATCTACAGTTTCAGTTATCCACAGATAAACAAACCTCTTTTTTATCTTGTTGCAGCAAAACCACTGATGTTCCCCTTTCTTTGAAAAGGCGTCCCGTCCCCGCAGGTACCCACAGTTGAGTCCGGAACAGAACCCCGACGGATATCAGGGCATGCACATCCCCAGAAGAAATCAGAAATTGCCTACACACTTTCAAGCAGAGTTTCATAGCCATACAAGCTTAAAATTCATGATTTTTAGGATCTGCTGAGTTTGGATGCCATTACAAATCTGGTTTGTTTGAAACCAAGACCAGAAATGTAAGTGAACCATACACCACTTGTGCTCATGTTCAATGCTCATGAACATTGTGCAAAGTCATGATTCTGTTTGATACCAAACAAGCCAGTGAGGAGTACGTGTAGCTCTGCATACGTGTTTGGCAATGACAAGAGTCTGATTACCTTCCTTTTCTTGTGCCTGTGAAATAACCAACAGATACAGGACTTACAGCAAAATCCAAAGCCCAATGCTAGCTGCTAGCATTGGCCCAATGGCAGCAAAGTTGGAACGAGAGCTCCAACCAGCACCCTCGCGCCAGCACTGCTGCCGCTGGGCCGAAACTAGCAGCACCGGCCAAAGCCGGCAGTGCGATGCTCCTACGCCACCTGACTGCAGTTGGCGTAGGGGTGTTCCTGGGCAGGGGGTGGGCAGGCCGGGAGGTAGGCTGGCCCAGGGAGGGGAATGGAGTTGGGATGTGGCCATTAGGCCACATCCAAACCCTTGGCCCCAGGTCATGTGACCCTGATTCAGGCCGCATGGCTTCCTCAAAGCTGCGCCTGCTAAACAGCAGGCGCAGATCAGAGCAAGCCCATCGGGGCAGGTGGCACCTTCCCAGGGGTAAGGGCACGAACATGCCCTTGCCCTGTGGAGGCTCCAGCCAGCTCCTAACGTGCACTGGATATGGCACAGCAACGCCGGTCTGCCCGCTCCAGCACAAGTTGGGATTGAGCCCTAATTTATGGTCTAGGGCTGCAGATGTTTTGCAGTAAAAAAAGGCATCTTACCATTACCAATGAGGTGCTTGTTCTTTGTCCAGCAAATGTTAGATGAAGCAGATTCTACTTCCAATATGCTGCTGCTGTGTGATTTGGGAATGTTACGCCAAGCAGGAACAGGTCGCTTCATATGAGAATCTCTTTGAAACGAAAATCAAGATATAATAATGGAATAATCTGACTTTGATTCTAGTCTCCTTCAGAATCAAAGACTTTTCTGTGTTATTGAAAATAACCTGCATTATTTGGGGCTGGTGTACATCTAATGCTGTCAGTTTCTTAACACTCTTTAAGTGTGTTAGTGGAACAGTGCAGTGTGCTCTCTCTCCTCTTGTTTCTGTTCACTAGTTTTGAAACAAGATAGTGCCCACATAAGCTTTTACCATAGCTAAGACTGGTAGAAAGAATTTGTGCCAGAGAGGGGCATGAAAGGGAAACGAATACATTATCTCACAGTTTGCTCTCAGTATCTTAATCTATATATATAAAGAAGAGCGTATGTATGTATGTATGTTCCATATAGGCTCCGCAATGCCTGGACCGACTCGCACCAAACTCAACATGTGGGTGCCTTGGCCCCCCCCGAGACCGTCGCTGCAGGGGGTTGGAACGGCTCGCGCCCCCACGGGCGGGGGTAAAAGCGAATTTGTGGTTCTCTATGGGTGGCTATGGGCTGAGCCACTGCATTGTGATGCGCTGACAGGGCCATCTGTATGGCTAGTGAGTCTGGTGAGATGGGGGGAGAGGACTCCCACTGCAAATACGTTTCCCGCAGGGAAACCGATACAGGGCCATCTGAAATGGCAGTTGCACCCATTTCCAAACGTGTTGTGTGGCTGGTGAGTCAGGTGAGATGGGGGGACAGGACTCCCGCGTGACAATGTTGAATAACCAATAAGATCTACAAATAACACTGGGGGATCAGGGATGGGACACATAACCACCCGGGCAACGCTGGGTGAATTTAAAACAACAAAAAACCCTTCCAGGGGTGGGTTTGCACAGCCAGGCAACAACCACTAGGGGGTGGGTTTGCACAACCAGGCAACAAACACATGCGGAATCTTCAGGCAGCAACTAAACTCTTTACAGTTGAAGACAAACAGCAGCAAATAAGTTTCCCGCAGGGAATCCTGTATGGCTGCTGAGCGGGGGGGGGGGGGGGT
>JAJKFI010000034.1:10876180-10913777 GCA_029204185.1 Lerista edwardsae
TATACAGGGCCATCTGTATGGCTGGTGAGTGGGGGGGGGGTCAGGGATGGGACATATAAACACCCGGGCACAAATAGGTTTCCCGCAGGTAAACCTATACAGGGCCATCTATATAGCTGGTGAGTGGGGGGGGGTCAGTGATAGGACATATAAACACCCGGACGAAGCCGGGTACATAAAAGCTAGTAAAGGAATAAAGAGAATGCTGTCTGCACAAGCATTCATATCACAATGCCCAGACACAATCTATCGTTTTAAGATTAACTACATCTCAACGTACAGCCAGCTTACAGTTTGTGGAGTAGCAACCTCATGCATATATAATGGCTAATGCTTGTAAGATAAGAAGCCAAGTGTCTCGCAGGTACAATTAAAATTGAACAATAAAAAGATGGTTTGATTACTTTTACAGATGAACTGTGGTGTCCCACAGTAGGAGACTGACTACCTGAGCACCAGATACCACCATATGTGTAGTGTAAGAACTAGAGATTTACTGTGACAGAAAAAACCAGAGGTTTGAGGACCACACCTTTGCATTTAGGAATTACATTAATTTTGAAGGAAGGCATTTTGAAATATACTATACAAAGAACTAACAGAATAATTAAGATTCTTATTTACATTCTTAACTATCAGAAGGCCTTTAATTTGATTCTCAACTTTTTAGACAAATCTTATGGGTCTTAGTTGCTGAGCAATACAGCTTTTGTGAGAAAATCTTAAAAAGGGACAGTCATCTAATTGTAGTTTTTTTGTAACTTCTGTCCAGGTCTCCATAGATTTAGAAACTGTAAAGGAAGTCGAGGCCTTCATAGCATTAGATTTTCATACCATCCACAATGTCAGTTAACATCTGTACTTCATTTGCAAGAATAGTATGGATCCTGAAATGTGGAGACCTATGGTTTAAACCGGTACCTTATTTCAAATAGCATTTTATCTGATTGGAAAAAACCTAAAATTTGCCCCCCCCATTAGAACAGCCCAAAATGCAAACAAGGGGCTGAAAACCCACAACTTGGGTTGATTTGCACATAGTGACAGATTTACTGCAACATCAGGGCCCTAAGCTTTGCTTAACACCATCACATGTTTAAAAAAAGCCTCATATTTGAGGCAAGGAAAGCACCGCTATTCACAACTTCGTTCCCTCATTCCTCCAACAGTATCATTTCCTTGCAGAGTGGAACAAGGAAGTTACTCCAAAGTAAAAAAAAAAAAAAGCAAGAAAGGTAAAATGTTGGGGTATGATTTCCCTATTCATTGTCAAACCATGTAATGTTTCATGAAAAGGATAGCATCTCAACTGAGCTTTAGATGTTGAAAACAGAGGCTGAAAATGCATTTTTATGAAACTTGCCTGGAGGTTCCTGAACTCTCAGACAGAGGTATGTCCAGACTAACTGGGCTGCTGCTGTTGCGTTCACTACTTTCATAACCAGACTCCATCCTTTGGATTAGACGAGGATGTTGATCTGTCATATAGTGCGAGCCCCGACCTAAAGCCCAGTGCTTATACCTGTTTGATTGGTTTGGTCTTATTTGAAAGACTGGCTCCTTTTGCAGATCTTCTGTAAATTCTTTATCTAAAAAAATATGAAAAAGATGTCAGAAGACTCATCTTTCATTCCCATACTCCCTATACACTTATTTCAGCTTCTTAAATGTTTTCTAATAAGCAATATTACATGCATGTTCAGGGACAGACACCTATTAGAGCAATTTAGGTAAAATATTTGCAGATTACTAGCAATCGGTCCAGATTTCGCTTCCTTTTCCTTCTAGACATTAAACTGTCAAGATGGACTTTAAAATGCTTTTAAAAGATTGAGGATATCCAATCTCAAAGGTTTTTATTTGATGTTTACTTTTAAAATTGAAATTATATTAAGTTTCTTTTTAAAAACTGGTTTAAAATAAAATTTACATATTAAAGAAGACTGATCATTAATGTGTCATTAATGGAACTTATCAGAACAGTGTGAAGATAAGGGTGTACAAAGACTCCCTGGAGCCTCAGGTGAGCCACCTTGTGGAGATCCTGGGGCATGATGTCAGTTCAAATAGCAGAGAATTAAATACTGATAACTGTGGGATCTGCAGGCAAATTACAGGAATCTCCAGTGTCTTGGAATGATACAGACATGAAGTCATGCCTCAAACAGATTGATCGATGTCAAGAAATCCCCCTGCCATAGGGCCACCATAGAAGAATGTAGGGCATCACCTTGCATAGAAATGTGTTCAGCCACTTGAGGTCTAAGACAGCTCAGACACTGCCAGTCTTTTTTGGAACTAAGAAAAGAATGGAAAAGAACATAGAGCACCTTTGGGACCAAGGAATATATTTGACTGCTCTGATTGCCAACAGTTGCTGGCTGGCTTGCAACATCAAGGACAACTTCTCTTTGATTTTTCACTTGATTGAGCTCACTCCAGAGGGTATCCTGACATCATTCTTTTTAAAATCCAAAAGTCTGTTGAGAAAAGCATCACTGGTATGCAAACCAGAGGAGCCAACCACAATTTATAAAAAGATAAAAGTTATGGACCCAAAACAAGAAACCGAGAATACAACTTAAGTAAAAATTGTGGTTTGTCAAAATCTCAGTTTTTAGGAATAATATCATCATGCTATGTATCATTTGATGCATAATTTCATGCAGAATGCATAAAACAAACCAGAGTGAAGTATCTATATTCGCTCAAAGGTTATGGCCAAATAACCAGAAAACAAAAATACAAATGTTTTATGGAACTCAATGAACGTGTCAACCCAGTGTGCAGCAGTGGTAAAGACTAATTCCATGCTTGGGGTAATTTAAAAAAAGGGTTGAGAATAAGGCAGCCAATATTATTATGCCACTGTACACTTCGAAGGTAAGTCCACAACTGGAATACTGCATACAGTTCTGGTCACCACATCTCAAAAAAGATATAGGGGACCTAGAAAAGGTACACAAGAGAGTGACCAAAATAATTACTGGGCTGGAGCACCTCCCTTATGAAGAAAGAATACAGAGTTTGGGGGTCATCAGGCTAGAAAAAAAGCACCTGAGGGGGGACATGATTGAGACATACAAAATTATGCATGGGATGGATAGAGTCGATAGAGGGGTGTTCTTTTTCTTCTCTCACAATATCCATTAAAGGGGACATCCACTAAAACTGAGTGTTGGGAGTGTCAGAATGGATTAAAGGAAATACTTTTTTACCCAGCTGGTAATTAATCTGTGGAACTCCTTGTCATAGAAGGTGGTGATGTTGTCTGGCCTAGATGCCTTTAAAAGGGGATTGGACCGATTTCTGGAGGAAAAGTCCATCACAGGCTACAGTCCATGATGGGTAGTGCAACCTCTATACTTTAGAAGTAAGCTACCTCAGAATGCCAGATGCAGGGAAGTGGCAACAAGATACAGGCAGCGATGGGATTAACAAATGACCTGGGGGAACGCTGGGCGGGACGTACGCGGAACTCCCGCGCGATTGGCTGCCCGTCAGTTCCGCCGCGTGGGCCGCCCAGGCCTCAGAGAGGGTGCCTGCTCACCTGGGGGGGCCCCCTGGGTGCCCGGGCATGCAGTGGTGGGGCGTGCCAACTGGGGGCAGCGGGCCCAGCCCACGGGGACAGCGGCGGGGCGGAACAGACGGGCTGCCAATTGCGCGGGCTGCCAATCACGGGCTTCCAATTACGAGTACATCCCGCCCAGCGTTCCCCCAGGTCATTTGTTAATCCCATCGCTGGACGCAGGTACCTAATTGTGTGTTCCCTGAGGCATTTGGTGGGCCACTGTGAGAAACAGGAACCTGGACTAGATAGGCCTTTGGCTTGATCCAGTGGGGCTCTTCTTATGTTGTTATTTAAACAAAAAAGTAAACTTCCTTAAGTCAGAAAAGACTAGTGGGACTGATTTTTCAAAGAGCCAATGAGATATTATTATGGCACAGTATGAACCAACAAGATATTAAGTGACACCCCCCCCCATGACCAGAATTGTATAAATCTTGGTTTTTAGGGATAATACCATCATGTTATATAGCATTCTATGTATAATTTAAGGGAGAAAGCAACTGTATTGAATTTTCTATGTTCTATCCAAAGTTAATGCCAAATAACCAGAGAAAAACACAACTGACTTAAGTAAATCCCCTTTTTGTTAGATAACTCTAAACTGACCAATGAGAGTGTTCTGAGAGCTAACAAGGTGTTATTACAATACAGCATAGAACCAATAAAATGTTATGAGTCAGCTCCTTTTTCCATGTATCAGAGAACATGGAAGCATACTAAAACAGAGAACATACTAGAACCCCTATTGTGGAAGGGTCATCAAGTTGGCCATTGGTGTTTTTTGTTTTGTTACTGATTTGCTTGGTGACCCGCACTGTTATTTATTAAAATAAATAAAGTTAGTGAGGTAACACCACGTGTTACTTCACTGGGTGACATCAACCATAGGGATGCCACTGGCAGAAGTTTGGGTATTGTTGATCACTGGGTTAGATGACTTTTAAAGTGGACTCTAAACATTCATAGTGGACTCTAGTCTATCAGTGGTTATTAACCATGATAGCTATATTGAACCTCCAGATGCAGAGCTTTGTCTACCAGACTGACTCGGAGCACTACCTTTGAACCCTCTCAACTTCAGTTCAAAATGATTCCTTTCTGGAACCCCCAGTGGATACTGAAATGAATGGAAAAACAAAGACCCACATCTAGGTTTCTTGCTCCCCCATTGTCGACCTTGAATGTATTGGTATAGGTGCGATACTGCAATGTTTCTCAAACTGGGTTGGGACTCACTAGGTAGGTCGAAAGCCAATTTCAGGTGAGTCACACAGCACCTAGGACAGGCATCATTGTAAAAATGGGAAGATGGGACACTGGAAAGGGAAGGGGTGTCTGGTTATTTTGCTTGTGTCAAAGTTATACATAGGCTTTCTAACTTTCTGATTTACTTTGCTATTGGAAAACGGCAGAGAAATAACCCAATTTATTGCTGCATTCTCAGAAGAGCAGAAGGCTGGCATCACAATGACAGCACTTCTAGCCATTATATCACTTCTTGTGGTCCCTGACAGACTGTAATTCTAAAAAGTGGGTCCCTGTGCTAAAAGATTTGAGAACCACTTCTATTCTGCATTCACTAGATGGAATGAATAATAGAATATGGGAAGGTGGGAAATGGGATTGTGGCCTTTCCCCCTTGTTACAAGGCATTTAAAGATGGAACCCAGTATCAGTGGTTTCCATCTTTAAATGGTCAAATCAGTGGATTAGTCAAATACAGTCAAATCAGTGGATACTAAGGTCCCACTATATCAGGTAATTTTTCCTTTTGCTTGGCTTTTCAAGTTGTACCATCACTAGGAGGCTCCGCTATCTTCTGAGTGATACTTGGAAAAAAGTACTTTGCATACAGAATGCATTTTTGTGCTTTCTCTCCTTCCCAATCTGTCACCCATATGCAGGTTGCCAATTTTCACTCTCATCACCCCATACTGGTTCTCCTAATGAACTCTTTCATCCAAGCATTGAATAGCATTCAAATAGCATTATATAAGCATTCTTAGTTTTAAGTCTTCATGCTATTTCTCTTTGGTATTCACTTGCATTAGTAACAATTTTCATTAGAACGATAGTGAGCAAGGAATTATTTGCTATTCCCATTGCCCAGTCCAGACAAATGTGCTCTGTGACTAATAGCAAAAGTATCTCAATTAAATATCTCCAGAGCATCATGTACAAATTTATACATCCATTCTTAGAGACTATTTCTTGCTTTACTTGTGTTTGAGCCGACTCCTGATAATGAAACATGTTCTGGCCTAGTAAACTCTGACTCTAATTACAGTGTGTAGGTATGTGGAGGAGTATGGAGAGATGGATGCCTACTTTCAAAGTGATGTACAGCCTTTCATTTTCAGCATTTTCATTAGAATGATAGTGAGCATGGAATTATTTGCTATTCCCATTGCCCAGTCCAGATGAATGTGCTCTGTGACTAATTAAACATCTCCAGAGCATCATGTACAAATTTATACTTCACCCATTCTTAGAGACTCTTTATTGCTTTACTTGTGTTTGAGCCAAGTCCTGGTAATGGAACATGTTCTGGCGTCAGTTCTAGTAAACTCTGACTCTAATTACAGTGTGTAGGTATGTGGAGGAGTACGGAGAGATGGATGCCTACTTTCAAAGTGATGTACAGCCTTGCTAAAAGTGCTAGTTTAAGCAATCATATGTTATGCTTAGTCTTTGATTAGTCAGAATTTGTAAGGGGAAACATTAATGAAAGACTCATACAAGTGAAGCCTTTGTTTCTAGTTGTTGTTTTGTTCCCTTAAGTCACATAAAGCTTTTTTAAAAAATCATCTTTTTGTTTGCTTTGGATTTTCTCCTCTTCTTTTTTCAAATGTCAGCCCAGAGCAACTGTATTTTTAAGTGTATATTAAAGATTCAAGATGTAAAGATGACTTGGGAAGGCAACGCAAACCACCCCATACAACAAAATCTGCATAGTAAATGTTGCAATGCGACATCACCCCCGTGAGTCAGTAATGCTTTGCACAGGGGACTACTTTACTTTTTTTATTACAGATTTTATTCCCTCGGAAAAACAAACTTTAAATAATGTTGATGTTGGTAGACAGGCTACAAAAATTTTTATAGGCTAGTAACTTATTTCATGTAGAACTTATTTGTAAGACTTTTTGTACATGCAAAACCTTGAGATTAAGCCAGAACTTCCATCAAATGCATGAAAGTAAAGCCTGCCTTTCTGTGCCTAAGAATGAGTCTCAAAGAAAAATACCTGAGTGTTGCAGTCAATCATTGTAAATAAATCATTGTAAATAAAACAAAAATAAAAATATTGTGACAATTAAATGAATACGTACAGTTGTCAACTGCATAGCATTTACATTTAAGGTACAAGTTAAACAACTTTAAGTCCAATTGACTTCAAAAGGAACAGAACTCCTGTGCTTTATTCACTTTCAGAAGTCAGTTCAAGTTAAGGATTAAAATCTTCAGCTGTACTGTGCCCTTCATTCATCTCATGAAGAAATGGTGTTCTACCCAATTAATGCCCAGAGTTCTCCGTAAATTGAGTTAGTAATCTTGCTTAGTTTTTTCATACATATACACATCAAAAAGCAAATTAAAATCTATTAGGTTCACAATCTATTAGGTTCACAATAGTGCATCTTATCTCCAAGCAGATAATTCTGTAGTTCAAAGCAGAGTCAGCTTATTGTGCACTTAGGTTTTATAAAGGTTTCATTTAACACTGCAAAACACTGTTATGTTAGTTTGCATGCTTGTTCAGGAAATATATGAATTACAGAATGGAAAAGCCATTACATCTCCAAATCACAACTATCTTTTTAGTACCAGTCTACCTTGTCACCTACAATATTTAAGAACACTATCTAAATTAGATGCATCTTCCATTCCTGACGGTGGAGGAGTAGCCACATGCTTTATTACACCATGTAACAGGAAACCTCTTTCCATATTCTTTTGCTTTCAAGCATCAAAACACTGTTCTCTCAAAAATAGCTTTACGTTTTTGTAATTTAAAGTGGTACATATACCATGTTGGCATTCCATTTTCCATTACTACGGATCAGCCTTTTTCTTGCCTTTCCGATACCTTTCTTAAGCCTGTTTACCTCTATTTACTCATTCAATTTAAATGTCTAGTTCTTTATCTCTATTCCTTTCATATACCTGATGCCCATTTTTCTATCTCAATTTACTTTTTACTGGTTTCCATGGCTCTTTGTCGATTCTTCCAAAGGTACTCACTTTCTCATCTGATCACCAAATCAGCCTCATTGATCCATTTGAAATTCAAACAACCGGTTTCAATCATTTATTGGAAACTTTGAAACTTTTGGAGAATGAGAGGGCTAAATGGCTTCACCATTCCTTTGTACAGGTTTCTGGTTTAAGCTTCTGAAACCTCTCTCCTAACCATTCATGATGAATAGCAAGACTAAAGTGCATACATCCTGCATTTCACAGAAAATTTTCATTAAAGACCAATTTTGGCCAAATAATTATAGTTTCCTCTATTAGCCCTGGTTAAGTATTTTTATACCTGCCAATCTCACCATCAGACATTGCAAAAGTAAGCAGATTCTTTCAATGCCTCTAAGTCTATTGTCTAAGGTATTGTGCTGTAGAAGAAAGCATCACAAGAGCTGTGATGCGCATATATATTGAATGCAAGGAAATCCTCATTAAAAAGAGGGAGATCTCAGGTGCTTCAGAACCATTTCAACAAACACTTCTCTTGCTATGGTAATTCCAGGATCAAAATTTAAGAGGACAGTTAATTACAAAATAATGCAAAATACTGCAAATTTAAGTTTCCCTCATAGATTCTCAAGTGCTAAGCTGACAGGATGAATAAATGGTCTAGCCATTTAGTAAATGACTTAGTAAGTCAACAATGTAACTCAACACCACTGCAGACGTTTCTACATAGTAGCTATGAAAAACAAATACATTTCCCATTCCATTCCAACTTGCATCTCTCCCATATTCTCACCTGCATCTTCAGAGAAGGGGCTGAGCTGTGTGTAGCCACACTGTTTCCGCTTTTCTTTACTGAAGATGCTGTCTATGTTTAGTGATTCCCTTTTGGGTCTCCAAGTTGGACGGTATTTGCTAGATGAACTTGATTTAGATTCACTACTGGTACTCTCCATTTCCCAGTCTCGAGACTGAACAGGCAGAGCTCGGGGAAGGGACTGCACCTCAGCCTGATCCTTCCCTCCACTTGGAGAATTCTGGTTTGTCTGCGATGGTCTGTTGTGGATCATGTTGCTGACTGTCTCTTTAAATTCCCTCAGCCTGCTGGTGCTGCTGGATGTCTTAGGGGCAGTTCTGGGGGCCTGTTTCTCCTTCAATGTTTCCCCTACAGTTTAAGAAAAGAATGAGAAGGCAGAGTGAGCAACAGAAATAGCTTCTTTTCCAATTAACAAATTCAGATCATCATCCAGAACTGACAGTCAGAAAAGAAAGCCTAATCCATGCCTCAAACTAAGCCAGCCGCACGGATGAATCAAATCATTCCCCTACCTTCACTGTGATATCCTGATGGCTGTGACTCATCCCCCTTTTTCCGAGACCTGCTGGAACTCCTCTTACGCTCCGTCAGTGACCCCTTTTTGGAAATATACCTCTGATTACATTCACTGTCAGTCAGGTGTCCTGAAGGAAAGAATTGAATATATTTCAGGTGAGACGTGCATTCCAAATTGACTGTTCAGCATTCTAAGAATAGTAAACCCTACTCATTTGCTATAGCCCACAGGCATATAAAAACTGCCAGCTAATGCTTGAGCATGTACAAAATATAAAAGTATTTTTTAAAAGAGCATGAGAAAAACATTTTAAGATGCAAACTGAGTTTTAAAAGAACAACTCTGAACTTAGAGGCTGTGGTTAATTAAGTGGCTAGTCAGCAGGGATTGAAAGCACATTTTTCAGTCATAACACTTCAACACATCTAATGCATACACATCTCTCAGAGCAAAGATGGCTGCACTCACTCTACTCTTTTTACTGCCCCGCTTGCACACACGTTTCCTTTTCTTGATATTATGACCCAGCTACAAACAGTGTTTCCACATTAGCACGATTTTTCTACGGACATATTCACTAGGCCTTGTATTTTAGGAGATTTAGAATACAGGCATGTCCCTGTATTTGCAGGAGTGCCATCTCAGAACCCCCGGTGGATACCCAAAACTTCTGATATGAGGGATGACCTGCCCCTGCACCATGGTCTCTCTGAAGAGAGGGGGGAGGAGAGCAAATGGCTCTTCTGAGCCCCACATAGGCTGCACACATCTGCCTATGGCCTCTGCAGGGCTCAGAATGCCTCCTAGAAGCAAAAACCCCACAACTTCCAGCTTCCCTGGCTTCATTATGCTTTGAAAGGCATAAAAATACCACTTCTGGTTTTCGGCAAAATCCATAAATTGTGGGGAGAGGGGAGTTGTCTCTAGGACACGCATTCTGAGGGCCCCAGAAGAGCCTCTGAAGGGCCTGCAAGGGGAACATAGGGGAGTCCCCTGCATCCATGAAAGACTGAAACTGTGGATACAGTATTACACAAGTTATTCTTTAAACAAAGAAACCCATGAAATGGCTGACAGCATGTTGAACAATATGATAAGGGATCATTCATTTCCACATTGTGCTAGGTAAGAATTTTTTTTTACCCCTGCTAACTGGACAAGAGGCACTTTTTCCAGTGGTGTTCCTCTTATATTTAGCAGGGGGAGAGTAACTGTCCCTCTTCACCCCTGCGCAGTCTTTCTAGTGGCTGTTGCTGGCGGTCTGCCTTTTTTTAGATTGTGAGCCCTTTTGGGACAGGGAGCCATTTAACTTTATTATTACTATTGCCTGTAAACCGCTTTGTGAACTTTGTGTTGAAAAGCAGTATATAAGTACCTGTTGATTGATTGATTGATTATGCTAAGGCACTTTTTGCATCTCACACAAAGGCAGACATATGACCAGGCAGGAAAATATTTCCATATCCATCCCTGAATCTTCCACAACACTCTGCTTCTTATGTTGCAACCCATCATTTGTATTTCCTTTCACCTGAGAATGTACCCTTTGTTCCCCAATCCTCTGATAAAAGAAAGGTTATTTTTGAAAATAAGGTTTCTATACCATCTTTAAGCCTTCTGCACAATTTCATTCCAGCTAACAACTATAGAACAGGAAACTGTCTTCTACATAACTAGTATATACAGTATATGTCCCAGTTTTCTGGATTCCTGTTCTATCCCTTACTCAGTGTAAAGCTTGATTCAACACTACAACTACAGTGAAAACGAAGCAAAAGTATGAACAAAATATAGAAAGTCATTTGGAAAACAGTTTCAGAAGTAAAATCAATAATGGGAAAGACTTAGTAGATATCTATTTCTTTAAAAAAATATTAAAGTCAACAGATATAAAAAGGAAAAAAAAATAAGACAGTGACAATTTACCTATAAATTAGGGAATTTACTATATAACAGTGGTATATAAATTTCCAATAAATATAATAATAAATTCCCATTCTTGGAAATGGCAAAGGAAGCAACTATCATACGTGGACAGCATCTCATTGTGCCTACAAGCAAGGTCAAGTTGCTCAGATATCATGGAGAAGATCTGCCTAGATTTCCACACTGAGTCAAGCAAATAAAGTCCATTCAACCCTATGGACTTATCCACCCCTTTTTCACAACATTTCAGAAACATATTTTAACAAGAAAAAAACACCACCATAAAACTACAATGCATTTAATCTTTGATCTAGGGCAGTGATAGTGAACCTTTTGAGCTTGCTGTGTTAAAAATGCCTAATCTGACTGCTGGCATGTCACTTCTTCCTCCCAAATGAAAGAGAAACAATTATTTACATATTCATTTATTTAAAAAAAATTCAGCCCAATCATGTATGGGATTATGCATTATACTAAAAAAAATCAAATAATTACAAAAAGGAAATACTAGTAAAACAAACTCAGTTGTCGGGTGTTGATGAACTCTGGCATATCATCCAAAACATTATGGCGTGTCATAGGTTCGCCATCACTGATCTAGGGGCTAGAATGTTCCAATGTGCTCGCAACTGTTTGGACCATGTCCTTTCCCAGTGTAGCTCCATCGAAATTAGAGAAAGTTCCAAATGCAACCAGCAACAGTGAGCATGAATGGCAATTCTCTCTCTCTCTCTCTCTCTCTCTCTCTCTCTCTCACACACACACACACACACACACACTGTGCTTTATAACACTGTTTGCACAATTTCAAATAAAAATCTGGATAAAAACACATAATGCCGCCATTTTAATCAAGCAATCTTGGAAAAAATATCACCAAAAACAAACACCCCTAGCTATAAGGCATGTTTGCACTTCATTTTGAGTCTGGGAGGCTGGAGCACGGATGTACACCAGCCTCTCTGCGTAGCTGGTAAAGCCAGCCAAAAGAGGCCACTGGGGGACGATGACTAGGGAGGGTGTCATGGAAGCAGTTTGGGATGGGACAAATCCCTGGCCTGGTCATCATTTCCCAGGCCCTCTCAGACTTGCATCAGCGATTTCACTGGCACAGAACCAAGGAGACCTATTGGGAAAGCTGCTGCGTGATTTGGGGTAAGGGAAATTAATTCCCTTTACCCTGGGTTGCATGGCATCCAGTCCCAACCCCACACTGGATATGGGACAGGCCAGCTGGCCTCCCTGTTCCAGTGCAGGTTAAGATTGGGCTGTGTGTGACTACTTTCTTCCACATATACCAGCTGATTCCCTTAAACTGTTTGAAGTGGCCCTCCCTGCATGTGTCACCCTTGATTGAAGCCAACTAGGCAGCCTTCTCTGCGGCAGCACCACAACTATGGAACATCCTCCCTCTTGATTTGAAAATGGAGCCCCTCTGGGGTTTTCTGGAGGAGGTTAAAAACATTTTTTCTCATTATGGTGTGGTATGGGGGTGTATTTATTTTAGGGGGGAAGCAGGGGTTGCTGCTAATCTTGACTGCTGCTGTCTTATTTTGTACCTATTGTGTTTTGGCAAGATACTTTATTGCTTTATGTTGTGTTATCTTTTATGCTGCTTTTATCTGCATTATGTCTGTACTGTATTTATGTTGCTGCTTTATCTGTTTTATTTATGCTGCTGTTCCTTGTTTTATTGTCTTACTGAGCAGTTCAGGATTTTTATTTTATTTTATTGTTAACATTATCATTATAGTAAAACACAAATAAGCTGTCTTGGGCACCCCCACCCCGGTGAAGGAAAGGCAGGGTAGAAATGTAAGTAAATGTATGTGTAACATATCAAACTAATTCATTGTGGCATGATGGAATAGACAGATTTCAACTCCCCTTTCTCCTTACAGAAAGCTCACTGGCTCTTACTGGCTGCTAGAGTACTAGGCTCTGATATGCATGGCAGAAGCAATAGCAACTGAGAGCTAACTCTCTCAGGGGTATAATATTTATCTTTAAAAACTTGCATCAAAAGCAATTACTACTATTTTCCAGATTCCATGAAAGAAACCCTCAAGTAGCTAAAAGCTAAAGCTGCCATTTTGATATATTTCTACAGTTTCTTTTTAAAAAACTGAAATATTTCAATTTTAAGGTTAACAACTTATCCTTCATACCAAGCTCTGCTGTGAGATCAGTCATTTTCTGGATCATGAACGGGAATAACTAAGCCAGATAATATTTGTCAACTGGCAAAAAGGTATGTTTTGGCTGGCTGAACCTTAATATCAGTTTGAAAGCATGAAGTTAGAACATCCACTCTGACTGGCTAAAGGGTTTTTATGATAAATCAGTCTGTTAAGGCAATCTCATTTCCACAAGGAGGATTCCTAGAAAGGTTGTTAACCTTAGCTATGACCTTGTTGGCTTCCTGTTGGAGAATAAAAGATCTCCTGTCTCTCTGGTGATCTATATAAACCACAGCAGACATGGCTAAGAACTATTAATCCCTGATATTATCCCAGCAGGACCTGAACACTAACCTGGTTGTCTTTAATGCCAGCTAGTTGAAGCTTTATTGGCTATGCCTGTAGATCAAATCCCCAAAAGACTCACTCCTTAAGATGAGTATCTTACTTTGAAAAAGACTCACTGTGGCTATCTCTTTGCTGAATCTGAAAAGAAACTATGTTGTGAATACTCAAACCGCCTCCATGACCTGACTCTGTAGGTATGCTTACAGAATTGCAAGGTGAAAAGCAGAAGGAGTATCTGAAACAAACACAGAATCCAGACGGATCACTTTTCATCAGGAGACCATCATGCCTAGTATTTGATGCTGACCTGTAAAATCCACCTGTCATGAAATTGTGGTTTCATGGGAACCTTGTAAGTTGGAAGAGAACTACTCGAGTGTAAGTGGTTCAGGTGGGGGTGATTAGTCTATTGAGATAGAGATAAAAGCCTCAATGAACAGAACCCTCCGTCTGCTCTCATGGAAGGTTAGCCTCACCAGTTGCTGTGGAGGCTGGTTGTAGTTAGTGAGGTAAAGGATCCTATAGGTATTCTTTTCTTTCTGGGTTCCTCTCAGCTAAATTAAATAGAGGGGTTGATTATTGTTATTTTAAAATTCAGGTTTTTATTACAGAGCCTCTGTAGTTCTATTTGTAATTTTTAATGTACCTTAATAAAATTGGGTTTTACTTCTTTTATTTGGTTCTCTTTTAGGAGGGGTTTTTGCCCAGGAACTCCCTTTGTGTGTTGGGTCTGGGCTGGTGGCAGCAGCGGCTACACCAGGGGAGGGGAGTTGCACCCCCCCCATCATAACACCACCTGTGCCCAATCAGTGTCCTTACTGGACATTGTCATCAATATCATCATTTTGTTGAGTCCAGTATCTTTTGTTTTGCATTGGACGAATAAAGCTCTTACTCAGACTGAAAAATGAAGTATCTGAGGCAAGCAAGAGAGGTCTGGATATCACTCTCTTTCCCCATACAAGATAAAATCTAGTCTGTATCAAGATAACATGCAATTCCTGTACACTATGGTGTCCCATACAGTCTACAAGAACCTTCTTAAAACACTCTTAGGGTTGGCCAATTAGAAACTTCGAATATCAACATTTGGGCAATAAGCAAAACAAAACAGTTTCCAGGAAACTAAGGCTAAAGGGTTCTGATATGGAGAAGTGTATGAAAGACTAATACATGCCACAAGTGATCTGAACCTTGGTATTGCTACTATGATTTCAGAACAGAAAACTCTGCAATAATTTTTTTCCTCATGCAGCGAAAGCTACTTCAGGCTTGAAATGCTATTCTTTACGGTTCCAAGTAACTTACTATTAAATGGCTATTGGCGCCTTGCTGTGAAGTCAGATCACAAATATGACCTGCTGATGTTTGGATTAAAACCTCTTTCCTAGAAATACACTAAACTGTTCTTTGAGTAACACAACAACTGCAAAGCATAGTGCTTGGAAACAGTATTTTGTATGCATTGATACAATCGGGTCACTTTGGTTTACAGTGCTGAAAATCTTTTTCCATCATGTGCCTCAGTTAACACATACAGTGCTATTGCTAATCTCTCAAGGGGTGAAGATAGCTGCTTGATCAGGAGATGAGGGAGACTGGGAGCTGTCATCCTCCTCTCTTGTGTTCATACTTGAATGGCTCATCCTCAGAGCTACCATTCAAAGCTTGCCACACTCCAACGCTGTACTTCATAAGGGGAAGTGCAACGCTGCTTAGGAGAGAAGAGATTAAGTGACAGCTCTTGTCCTCTGTGCCTGATTTGCCTCTGCAACATGCCAAAGGAAAAAAAGGAGGCAGGAGCAATCACATTGCTTGTAAAATGCTGAAGTTACAATGTTACATAGATGGGAAAGGAGACACTCTCTTCAGAAATTACTAATAACACATTAACATCAAGGTTGCATCTGTGAACTCTCGTTGTAGCTGCTGAAAGGATGCAAAAGCTAGGCCAGCCAGTTGTCTTCTCAGCCTGCTCTTTCCCAGTCTCCTTTCCCTATCCTTTCTGTCATTTTGAACTAAGGTTGGCATTTTCCTCCACTGGAGGAGGGTGGATATGAAAGGTATTTTGGTATTTGGCCTGTGCTTCAAGAATGCATCTTCCTCAGCTGTCAAGCTGGCTGAAATAGCAATGGTGCAACCCATGACAATCACTTCATTTTCTGTGAAGAATTTTTATTCAAAGTCCTTGAGTTTGAGGAAAGGGCAAGGAAATAAATTTGTTCTTTTTTTGTGATGTTTTACCTTAGCAACCCAACCCTGCCAGTAGTCAAGAGGAGATACTAGTCCAGATGTAACTATTGCTTCCCTCTGACACAACAGGAGAAATGAGTGGAGTGCAAAGTTGCTCTGGGAAACAGCTTCAGCGGCTGAAGCCACTTGTCTGAGTGACCAGTTAACACTCCGAACGGCCACCCGCCGGTCACTTTGAAAAGCGGCAGCGAAGCCACTTGGCAGAGCGGCCAGGCACACTCCAATGATGCGCCCGCTAGTTCCACCAAGAAACAGCTGCAAAGCCATTCAGCAGTTTGGCCAGGCATGCTCTGAAGTGCAGCCTGCTGGTTGCTCCAAGAAGCAGCTGCGAAGTCACTTGTTGGAGTGGCCAGCACACTCTGATGGGCACCTGCTGCTTCTCAGAGAAGGTGGCGGCCCTCTGAAGCCCCACAAGTCTGCAGAGGGGGGCGGCATCTGTTGGGGGGCACACCCCTGGAGCACTAACCCCCCAGGATCACCCCTGACACACCCACGGGCACTGACCCCCCAGGATCACCCCTGCCAAGAGTTCCTTATCACCAAACAGGGGAGCATCACTGTCTGTTCTGGTGCAAGTAGCAGAATGCTTCAGTTGGCACAGCTAGAAGAGATGCAACAAATCCCACCAAAAGTCTTATCCCCTAACTCTCTTTCCTTCTCCTATAGTTATGTTTACAATAGTAAGATGCAAGTGGGGTTACTTCCTACAGGGCTTCTAGAACAAGACAATGCAACATGAATTAAGCAGGAGCAGGTTTGGTTTTGAATAAGAACTTGGAAAGAAGTATAAGAAATGAGGACTCTTACAAAAGACCAAGGGAAAGACCTATGCATTATGTGGGGTACTTACTGTTTGGTCCATCTTCACACTGAGTTTTTCCATGTGAGTTCTATAATGTTCAATATAAATGATGGAAAGAGTTACCTGTGTCCCTGCTGCTTTGTGATGCTACATCATTTTCCATGTTGTAAATGACAGTTCCCTGAGAGTCAGAAGAGAAGTGACTGACCACAGATTCATGGTGGGAATGTTTATAGGGATAGCTGTCTGTAGAGGAGTCTGTCCTAGTGTCACTTGCGATAGAAGGCTCACGCCCTGTTAAAAGAAATTACATGAGATTTAGAACTACAGATCAGAAAAGGCGTAACAGGAAATAGGGGTCAGAAAGTAAAAACACCAAAATTAAATAAAAAATATAAGTGAACAATACATCATTGTTACCACATGTGTTCGAGGACATATATGCATTCGGTGTAGCAAAGACGCATTGTACAGGACTGTGATCACTGGACATGTGCTATCCACTCCAGACCTTGTACCCAAAAAAGTGAGATCAAGTCCAAAAAACAGTTCAAAATGAATACCTTTCATTGAAAGAATTAACTGACAATAATTGAGAAAGGGAAAGAAGACATAAAAATGGCAACAATAACAGTAATTAATTGTGGCACCACTAATAAGCCTAGTGGCAGCGTGGGTTGGTGCATCTGTGAGAAAATTAGTGAATGGATGCTAATCCCTCAACGCTGCTCATATGCAAAATCAGATTCTACCAGGAACTCCTTAGTAATTGTGGAACATGCATGCTCTAAGATGAACAGGAGAAAGCTAATAAAATATTTGAGAGCTTCCTGGGTGATGTTGGGCCAGTCACTATCTCTCAACCGATCCTACCTCACAGGGTTCTTACGAGGACAAAAGCAGGGGAGGAATTATGTACACCATACCGTGAGCTCTTTCGGAGAAAGGGTGGTATAAAAATGTGGAAAATAAATAAAATAATAGAATGGGAGTAAAGGAACCAGCATAGCCAGCTGAAGCACAGAGACAAAACTGAAAGTTGGCTTGCTATAATAAAGAAGCAAGTTTCAAAACATGGTGTAAGCTATCTAATGGGTAGGACACCAATTCCCTCATCTTGGTAGAGGAGCTTGTTCGCTACCCTACAGTATTCATAACCAGTGTCTCACATACCTCTGAATGGGCTATGGTCCTGATTCTTACATTTTTTTTCCAAGGGCTTGATGGTTTGGTTAACTGTACTCAGAGGAGCCTGGAGAGAAGAGCTTTTATTTGGGCTCCCACCCAACTTTGATAACACATACCCCTTCAATATGTATATATTTAAGAACAGTTTATAGCATAATGCATCACACATTAACGGCATGCATGGAAAGGTGAAAATAGAGAGAAAGGTTAGAAATTAAATATCTTGCTTCTTGGAATAACATTCCAAGAAGCATCACCAGAGCTGCATTGCTGGAGTTGTTGATCAAAAGACAGAGGGTCCAAAATAAGGGAATCTGGATTACAATCCAAGTGGGCACCAGAGAGGCTTGGTAGTGCAGCCAAGTTCCATACCAAGACAATGAAACAACTCAGTGTGAAGTCTGGAATTTCAGTAGGCGATTGTACTATCCAAAACAAAATTATCCTGGAGCTGAATGGCCTGGGTTGACTAAGATAAAGTAGTCTCCAGCTAAAACAAAAGACTTCATTGGAGCAAACAGCAGTTTCCCAATCTAAACAAGAAAATTGTTTGCTTCTCAATGGATAAAAGGTGTTTCCCCTGAAATACTCCCTCAGGCTGGTCAAGGGTTGGTGCAAAACACAGGTGATTAGCAAGGCTTGTAATCCTCTCTTGATTACAAGTGAAAAGATGCTCATCCAGGAAAAATAAAGACATTTGCATTGGAGATGATGATTCTTTTTCCCCCTAAGGTTTCTTGCGAGAAATTTCTGGCTTTCAGGCTTGTCCAGACTCTGGCTAAATGGGGCAAGCCTGTGCACAGGGACCAATTCACATGTAAGTAGGGAATATTAAGTGCGCACTCCTGACCAATTTTCCAGCAGCAGGGTTAAGGGCAATGCAGCTCCAAGGTAAAGGAACAAACATTATCTTACATTCTCATGGGTAGCCTCCATGACTACCCCCAACTGCAAGATGCAGCACATGCCCCACTGCAAAGCTATGTCAGTACTGGAAAGTTGGTTAGGATTGTGTCCTTAGCAGGGGCGTAACTAGGGTGTGGCAGGGGGTGGCACGAGCCATGGGCGCCATCTTGCAGGGGGCGCCGTTCGCATGGCGCCCGCCCCCCCAAAATGGCGCCCACGGCCCGCCCGCTCCCTGCGCCGCATTCTCCTCACTCCGGCTGGCCTTAAAGAGCCAGCCGGAGTGAGGAGAACGCGCTGCCACCCAGCGCCCCCTCCCGCTTCTCAAGGGGGCGGGGCGCTGGGCGGCGCCGCGTTCTGTTTGCTCCTGCCGGCCCTTTAAGGCCGGCACGAGCAAACAGAAAGAACGCAGCGCCCCATTCTTTCTGTTCGCTCATGCCGGCCTTAAAGAGCTGGCATGAGCAAATAGAATGCGGCTGGGGCGCCGCGTTCTGTTCACTGCCGCCGGCCCTTTAAGGCCAACGGCAGCGAACAGAACATGGCGCCCCTGCCGCGTTCTGTTCGCTGCCGCTGGCCTTAAAGGGCCGGCGGCAGCGAACAGAATGCGCCTCTTAAAAGGGGCGGGGCGCTATGTCATGACGTCACGATGTGACGTCATGACGTTGCGTGCCTCTAGGGGCGCATTTTCATTGGGCACCATGGGCGCCCTTTCAAATAGATTCGCCCCTGGTCCTTAGTCACACAATTCAAAAATCATCTGTATATTTCAGAATTCTGCAGGAAGGACCAACACTAGTTCTGGATTTTTTTTCCACTCACAAGCACAGGCAATGCAATTTCCCCTACTTCATTATGCAAAACTTGCCTATGTCTTATGATACAACACCATTTATTTTGAATTTAGCTTATTTAAGAAAATCTCTGCATCTAGTCCCTAATAGGTGCAATAATGGAGATTCCAAGAATTTATAATAGATATAAAAGAGGTTATCAGCAGCACATTGGGGCATTAAACTTTACATTTCCAGTTTCTCTTGCAGTCTTAGTGACTATTACAACATCCAAAGAGGACAGCTGAGTACTGTATTTGAAATTGCAGATTCCAACAGGATGGACTCTACAGACACTGACAAGGAACTTCTCAAAGATGAGTAATCATCCATTGCCTCTTTCTGGGACTTCTTGAGTGTTAAGAAACACTCAAAGGTTGGTCAGCTCTCACTGTCCCATTTACACTCTAAAACTTAAAACAAATATTAAAAAGAACAAAGAAATATTACAAGATCGACAGGGTGAAATTACCTATAATTACCTATCTACTACCTAGGAGGATATTACAAGACTTGTACAACCTCAGGGTAACTTCAGCGCAAGGGTCCCCAAAATCAATACCACCAGGAATGACCTGTTTATTTTCAATAATCCATGTGGCACATTATGATTGATTATCACAAGCTAGAGTTTTGAAAAACCTATCAAGCGGTCAATAGAAGTGCTACACTGACCAGTATTTACCAAAGGAGTAGGCTGAATTATTGTCTCTGTTAACAAGTGGTTGAATAAGCATAGGCCAGTCATTAGCCTAGAAGACTGGAGTGGTTGGCCATATCTTTTCCTTTACCTCTAAAGTAACAACAAAAATGTACACTCTGTTTCTCAGTCCTAGGAAACTTTAGTTGAATGACTCCAGCTCAACCTGACTCATAGTTCTTGAGAATGCACCTCCCTTAGTTTTCAGTTGCCATGCTCTGTATCTCTCCTACTATTTAGTCTCATTTCAGCAGCATGAGTGTGAGGATTGACTACCTATCTTCTCACCCGACATGCCCAAACCATGTATTACTTCAGTGGTGTACGCCCTGCTTCCCTGAGGCTTCTTCCCACACCACTTTGTAAATGTCTAAAAGAAGGGACTACATTGTTTATCCCAGGGGTTCCCAAAGTCCTACTTGGACAATGGGAATGCTGTAAGTACTTGTGGGGTCAGGGACTGGGGCTGGTGTCCTTATGGCACCGTAGTGATTGTGGCGCGCAGGCACCCTTGTGCTTTGTTACATACCTGGTGGGTCAGGGTGTCTGTCAGAAAGGTTGAGCTGGCCTGCAGCCCTCCTTGGGTCTCCCTGAGACAAAGAGCTCTCTGAGCACGTCCGGGTTTTGCTTTTGAGTGCAAAATGGGGCTGTTCTTTGCCTCAGGGAGACCTGCAGGAGGTTGCAGGAATTCCCAATCGTTCTGATGCACCTCCGACCCACCAGGTTTGTAAAAAGCACACCCAAAACTGAACCACTCCCCTTAAGGAGGAATGGCGCAGTCTTGCTTCTTAATGGTGCGTCGCACTGGTTTATCCCATTTATGAGGTCTCTGTAGCTAAACGTTTTTACTGTGGTAACTCCCCAAAATAGAGTTCTCCAAATTCTGCAATTCTACCCTAGAAGAGTCAGAGCGCAATCCCGACCTGGAATTATGCTGGCACAGTTGGCCAACAAAGTTTGGCTGGCACAAGAGGCACCGTAAAGTATGTTTGGATCACTTTCAGAGTCAGAGAAGCCAGCCCACAGGTGTGCTCCATTCTCCCTAACTCCAAGAGTGGTTTATGGCTTTACGACTCCAAGCACTTTACAGTGGCCCTGGTGCTGGCCAAACTTTGCTGGCCTAACTGTGCTAGCCTAACTCTAGGCTAGGATTATGCTCTCAGTCTGATCAAGCCTTACCATATGTCCCAACTTCTGTGGAAATTCATGTCTCACTTAGAAATATAATGGATTTGTAAAAGGTTAGAAGAGACTGGCTCAGATAATTTTTTCATAACTAAATCCTACAGATGACATCACATTCTTTATTGTCATAAAAACCAGAACAGGGACTGTACTGTATGTATCCCTTTGGAATATTTATTTTTATTTAGACAATTTATATCCCGCCCTTTTCCCCACTGAAGGGGATTCAAGGCAGCTTACGTAATTCAATAAAATAATATTAAAAAATAGTAAAACTTCAAATACAAAAACCAATTACAAAAAACATTAAAACATTGTTTTAAACTACCACAATCACCCAACAATTAAAAATGCCAGCCCATGTTTTGAAATAAAAAGGTCTTAAGACCCTGCCGAAAGGTCTCCAGCGAGGGAGCAGTTCTTAGTTCCAAGGGGAGGGCACAATGGCTGCTTCAGGGAAGGTGAGTGGGCTGATCCTTCCCCTCACCCCCAAAGTGACAGTTGGGAGGAAGGAGAAGGATTGTGTTCAGAAGAGGGTTCCTTTGAACACAACTACCCCTGTCTTTCGATCCATTTGTCTGCCTCTCCATTCCTACTCAATCTCCTGCAATTTTTCTGAATCCAATTCAGAATCCTATGAAAGCTAGGATTCTGAGGATTATGCTAAATTACACAAAAGGATTACAATCCTGGATTCTTCACATTTGCTGCACTGCGACCACCACTCCTAGTGGTAATTAAGGATAAACATTGTATCTTGTGGATATAAATCTTTGCATTTTGGTTACATAGTTCCATCTGGATTGGAAAGATTAAAAAGGGATATACTTTATGCTAAGGAAAGATCAAAATTCTGCACTAGGACAGGCTAAAATTCTGCAACAGTTATTTGTAAGCTTATTTATTTTGCATCATTCAATCCACTTTCTTTAGTTGTGAGGAGGGAAACAGAACTATGCAGAGTACAAACCTCAGACCTAGGTATTTGATATTTCACAAAGCATTGCTCATTGCAGATTACGGTACATACATACACGGACCTCTCACATAATCCTGTGACTTGGAAAAATACATTAAAAGTAGAGTAAAAAATACATTAAAAGAGTTTGTAAAAAAATACCTGAGTCTTCACTGTCATAGTAAGTTCTGCTATACTGTTGTAGATCCGCTTGTGAAGGCAAGTCCTGGGCCGATACTGGAGTTCCTCTTGGGTCTGCATATAGTAGTAGCAATGGCTGATAATGACCCTTAATGCACTTGGTCACAACATCTTTCCATTTGGGACCTATCTGAAAAAAATTGAAGATTCAAAATACTTCTTGATAGATATCTGTTTTTATATGAAATTGTATTTTACTTTGTGCCTTGTAGATATAGATTTGACTTACAATGAATTAAAAATAATGCATTGTATTCAGAGAAAATCCACTGAAATTAACTGAACTGGTCACCACCAATTTGTCTCATGGACTTTAACAGCAATTAGGTATAAGCTTTCTTTGGGTACACAAAACAATGCTCTTTCACCTCTCTCATACCACTGTATTTAATGGTTCACATCAAACTACCATATATAATTGTATATAATCCTTTCTCCAATCTCCTAAAAAAAGCCTAAATATAGGAAAAACAATCAGCATACTTCCGCTTGTTATTGTGACCATGGGGTTATTGTGCATCAGAATGAACACATAAAAATGGATTTAGACAGCATACAACTGGTTCCCCTAACTTTGAAAATATAGCACTCTCTTCTGCTGCAAGTGCTATTTTAGTATACTGGACATTTCAATAGCCATAATTCTTCTTCCACTTTCTTGTCATCTATTACAGATGCTCAGCAAAGCAAATATCTCTTGCTCACTGTATCAGGGTCAATATATCAGGATTTTGAAAATACTGTTGACCTTGAAATAATTTTGATGGCATAGAAACATTCCCAATACCAAATCATATTTAAACTCTTCATTTAGTATTGAAATGGTAACAGAAAGCTTCCTTTTGTGCAAGAGTGAACAGCAGGGGACAAGAATTACATGGAATGCAAAAATAGCAGTGTAGTAACAATCTGCTCAAAACCCACACACAAGTGGCTTTGAAGCCAGGTACTTCATCCTAGAGCAGCAAGAGGGAAAATATTCCAAGATGGAATTTGAATGTTTAAATGAAGGCCTGTCTGTACCAGCCCAGATCTGTTGCAATCTCATTTGCTTTTGTAAAAACAACAGCACAGCACACACCTAGGTCAAGGCACATTTTGATGGGTGAACTGTACATGCTATTTATGAAAAAAACAACAGGAAATATAGAAACTCTTGTGAAGCAGGGTATAAAACCATTAAGTTTTTAAGGTGAAGGGCTTTAACACAATGCATAAAGGCAAACCTGGCAGGTAATGCAAGTGAACCAAACCAAGATCTCTGAACTTTGTATCAAGTATTAGTATAGCAAACACTGTAGGTTGTTCTGTTGTGATAAATACCCTATCATTGCTCGCACGCAATTGGCCTATTTCCCTCTTTTTGGAAATTTCTTGTCTCCCCAGAAGCTTCTACACTGAGCTTCCTAAAAGGTACCAAGACATCCTCCTGCAATCTATTTTAAATGCCATTCCCAAATGGCCATGTGACAGGATGTGCATAGGTCCTTAGACACACATCTATGTCTGGGCTACTCCTAAAGCTCCTAGCCAAGTCTCTTTAGTGAGGATTAGAAAGTGCCCGCCAATTGGGAAGCTGAAACCACCTGTCTGTAAAGAGAAAGGATACCTCTCAACCAATCAGGTAACTCCATGATATCATCCTACATAAGTGTTTTAAGATTAAGCACAAAGGTTCTTGGGTGTGTTTGCAAGGTCTGCCATTGGAACCTAGTGGTGGTTTGCAGAAGACAAACGTACTTACTTTCAAATAAGTAAAGAAACCAAGGATTTCTGGGATGATTCAAGTACACAGAATAGGGACTGTAATTCCAGGTAGACATGTTTAGGGATTCAATTTTGTTTTATTTGCTGTTTTCACTGTAAACTAGCCTATAAACTTCACTGGATTAGAACATGATGGTGATTTTGTGCGCTTTTGTCTCAAGTAGCTATCTGCCCCCCTTTTAGTCAGGCTATTTTTGTGTCCACCCAGGCACCGGAAGGCTTTTTTCCACGAGTCTGCTTTTGTACTTCTCTGCCCCTTCCTCACTTTAATTCCTTTTCTTTTGGGTTTTTAATACAACAGCTTAAACTCCTTGCCTGACTAGTCCACATTCACAGATAAGTGTTTGTGTGTTACCAAATTTGATTGCATTACTGTATTTTGATTTTAAAACAAAAATCAGGATTTTTGCTGCCCTGCGAGGGGAGAGTTTTTTCCCCAGACCCCACCCCCTGCCTTATTTCTTTGGTCTGAGATGGTGGCAATGGCTAGATCTACCAGCTCCAGCCCCCTCTTCAGCTACTGATGCTGTAAATCCAGGAAGAAGAAAGCCGGAAGCGGTGCATTGTGCACTAATTATTAGACCCTATTCTCCTCAGTCAGCTCTGACTCTTCTCTGACTGCAGTATACAATGTTTGGATGGTTTCAGTTTTAGACAAAACTTAAGCCAACCACATAATTCAATGACCAGATAAGAAAAACTTAGAAAGAAAAAACAGATGTGTGTTTAAAGTGGACATCATGATAAATCAGAAAACTCCCTATTGCTACATTCTCACCAACATTCAAGCATGTTTTCTAAAAATATCAAATGTTCTTACCTCTTTGACATGGGCATCATCAAAGTACATCCACTTGCGGATCTTTGTTTGGAAGAAGAAGGTGGAATAATGCTTTCCGTAGTAACAGATCATTCCAACCAAATACAGCTCGCACTGTTTTGCTTTGTCATCAGTTACTCTGAAGAAAAGCTTGAAAAGAAGAGAAAGTAATCACAATATAGAACATTTCTCTATCTGAAAATTTCAAAATCTTTCTGTAATCATTTAAGCATTCACATCACATAATGTACTAATAGGATTTACAGTTAGGCCAACAATTTCTTCTACTTGCAATAATCAATATCTATCACTGTATTATACCTATCTTGATTATACCTACAAACCTATAATTGGGCTGCACCAGTGTTGGGTGTCAGAAAGGCACCATAGAGTGCTTCTCAACACACGAGTATGCAGAGGCTGCGGGAAGGCCTGCGCTATCCCACAGGCACCATGCCGACCAAATAACCTCTGCGGCAAGCAAGTGTTGTGCTGGACAGCAAAGGGGGGGGGAAGGGTGATGGGAAGAAATTCTGGGTTTGGGGCATATGGGAGTGCAGGGAGATTCGGGCCTGGGAGGGGTTTGTGATGCAGGTATCCACTGCATCCTAACCCCTGCCCCACTGAAAGGACTACTTGGTTCTGTGCCAGCTAATAGCTTACACAGGTCCGACTGCCCCTTTGAGCAAGCTGGTGTGCTACATGGGTTAAGGGAACAAATGTTCTCTTACCCCAGAGAGACCTCCCACCTGCTGAAATCCAACGCTGGAAACAAAGTGGGCCCAGTGGTACAGCTGCACCAGTGTTGGATAGGATTGGGCTGTAAAGTTCCTTTGGTAATAGAAGAAAATGCATTTGAGTACCAGTTATATGTTACTAGACATATTAATAAAAATTAGTATGGAAAGATGCATATTGTCATAAGGCATACTGAACTCACATCTCCCAGTTTAAGGCAGGTGCCCAGGCTGTGAATGACATCTTCAGCCAGATCAGAGTGATCTGAATCCCACACTAGTCCAATTGTGATGATCTGGGGAGAGTTCATCAGCACACGACGAATGCGAATCTTTTCCCCACAGTTGCTCTAGAAAGAAAAGGAACCTTAATTTATTTTTTGTAATTAAAACTGAATTCAATCCAGTATCTTTTTATTTAGTATCCATTTACTCCCAGGCCTCTTTGATTACACCTCTCTAACAAAATAGCTGAAACAGAATCAGTTCAGTAACAGAAATAAACAGAAGAGCAGAAGATATTGAATTCTTGTAAGGTAGAACCAAACTCTTCCATGCACTAGCTGGCAGAAAAAGTAGTATCCCATTTTATTAACTCAAAAAAGATGAAGGTGATGGATAGGAATTGATAAGGTTGGAAATAAAGACTGTGTTAGGAAAAAAGATATATTATGGATCATTCATAAACCTAATATATTCTAGGCTTTGAAAAATTGGTACAATCTTTTTAAAAAGTATTATTCATGTAGAGTATTTTCTCAGTCACTCCTGAACGCACATGCACTGCTCTGAAAAGGATTTATGCAAGTACACTTTAAAAGCACGAGAAATGTTTTTAATTTCCGAGAAACAAGCAGAAATATTGAAACTAAAATTTTGTCCTTGCTAATACTTAATTTACACTTCAGCCTGGCTTGAAACCATCCTGCCCCTAAATATTATACTTTCTTGACTGAAAAATCACAACAAAAGCCTTTGCAAACTCGTTTTATTATCAGTCATGATATTTCCTCCAGCAAACTGTATCATATAGTCTCCCTTCTCCACAGTAGCACTTTACAAGGGAAGACAGCTTAGAAAACTGAATTGTTGAGAATAGGATAAGTTTTGATATGTTCATTACATACACTTAGAGGCTAAGAAACAAAGGATTTTAGTACTATACTTTCGGGGGGGAAGTGCGCTTTTGAGAACAAAACAAGTCTCCTCTTTGTTTTAGAGACAACCTTCCCAGGCCCCTTTACCCACAAGGTTTGTTAAAATGGCACTGGGTGCCCGAACACCTTCCCCCACCCCCAAACCCCCCCCCCCCCACAACAGTAAATAAAGCAGATGTAAGTCTGAGTAGGACTTCGGGAATCACTGATTTAGAAGGTTGCAAATGTCAGTTACCACAACTCACACCTGTGCAACCAGGATGATTATAACACCTGATAAAAATGCACCATGAAGGGAAAACTCTGGAGAAATTGATCCTATGAGTTTTGCTCAAAGAATAAACTTGTTTAAAAAACATTTTAAAATATGGGGTTTATGGTCAGCCAGCCTACGTAAACCGCTTTGAGTCTATGAGACTCAAGTATTTGAGAAAGGTGTATATAAATACTGTAATAAATATTTGATGTTACCAATTCATGGGTAACTTTAATCAGATCTGATTGTTCCAGGAATTGACACAGCTAGGCAAACGCATTCCTGGCCATCTAGGAGCAAGGCCAGGCATAGGATTATCCTCCAACTTGGAATTGTTTCTTCATGAGTAGTGCAACACCATCGTGAGCAGGTTGACCTTTCACTACTGGAGCTACAGATCTGATCAGCAGCACCTCTGCCTTGTCTGGATTTAATTTCAGCTTGTTTGCCATCATTCACCTCTTCACTGACCCCAAATAAAGAGAGATATGGAGCCCCGTTCAAACATTCTTTTTATTCTTCATCTAAAATAGCCAACAGATACACAAATTGTTATGTTAGCCAATTTAGAACCAGTTAATTTTCCTATGAGATGAACTTTCCTATGAGCATAAATGGATTCTATATTAAGACGTCCAGTTTCAATAGTCAACATTTGATTTATGCAATGAAAGATCCAATGGCCCCATTTCTGCAAGGAATTTGGCAGGAAAAGTGAAATGGAAAATAATAGAACAGTTGTTTTTGAAAGAAAGGAGGGAAGACCCTCTTTCTGAAAGCTGACAGGAATAAATATGGGGCAAGAAAAGACCTTTCATTTATTTTTTTCAATCCATACTGCTAATTCCAGAGACATATCCAATGTCAAAAATAGCCATCAGATCATCATCTACACTGGAGATTTGATATGAAAGGGGCCATCATAAGGCTTCTTTCATAAGGCTGAAACAGATATCTACAGATGGACAGACACATTACTGGTTTTGCTATAACATATTATAATCAAAGGGATCCAACAGAGCAAGCAAGACAAAGCAAAAACTCCTCACCCTGCGTGTTCAAATCCCTGCTGACATGTGGCTCTGACTACAGAACATTTTCAATCAGCATGCTTGGGATGTAAGAAACAGGGACTATAGTCCTTCTGGCCTCATTTTCAACACACAGCCCTTTGATCACAGGTGGCAATGATTTCTATTAATTCAGTTTCTGTTGCTATTTTGCAAACTGAAACTACCAAAGCAGTGATTACAGTAAAATAAGGGTATTTGACAGAATAGAATGAGAAAATCGGTGGAGAACTGACAGCATTGACCATCATTAGAGAACTACTAGGTGACCCTAGCAACCAAGCATATATGATTTCCATAGTAAACCCAATCTTCAGAATGTTTTAGAAATACCAGTTTCTGGGGCCACTAGAATGCTGACATGTATTGAAATGCTCTGCAGTCACTTATAGATTTTAAAAAGTACCATCCCTATTCAATGTATTGCATTTATTAAACTGCATTTATTAAAAAAGAAACTGATACAAACCGGACAATTTCTCAAGTCCCCCATGGTGCTGGCATTTTGTAGCAGCTCTCCAAACATATCTGGAGTGGGTTTCTCTCGTCTTTCCAGCATGCAAATTGCTTGATTGCTTCAATGGAGAAAAAAAAATAGAACCAACAAGGATAAACACATTCCACTTTCATTGGCAATCAATACTTTAATCAAGCACTCCATGCTAGGATTTCTTTTGAAAACAGATTTTCAACTTCAAGAAGTAAATGTTTAATCTTCACAATTGAACAGAACACACACATGGGTAACATTGGGTGCAAACTCAGGATCTAAAAGGTATCTGTGCACTTTCTAGCAGTGAGTGCAGGGGGCTTCAGCACCTGACATTTCCCCATAACAGTAATGTCTACTATTCCCTGCCTTCCGTAGTTCCACACATGATATACCTGTTCGAAACCTGCTTGAACGTATCAGTATTTTTACAAACAATATTAGATGTTTCATGTGCACACTGCATAGGTTTCTTGGAGGCGGTTATTTTACTAGCATCAGAGTGCACATAACTTTTAAGTTAAGCAAGAACATAAGAACATAAGAAGAGCCATGCTGGATCAGGCCAAGGGCCCATCTAGTCCAGCTTCCTGAATCTCACAGCGGCCCACCCCAGGTGCCCCAGGGAGGCAGGAGACAACAAGATGCTTGCATCCTGTTGCCACTCCCTTACACCCGGTACCTGTAGCCCACCACCTTTGTAAGGAGGTTGCACAATCCATCATTGCCTATAGCCCACAATGGATCTTTCCTCCAGAAATCGGTCTAATCCTCTCTTAAAGACATCAAGACCAGATGCCATCACCACCTCCTGTGGCAAGGAGTTCCACAGATTAACTACCCGCTGGGTAAAAAAGTACTTCCTTTTATCTGTTTTAACTCTCCCAACCCTCAGGTTTAGCGGATGCCCCCTGGTTCTGGTGTTGTGAGAGAGGGAAAAGAACATCCCTCTATCAACTCTATCCCTTCCATGCATAATTTTGTATGTCTCAATCATGTCCCCCCTCAGGCGCCTTTTTTCTAGACTGAAGAGCCCCAAACGCTGCAGTCTTTCTTCATAAGGGAGGTGCCCCAGCCCCGTAATCATTTTTGTCGCTCTCTTCTGCACCTTTTCCAACTCCACTATGTCCTTTTTGAGATGCGGCGACCAGAACTGGACACAATATTCCAGGTGCGGCCTTACCATTGCTTTGTACAATGGCATGATAATATTGGCTGTTTTATTCTCAACCCCTTTTTTAATTACCCCGAGCATGGAATTGGCTTTCTTAATTGCTGCCGCACACTGGGTCGATACCTTCATGGAATTGTCCACCAGCACCCCAAGATCTCTCTCCTGAGCTGTCACAGACAGCTCAGAACCCATTAGCCTATAGGTGAAGTTTTGGTTTTTGGCCCCAATGTGCATCACTTTACATTTGTTTACGTTGAAACGCATCTGCCATTTGGCTGCCCATTCCCCCAACTTGGAGAGATCCTTCTGGAGCTCTTCACAATCCTCTCTGGTTTTCACCACCCGGAAAAGTTTTGTGTCATCTGCAAACTTGGCCACCTCGCTGCTTATCCCTGTCTCTAAGTCATTTATGAATAAGTTGAAAAGCACGGGCCCCAAGACAGATCCCTGGGGCACTCCACTTTTCACCTCTCTCCATTCTGAAAATTGCCCATTGACCCCCACTCTCTGTTTCCTGGCCCTCAACCAATTCTGGATCCATAAGAGGACCTGCCCTCTTATTCCCTGACTGTGAAGTTTCTTCAGCAGGCTTTGGTGGGGGACCGTGTCAAACGCCTTCTGAAAATCCAGGTATATGATATCCACAGGTTCACCCACATCCATGTGCCTGTTGACCTTTTCAAAGAATTCCAAAAGGTTTGTGAGGCAAGACGTACCCTTACAGAAGCCATGCTGACTTTCTTTTAGCAGTACTTGTTCCTCTATGTGTTTTAGGATTTTATCTTTGATAAGGCTTTCCACCATCTTACCCGGAACAGACGTTAGGCTGACCGGCCTGTAGTTTCCAGGGTCCCCCCTTCTCCCTTTTTTAAAGATTGGCGTGACATTGGCTATCCTCCAATCCTCTGGCACCGTGGCCGTTTGAAGGGACAAGTTGCATACTCTAGTTAAGAGGTCAGCAACTTCGTTCTTTAGTTCCTTAATAACTCTTGGATGTATACCATCTGGGCCTGGTGACTTATTTATATGTAGTTTATCAATTTGATCTAAAACATCTTCCTTCTTCACCATTATCTGCTTTAATTCCTTAGTTAGGAAGGGCTGTTCGGGCTGTGGTATCTGCCCAAGTTCTTCTGCTGTGAAGACGGACGCAAAGAATTCATTTAATTTCTCTGCAATCTCCAAGTCCCCTTTTATCTCATCTTTCCCTCCCTCACCATCCAGCGGGCCAACCGCCTCTCTGGCAGGTTTCCTGCTTCTAACATATTTGAAGAAGCTTTTATTATTCCCCTTTATGTTGCTAGCCATGCGTTCCTCAAACGCTTTCTTGGCCTCCCGTATCACCTTCTTACTTGTCTTTTGCCAGAGTTTATGTTCCTTTTTATTCTCCTCACTGGGGCAAGACTTCCATTGACAGAAAGAAGCTTCCTTGCTCTTTACAGCTTCTCTAACTTCGTTTGTCAGCCATGCAGGTACCCTCCTGGACCTTGTTGAACCCTTCTTTGCGGTATACACTCCCGCTGGGCGTCTACTACTGTCACTTTAAACAGCCTCCACGCAGCCTGGAGGGATTGGACTCTTTTTACCTTCCCTTTCAATTTCTTCCTAACTAGCCTCCTCATCTGAGGGAAATCTGCCCTTCGAAAGTCCAGGGTTCTTGTGTCAGATTTGCTCTGCACTCTTCCTGGACATGCATGGCAAAACCAATCGCAGCATGGTCACTGTTCCCCAATGGCTCAGTAACACATACATCCCTCACTAAGTCCCGAGTGCCACACAATATTAAATCCAGAGTCGCCTGTCCTCTGGTCGGCTCCATGACTAGCTGCTCTAAGGCACAGTCATTCAACACATCAAGGAATCCGGTCTCTCTTTCTTGACCAGAGCAGCAGTTGACCCAGTCAATATGAGGATAATTGAAGTCCCCCATGATTACAATCCTGTCTCTCTTGGTCACTGCCCTGATTTGTTCCCTCATTTCAAGGTCACCTTCACGTTTTTGGTCGGGAGGACGATAGCACACCCCCACTATTACATTGCTCTTACGGCCTGGTAGTTTAACCCACAGTGACTCCACGGAGGAGTCCGGCCCACCTTCAGTTTCTACTCTGCTGGATTCTATCCCTTCTTTGATATAGATGGCCACCCCTCCGCCAACACGCCCTTCCCTGTCCCTCCTATAGAGTTTATAGCCTGGAATTGCAGTATCCCACTGATTCTCTGCATTCCACCAGGTTTCCGTTATACCTACTATATCAACGTTTTCCCTAGCCACCAAACATTCCAGTTCCCCCATCTTTGCTCGGACACTTCGGGCATTCGCATAATAACACCTATATATGGGGTTCTCTAACGAGGGACTGTTTTTCAATCCCTTTCCCCCTCCTCTCTTTGTACTGGACAAACTATCACTTACACTCAGGTTTGACGTTCTAATTCCTACTCCTCCATTGCTCTTTGGTACTCCTCCACCCTCCTCTTCCCGTAGGGATGAGGAGTTCCGAACCGGACGCCACTCGGCTCCTGTCGGCTTTCCCCCAGGGATCAGTTTAAAAGCTGCTCTGCCACCTTTTTAATATTAAGCGCCAGCAGCCTGGTTCCATTTTGGTTCAAGTGAAGCCCGTCCCTCTTGTACAGGCCTGGCTTGTCCCAGAATGTTCCCCAGTGCCTAACGAATCTAAACCCTTCCTCCCGACACCACCAAGAAGGACAGGTTCCTTGCTCTAAGGACTTTAACATCTAAGTTTTAATAGTTAGTGAGGTAGACAACCAGTAACAAAGGAAGGATTAGCTAGGAACTTGATCAGAACTGGGGGGGGGGGGCAGGGAGAAACTTCCAAAACATTATGCATATAGTAAACTGCTAATGCAAGTTTGAATATAGGTCTGTGCCGCATATACACAGGATCAAAGCACACAGAGAATAGGTCCTTAATGAGGCAACTGAGAGCCCAGTCCTGAGCCCAACATGACAGGTTCATACCACCCATGCTGCCATTGCAAAAGGTGCTTTAAGGCACCTCCAGCACCAGTGGTAAGCCATTACCGCTGGTGCTGGCTCAGCACCAGTCTTGTGTGCCTGGCAGTAGCAACACCACTCCGGCGAGCTGTAAGTTTACTGCTCGCTGATGCTTTCCGGGCAGGGCAGGAGGGCAGAACTAAGTGAGGGAGGGGCAGAATGGGGGTGAGACTGGCAGTGACCTTTGCTGCTGGATCCTATTCTCCATGTCAGGCTGCGTGGCCTGACACAAAATTGCTGGTGCAGAGGTGAGGAAACTCATCGCCCACCCTGCTCCCTAACCACGGGGGATGGGGAAAAACATCCCTATCTGCAGAGCTGCCTGTAGCCATTTGGCTACAACTGCACCTATGGTGGCCAGGCAGCACTGCTTTGGGCTGCCTGTCTCCAGTAGCCTGCCTGCAGTTGCTGAGTGTCTGTTTACACAACAAAGAGGCTGCTCTTAATGAGGTTCTCAAGTCTCCAAAAGCCTGTTTGTTTACACAACAAAGGAGAGGCTCAAAATGCAACCCATAGCATGCAGTCTGCAGTTAGCCAGTGTCTGTTTACACAACAAAGAACAGGCTGTTTGCATAATTGCATTAGGAAGAAAATCTGAGAAAGTATCCCAGTCTTAGTTGCACCTGTATTTACAATGTGTTTATTTTATTATATAGTCTAATTTACTTTCTTTACAACATATATATGATGCTTCTCCTAAAAAGCGCAAAGCAACATATACAATATCATTAAAATAAGAATATATATTTTAAAATATTACTATTTATCACTGTGATTGAGCTACGGTCTCTTCCCATAAACTATTCATATTATCCCTGTCTTGGTAAACAATCAAAATAAAAAAAAACTACAACTGAAAATCTTTCATATAGAACATTTCATTTATGTTGATAGCACCTTTATAGAACTATCTGCCTTGAATAGGTTCTTGTACCCTTGATAACTGGGCAAAAAAGCATCTTAAGAGTGACAGTTCTCTTATGTTTAACAACTGTCCCTGTTCAATCCAGTGGCGGTGGCTGGTGTCTTCAATTCTGATAATGCAATACTTTCTGTAGGATAGGAAGTTTCTGTAGGATAGGAAACTATCTTCTTATTCCTTTTTCTATATAAACTGCTTTGATAGTGTCTTGATTGAAAAGCATAGTATTTAAAAGTTTGACCATTCTAAATATGTCTGTGGCATCTGAGCTCAGAATGTAAAGAGCTTGTAATTGCCCACTTACCTGCTGTCTTTATACAAATAGAACAGAAACAATTGGCAAAGTGAACCTCACAGTTCTTCAGGTACATTTTCTTGCTTTGTTTAGTAGTCACATTTGTCTCATTGCACACACATTTTTCTCATTGCAGCCCAACACAAGTTTCAAGAGCTATATACCAACAATTTATGTGTACCGCTAATTCTAATGAGAGCATTCCCTATTCTATTCAGTTGTATGATTACGGATTTGTTTAACAGAAACAAAGGGGATTTTTCCTTTTCCAAAGGAAGAAAAACAATGACTTAACTCACCAGAGTGAAGTGGTTGAGATATAATGCACCATCTGGATAAAGGGCAGAGGGTCAGAAGTGGCACCACAGCTGGTACAGACACACTAAACCAAAAAGATAAACAGTCAGCAGGCAAAACTGAAAAAGTTCCACTGCTGCACATTTCCACAGCATTATTCAACTGGCTTGAAATGGACGTTGCATCACCATACCTGCTCAAATAACGTCATTGCAAACTTCTGATGTGAAATGCAATGTGGGGCAGTGCAAATATCTTCTTTAGATTCATCAGCAATGTGGAAGTGAATCCTCATCAAGAGGTTCTCCTGCACTCAAGGGAGAGGAAATGAAAAAATACTTTAACTACAGGGAAAGAAAAATTCATCAGAGATATATGGCAATAGGTGACATTTTATAGCTGGATGGAGTTTCCCTTCTAAAATTAATTTTAAAACCAAAGAGAATGACAGTTCTTGACATATTACATCTACACTGAACTTTACACTAATTAACTTTGTATGTTGTGACAGCATACATGGATTTACTAGTAAATCAGGATTTACCATTATCTTGACAGCCAAGATGGTATAGTGGTTCAGGAATTGGACTTAGACCTCAAAGATCCAGGTTTGGAAGATCCTGGAAGCTTCCTGGGTGGCCATGGGCTAGTCACTATTTCTCAGCCTCACCAACCTGACAAGGTTGTTGTGAGGACAAAAAATGGAGAGGACCCATATAAACTGCCCTAAGCTCCTTGGGGAGCCATGTGGATGTCTTTTTTAAAAAGTGTTTTTAAAACATTAGGATAAACATGTGGGTAGAAGGGAAATATGGAAAAGGTGGGAGAAATACTCTACTAAATAGACATCCAAGAAGTCTTTTTGTTTACAAGACATTGGCATGACATTTTCTCCTCTGAGAACAATGACTTGCCCAATAATACCACAATATTTTCTCCAGATTCACAAAGAAACATCAATCTCTGAAGGGCAGAGTGCCAAAAAATCACTCAGCCACCATTATTATTACTAAAACAACTGAAGTTTGAAGGCCTGAAGAATGTAGGCATGGGTTTATTTCACTAGGGGTTCAGCAACAATCTTCAGGTATTTGAATTAACCTTCCACCTTTCCCCCTCCCCCCCCCAAAAAACCACATACATCTTTCTAAAATAATAATTAGGCTATTTTATTCAAAAGGGATGCTTTTTCACAAAGCCTTTTTCTAGCATACTTTCAATTAAATTAAATGGGCTAGAATGTTTTACAAAGCATATAAAATGTTATGCTTTTACAGTAGCACAAGGTTCACTAATGTGCCATCTGCCAAATGTGCTACCACAAACACAGCTCAGTGCTTATTCTTTCTTAACATGTCTGCATAAAAATGTATATTTAAAAAACGTCATAAAGAGATTCTGGGTATTGTATCTGTAAGTACACATTCAGCATGGTAAAGAACTCTTGCTGTAAAGCTTGCAGCCATTGCATAAATGTCATACTCACAAAGCATTCTGCAGCATCATCCATGATGCCCAGCTGAAAACGTTGCTCATCCTGAAAGGTCTTTGCAAGAGCACTACGGAGAGCATCAGAAGGCAAAACCTTTTCACTGCTGCACTGAAATTGGTTAAAAATTCCCTAGATCCCGGGGGGGGGGGGAGAGAAAAAAGTTTCAATTAAGCAAAATGTTTCAGATTTAAAATTCATATTTGCCATAAAAATAGAAACATTTACAATGGCTGTGATCCTATACACTTACCTGGAAGCAAGTTCCACTAACTCAATGGGGCTTACTTCTGAGCAGACCTGCACAGGATTACACTGTCAAGGAGCTCAACTACCAATAGTTATATTGTCATGCCCTTTGATGTAGTGTAATACTTAGAGATTCTGAGCCATGAATCAGGACTTCCCCAGCTTGAATGATACCTCTGACATAAACTCACAAGGTGGCCTTAGGCAAGTCATTCCCATTCAGCTACAGCTCTCCAACAGCAATACGGGAATATTATCTTACAAGGTTGTAGTAATCACTACATCAAGACAATACACATGAAGAACTAAATCAGTGGTTCTCAAACTGTGGATCGCATACCACCACCCAAGCCCTACTTTACCTTTTATTTAGCATTCTTGTAATGCAAAAAGCCCACCTTGCAAGTGTGTTTTCCCCTATTTTGCCTTCTATATCAGTTAGAGAAGGAACTTGAATTCCATTGACATTGACATAAGGAAGTCTTTTGTAAAGGTATTCTCCCATTTCCAAAAGGTATTTTTTTAAGGTAATGCACACTGTTTAATTATCAGTTTTCAGTATGTCAGGCAGATTCCCTAGAGAAGTCCAGACAGTTAATAGAGAAAAGCACTATCCTTAATCCCGTTGACTGAAGGAAGAATATTTAGAGATGAGGTATATTTAAAAAGAGCACATTATTCCTTTTTGTCTCACCTCATAATCTCATAACAAAATCAGGAACACTGTCTTGCATTACCTTTGTGTATTCATACATCTCCCCCCCCCCATCTGCCTACATGAAGTTTGAGAACTCCTGTTCTAAATATTTGGAAACTGAGGTGTTGCTGAGGCCTTCTCTACTTTTTTTATTATTTGCCTAAGTACTCCATTTTACCCAAGTATCTTTTAGATTTCTTTAAGAAACATGAAAGTTAGAATGTTGGTCCTATTTTCTATGATGGACTGAGAAAGTGAATTGCTTAACCAGATGTGGACCTGTTCACAGTGTAGGACAGGAAAAATTGTAAAGACTGGTTGAAATTTCAATGCAACAAGTTCCTCCAGTGTCAATATCTATTTTAGTGATGGAATAAAGGCTGCAATCTTTACTAGTACAACTAGCGTCAGAGTCAGGACTAGAGTTGATAATACTGTGTGCTAAAACAGGAGCCAGAGTTGCTGTCTGTACTGATGCATGATGGTGACAGGGGCCAAAGTGCCAAGCTGCAATGTACCTGAAATGAAGTACTTATTATTATTATTATTATTATTATTATTATTATTATTATTATTATTATT
>JAJKFI010000034.1:10913787-10967824 GCA_029204185.1 Lerista edwardsae
TTATTATTATTATTATTATTATTATTATTATTATTATTATTATTATTGAAAATACACTATACCTGAGCAAATTGTGTTCCTTGCTCACTGACATGGATGTTATACTGCATAGAAGCAATCAAGTCTTCAAAGAATGATGGCTTCACAGTGAAAAGGACTGTGGTCAATTGCTAAATTCTGACAAACTGAAACACTTGAAATCAGAGGAGCACTTGATGGGCACTATTATTAACCAAGAACCACCTCTGACTCTTTAAAGACACAGAGTGTGGGTGGGGGAATCGGCCATCAAATAATAGGTTTAGCACAGTGAAAAATATCACATTTAACAGACAAAGTGACTAGATCTCATGATTACAAGAGAACATTTTGGCCTGTGGCTGTACAAGAGTCTCAGAAACTAAACAGCTTGGGCAGTGCAAATAGATGTGTGCAAGAATGCATAACTGATTCTCCCTATATAATATAGACTTCCTACCAAAAACCATTTTTGTACCAGTCTAAACACAGTCTCTGTTTTTTACCTCAGAAAACATCCTTTTCTGTTTGGAAAATTAATTCTTCCTTTCTTTGTTACATAGGGGAAAAAACTAATACAGAAGCCCTACTAGAATCTACAAATCAATGCCTCATTCTTTTTTTTTTTTTTTTTTACCAACAACAAAACACCCTCTGTCCTACATCCTGGCACTACAATCCCTGGAAGGCAAACAAACTCTTTGTGGTATGCTTAGTACCATGGACCAGTTTTCCCCCTCCCTTTCCCTGAGCAGAGATAAACAAACTCCAAACCAAAGCTATGCCTCAGATGAATAAAGAAAGCAAGGACTGTGCACAGCAGATGTCAACATGAATAATAGATCAGAAAACTGTTCTAGTGTCAAACAGTACTGATGCATCCTATAGTCACTAGGACAGCTGACATGAAAGGAGGAACCTTGAGCCACCATCATAACCACTCATATTGTTTTCCAAAGCAAAGATTCAAGATGGCCACTCTAATTAGTAAACCTGCAATATGAGTAGGTTTAATATGGCTAGAACAGGTGTGACAGGTGCCTGATTGAACCTAGTTTTATACACCAACATCCAACTTGGATGCATGTATCTAAAGCAACAGGTCATGAACTAACCATTTCAGAAACTGAAATTTACATTGCCATTACAGTATCAGCAAAAAAAAATAAATACAATTTAGAAACGAACCAACAGACATCTATTTTCAGTAGCTTATGTTTACATCTAAAGTAATTTAAAGCAACTTTTAATACTGGAATGGAATGTTTGCTTCCTCTTTTGCTCCTACACCACCACAGTACACTCGTATACCATCCTATACCACATATACTTATTTTACAATAATCTATTTGAAACCCCTTTAGGACCCAATCCTATCCAACATTCCAACACTAATGTGCCAGTGGAGTGTACATTGCATCCTGCAGTGGGGGGGGGCAGTCATGGAGGCCGCCTCAAAATAAGGGAACATAATGGCATAGATGCATTGAGATCTCTGGTACCACATGGTACCAGGTGGCACTTTGCATCTTGCCTTGGGGACGATAATGTATAACAACATAAAAAGAGCCCTGCCGGATCAGGCCAAAGGTTCATCTAGTCCAGCTTCCTGTATCTCACAGTGGCCCATCAGATGCCTCAGGGAGCACACAAGATACTTGCATCCTGTTGCCACTCCCTTGCACCTGGAATTCTGAGGTAGCCTACTTTGAAAAACCAGAAGGTTGCACATAGCCATTATGGCTTGTAACTGTGATGGACTTTTCTTCAAGAAATCTGTCCAATCCCCTTTTAAAATGCCTCCAGTGGTGATCCCCTAGCTCTCCTCTGAGAATTGCTGTGGGGGCAGAGGGTAGGAAGACCTGCCTGCCACATCTGCAGCAGTCATTCTTGATGCACTCACTGGGAATGAAGCCAGCCGGCCTCTCTCCCAGAGACAGTGCCAAGAATAGTTCCATCACTGCAATTGCTTCTGGGCTGGAGGGGTGGCAGAGCAACCCAGGGGGCACATCAGTCAGCTACACAGCTGAAGAAATGTTTGTTACTTTATCTTGGGGCTGCATTGCAAATTCATCAGCACTGGAAATTTGGATAGGACTGGGCCCTTTGAGAATGCGTGAAGAGATGGAAAGCAAGAAATGGCATTGTATAGCCTACCCTCACTCCAAAATAGTCCTAGAAGGCCTCAAAAATGGCTATGGACCTGTGAGGTGCCCAGGAAATCAAACCAGGAACTTAGGCACCAGGGTGCAGATGTCTTTCTCCCAGCAACACCAGGACAACTTCCAGGCCATGCTGATGGCCTGGAACAACTTTGCAGTGCCATGCCGATGCTGGCCATTTCTGTTTTTCATCACATCAGTCAAACCAAAGAACCTGAAGAACGAATAGGGAGGTCCCTATTCAGGCTAGCTCTGAATAACTGCTGCTCCAAGCTTGAGCAACTCAAGAGAAAAACACGCAGTTTAGTCATCAGCCAGTCAGGGCTCACATTTTGAGGTGGGTTTTTTTTTTTGCCCGGGGTGGGGGGAAGGAATTTCAAGTTGTAAAGCTCCTTAATTCTTTGTAGAAAAAACGTCCCAACCTTTAAGAAGCACATGACTGCTCATAGATGATTTCTCTTGTCTGTGACGCAAATGTGAAATGCATACAAGTATGACAACGTTTATCTAATAATTAGTATACAGCACTGGACAAAAATATGATATTTTATTCCAGATCATTAGAGCTTTATATCAGCAGTTCCCAAAGTGGTGGGTCGCAACTCACCATAGGGAGCTAAAACTGGGCCATACTCCCTTAAGGAGAGTGGCTCAGTCATTGGTGTCCTGAGGAGAGCTGCAGCAACTGTGGCACTACAGGCACCCAAGGGCTTTTCCCCTTACCTGGGGTGTCCTGCTAGCCTTGGGGAGGGTCCAGCAGTGCTTGAAATCACCTTGTTAATTGAATTTTTGATCAAAAACTGCAAGTGTGCTCTGATTGTGAATCGGGGCAATTTCAAGCAGTGGGGAAGCCCGCAATAGGGGCTGATGGCCTCCAGACCCTCCCCAAGGCCAGTGCAACCCCCCCCCCCAGGTAAGGGGAAACACCCCTGGGTGCCGACAATGCTGCAATTGCTACAGCGCCCTCAGGGTGCCCGTCCCCCCTGGCCAATTCTTATTTGCAATCTCATAGTCTGAGCAGGACTTTGGGAACCACTGGCTTATACAATACCCAACAGTCTACAATTCTACAGAATAGATTCTGAAGAATGCTTTTGCTTAGGCAAGAATTCACTGGGCTATTTTACCTTACTAAGTTATTGAAACTTCTACTCCCTGTTTCAGTTACAGTTGCCACAATAACATGAAATAATATATTCCATATGGAATATAATTTTTTATATATATTGACATTTGTTTTGCAGATTACAGTTTTTCACATTACTAGGAAATAATACGGCAGTCCAACTATTAAGGATTTTAATTTATCTATCATCTCTTAATTAACCAGTTTAAATGCAAGTTCGCATATTACCTCATCATAGGTGTTTTTATGGGATTCCTAAAGCAATCAAGAGAAATTTTTTCTCCAATGTAACCAACAAAGAACTATCACTCCTTGACGCAAATGGCTATTTTTTCTTTTTCATTTTATACCACACCATAGGATAAATAGCATCACAAATATTAACATGTATGTCTTTCAAATGCTGTGGTGGTGGTTAAAACTGGCCCCAATGATTGAATTGATGAATTGCTCCTCTGTGAGAAAGGCAACTCCAAACATTCTTTTTCAAACCACATGTGAACATTTCAGTCTGGTCATCTTGTTTCAAATTTGAGAGACCAAAAAAAATAGAAGAGCTTCAATCTCTGCCCCTGACAATTTTTGCTACCCTTAACTATTTTTTCCAGCTTCTGAACTGGTGATTAAAATTGTCCACTATTCAAAATACAGGCTATGACATTTAAAAATGATGCTGTGACAAAAGCTCTTCTAGAAGCATCTAATACAGGCCTGCCCTTTCATCCAATGAACTATCCATGTGTACTAGGAGATTTCGCCCACCGCCCACATAAATTCACTGTTACTTACTTTGAGAGCACAAAATATACAAGAATCTCCCATGCATTTGTGTGTTGTAAGTTGTCGAAAACTACGTCGAAAAATATCAAGGTGCCAGAGAACCTGAAAAGCAAAGGAGAACAAGTTTTTAAAAATAATAATCAGTTTCAGAAATTTTTAGATAAGAAAAGCAGGGTAAAATTAGACAACAAATCATCTAAAGTATGTAAGTGTATTCATGATTAATCTAGTGCTAAGATAAATGGTTTTTCTTAACCATCTATATCCTAAAATGTCATCTAATGGGAGAAAAAAAATATGAGAAAATATGAGGAGTCCAGGACTGCAGTAAATGTGGTATCAGAATAAAACAAAAGGATGTTTGAGAATTATTAATGCAGTACAGGTGGAGCCTTCTCATCCACTATTTTCCCATCCACTGAAGAGAAGGGCTTTTTGTTAAACAAAAACTGCTGTTAATTAAGTGTTTAAAAAAGGATTATTAAGCTTTTTTTACCATGGCAAGGCAGCTGCCACCATGAGATCTGCTGCCAAACTCACTCGCTCTGAGATAAAACCTCTTCCCTCATCCTTGGAAGCATCATTAATCACTTCTGTTTTTGCATTTAATGCCTTGTTCCAGGGTGAAGGAAAGAGATCTTATCTCAGTTAATAGCTCCAAGCCCCTAGAGAATGGATGCAACCAGTTGTCATGGTAGGAGAAGGTTTTTTGAAGGCTGAATGCTAATTCACAGCATGATTTCATTTAACACATTTCATGTTTTTTTGCATCTGCGCAAATAAAAAGGCTTCACCTGTACATAGCAGCATAGATAGTAACACTTGTGGATCCACATCCTTCAGGTCAGTGAAGGAGAATGGCTACCTGGGCCGTTCATAGCCCCCAGGTGAGCTCTGGGTGCCACCCTCCTGGCCAGAAGCCCAACTGGGCATCAGCTGCCTCACATGGGAGGCAGCTAACAATGGGCATACAGCTATTGTGCTGGAGCCCGATATAACATCCTCAAGATTTAAAATTAAGAATGCGGAAACCTTTTGAAAGTTTGATTGGGTACAATCCTAACCAACTTTCCAGCACCAAAGTAAGGGCAATGCAGCTCAGAGGTAAGGGGACAAACATTCCCTCACCCTGAGGAGGCCTCGGTGACTGCCCCCAAGCGCAGGATACAGCATGTGCCCCATTGGCCCAGCCAGTGCTGAAATATTGGCTAGAACGGCAACCATTGTGATATAATAAGGGAAACAGGATTCCAAAGAACTATCTGATATACAGTACAAGTTGAAAAATGGGTCAATATAAATATCTGAACTCAGTTTATTTATGCTGTACACCTACCTTCAGTCATGTTCCCAAGGCAATTTACAAAGATATCATAAAATATGCACAAACATCACCACAAAAACATGATTGGATATAGCTTTTATCATCCCCCATCTTCATATTGAAGTTTTTAACCAGTGTGGCGTGGCACACTGGTGTGCTGTGAATAATCTGCAAGTGTGCCATGGAAATTTGGGGAAGGGTCATTTATTGGTAGGGCCATTGGGGGATGTGAGCTTCTACTGGCAGTGTCGTGTGCCTTGTCAATTGTCAAAAAAAAAAAAAAAAAAAGGTGTGCCTTGACAATTTTAGCACTTTGTCAGTGTGCCATGAGATGAACAAGACTGAAAACCACTGATCTAGATATTGGTAATGATGGTGGAACTCTGGAAACTCTAATTCTGGTGTAGAGGAAAACAGCAAACATTAGAGAATCACAATTATCTAGATCAGTAGTTCCCAAACTGTGGGATGGGACCTACCAGTGGGTCGTGAGCCAATTTCAGGAGGCTATAAATCATGTACAGCAGCCATATTGAAAATTAGAGATAAAATGACTATGGGGAAAATGACAGAGGTTTACATACATTGCATGGAAAAAGTGAGAAGAGCAAGAGAAGATTTTCTCTCTCTCATAGTACAAGAATTAACGAATATCCAATTAAATGTACTAGCAGCAGATTCAAGGGAGACAAAATAATTTGTTCATACAATGCATAATTAAGCAGTGGAATTCACTGCAACGACATGTGGAGATTGCCACGGGGTTAAAGTGGTGCTACTCAATGTGGTGATCCGTGACATCCCCTTGCCCCATGATAAGCCGCACACAGCCCAATTAAATGGAGCTGCTCGGATCTGTACCAGCAAAACAGCAGGCGCAAGCCCATGCAGTCAGGAGCAGCCCAAATCAGGGCTACCCAGCCCAGGGACTGGGGTTTGGATGCACCTAATGGCTGTGTTTTATCTCCACCCCCCTCTCCGCTCATGGGTCTGCACTGCCCCATAAGCCTCCTGCCCGTCTCTGGCACACAGTCAGCCCGGGCCTCTGCCGGCAGAACTAAGCGGGCACACGTGCACCATGCTGCTGCCTGTGCTGGGCCAGCGACTGATTCTGCAGTGCAGATACGCCTTACGGCACATTTGCAACAGCACTGGTCTGGCGCAAGAGATAGAAAGTACAGTATTTATGAACTAGTTCAAGAAAAAAAAGTGTCTGCCCCAAGGGATCCTAATTGTTTATGTGAAGACCCAAATTGGCAATGAAAAACACATGTTCACAAGTCTATGACTCCAGTCAGCAAGCTGTCATTTTGTACACCTCAATTTTCTTGAATTTTTTGCAAAACAATTTCCCACGAAATTTGCATCCTGTAGTAGTGGCACCCCCAAAATAAGACTCCATCCATCACACTGAAGCAACTGAAGCCACATGTCCAATTGCCCCCAACTTCATGAGTGGATTTCTCTCAGTCATTCTACTAACGATCTAGTACTACTACTAGTAGTCTCACAAAAGCAAAGTCAACTGGGTGGCTACTCTGGCTTTAACACTGAGGATGTTATGCCTCAAGCAAAGAATTGAATCAAATACTTTAACATCACTTTCCATAAAGCTAGAATAAAAGGTACCAGTTTAAAAACTCTTACTGAACATACTGTTTAATTAAACCAAGAAACAATAAGTAAATACAGGCGTGCCCCGGTATCCGCTGGAGTCCCATTCCAGACACCACCGGGGATACCTGAAATTGTTAATACTGGGGACACTTTTTTAAAGATAGGGGAACATCAGTGGTTTTGCTACAAGGTAAAAAAAGATTTGTTTATTGTTCGCTATCTTTTTAATAGGCGTCCCAGCATCCATAGTATCCGTGGATAACTGAAACTTTGGATATCGTGGCATGCCTGCACATATTTGTTGCCAGGTAATATACGATGTCCACAGTTGTTTTGTACAATTATCCCAAGAGAACTATTTTGAAAAGTGATACACTGGAAAATCTAAACCAAATTCAAATAAAAAACCATTGCTGACTGTCCTATCACCATATATTGTTTCCAAATAACATCTGCTATCACGTTTTTATGCCTGAGTTCACCCAGAAAGGATAACAATTCTTTCCAAATGCAATTATTATAAAATGCATGAAAAAGATTAATTAGAGGCAATCTCCACATGCTTTTCTGACTGATCAGTATTACAGGTTTTAAAACTATCACCATTTAAAAGTTATAGTCAATGTATAATACAGAGACTAGGGCTTAAATCCAAAATACAAAACATTTAATAATATTAAGGATTAGAATAGAATGGAGTTATAACATAACCCAAAAGTTTTGTCTTGCTACTTTGCAATGCAGATGATCTCAGGCAGTGTCTTATCCACATAAATCTACAAAATGGAGTGAGAAATTATGTATATAAAAAAAGACACAGGTACACATTCTTTCTTACCTGCAATGCGCTATTCAGGAAGCAGCTATTCTGTCCTGGTTCATTGCTGAGCCCTTTACTAGGAGCTATCGATGTTGTGTTACGTGGAGTGAACATTCCTTGCACACTGCCTCGTCCAACAGAAAAATAATTCCTCTTCCACGACATCTTTTCACGTTCTCTGTAGCATACAAATGGTTTTATATCCGCATATTATTACAAAAAGGTCCTTTCCTTGATTCAAAATCAGAACTGGGTTGTGCAGTCCCACAACCAAAATTCTCTCTTCAGATTTCTCACTTCTAGCTTCATGAAGCTACATGCACACAATATTTTTCTTCAAATCCAACCAATGATACAGCAACACAATTACAGTTCATGTAAGGAAACACCTGTCTTAACATCTGAAACAAAGGCAGGCAAACGAAAATAATCCATGGTCTTTCAAGGACAGCTGTGCTGTTGCACCATCTTTTGGTTTTTTGAAAATAAATTCAGTGGACCACTTCTGAAAGTCAAGCCACTGCTGGAATTCAAGAAGACTTGAGAACAAGCAAAAAAAACATCTCGTCATCCTTTTGTACTCTTCTAAGACTGATGAGCAAATCCCCAAAAGGAGAAAAGCAGGCAAGCAAAAGCCCTTGCTGTTTGCTGTCCGAGGTCTCTTGCTGGAATACTGATACAGGCAATTTTCCTTCTTACAATTTCTCAAGCAAAGGAGAAATTCCAGGATTACGTCCTTTGAATAGAGAAGGCCTTCCTGAAGTTCTTTTAACTTCCTGTGCGGAACTGGAACAGTTTCTTCTACTACTCCTTCTCTCACAAGTGGAATGCCTAGCTGTGCCAGAAAGTTTGAGAGAGAAAGAGAAATAATCAGAGGCTTGCGTCACTTAATTACTCAATTGGTTTTGTTGTCTTCTGCCAAGATCAGCATTGCCTCACCTCCTACCAGAAACTTGGGAACAGAGTCAAAACATAACAAACAACCCCCACCAATATAAAAGCATTGAAGCCAAGAAGGATCACCACAGTACATTCTGCAGTCACTTCTCTAATAAAACATTAACTAGCACAATAGTTAATTGTGGGTTAACTAGCACAATAGAAAATGTTAAATTCAAGGTGCCATATACTGGACTAGCTACAGTATCTTTCACTACATATATACAGTACTCCCAGATGTCTTTTAAGTTGCCCAACGTTTACCAGAAATCTTTAATAAAATATTGCAAATGTCATTGATGTTACCCATAAGGCCCAAAATCTCTGCTCATTACTGAAGAGATACTGGACATAGAATTCTGTGATGGAGTCTTAACACTTTTTTGAATTGTATTTTATTCCAAAGCAGAGACTCTGAACCAGAAGTTTTTAAAATTCAGATAGCACCTTGTCCAAAACAAGCAAAAAAGCTACAAATGAGATTTGGAGAAGCTACAAAGAGCAGCACCTTCTTAAGGAATAAATAGAGGTGTTTGTTTCCAGTGAGTAAAATGGGATTACAGCCACAGGCTGCACTCCTATCCACACTTACCTGGGAGCTCTTCTCATCAACTATAATGGGACTTATTCTGAGGAGATATGCATAGAATTGGGCTCTAAATCTTACTGAACAAGATGGGCTTACTTCTGAGTAAAATAACCACCATTTTCAAACACCTCTAGGAGTAAGTAAGGAGTGACTGAGTGGAAGTCCATTCCATTGTTAGGGAAATCATAATTCAATGTGGATGAACAATGATCAAGGCAGAAGTAGTATGGAAAATTAACAACATAACCTCTCATTTGAAAAAATGCATTGCCAAGCTACTAGGTTCATGTCATAGCAGTGAGCACATTCAACCTCTACCAGCCCCCCCCCCCCGTAAGTGAACAGCACTGGAGGCATAGGAAATACAGATCTTAGGTGCATACTGGAGGGTTCTGCCAGAGCTTGTCTTGATGCTCATACAACAAGAAAGATAGTTTAAGAGTCCTTTGATAGTATCTCAGTATGGTGCAAAATGTCTAAATAGAGACATATGCATTCACACAGCCTATCAGTGGGGGCCAGATAGAAAGCATCTGGTTTTGTTCCCTGGATCGTCAGTTGCCTATCATTACATTAGAACTCAGCCCGGGGAAAAAAACATGTGTGCAAAGAACTGTGTGCATATTCAATATAAGCTTCAGTCACAATCTTCTAATGGGTATTTTGTCCTTTCATTTCACTTACCAGAGGATCTGGTTATACAATTATTAAGTCTCAACATCCCTATGAAGTAGGCAAGTATAATTCATATTTTGTAGACAAATCATCTCTTGTTCTCAGTGCTGCATCCTAACTACTACTCATTAGCCTTCCTTAAGAGAATGCAAGTACAAAGACTAAGCCTGTTCTGCAGCATTCCTAAACACTAAACAACGTACAAGAATGATTTCAAAGTGATTTCCAATGCCAGCCCAGCTCTTTGCTCAAGACTGAGTGCCAACCCAAGCAGCACTTCATGCAGTGAAACCAATGAGCACTATTCATTTATACAGCTTGTTAATTACAGGTATGTTAACAGGGAAAAAGCATAAAACTTATGCACAAAAGTGGACAATGTAATTAGAAAATAAGAGGGCAAAAATTCCCAATTCCACACCCACTGCTTCATATTTCTATTGTATAAGAGTCCACCATGCAACTCTTGGGAAAGATACAGTACAGTAGAGGCAAAAGCAAGATGTTGAACTCCAAAAATCATTCTATACTTTTACTGCAAGAACAACTCTGCTCTGACAAATCAGAAGTACACAAATAGGATTACATTGTCGCCCATATTTACAATGAATGATGGATTATACATCTAATTATTTCAGTTTAAAACCAGAAACACTAAATTCCTTCACATAAAAATGTCAACTGTAAGATCAGGAGAAATCTCCCCTGTAATTCATTAGAAATACAGAAATATTTACAGAAATAGCATAATACAGTGATTACAGCATTGGACTGAATGTCAAAAGTCCAAGTTAAAATGCTTCTTCTTATACCAAGTTTATTCATAGCTTTCAGCAGTACAATCCTAACATATTCAAAAGGTGGTTGAGAGGATAAAACGCTGTTTTAAACTCTTTGGAGACAGAGCAGAATTCAAATGCGACACTACACAGTACACTGGACAAATACATGTATGCCAATGAAGGTCATTGGACTGGAATACAACTAAACCAAATCAAAGCATATAAGCACACATATGTATTTAAGTTATTAAATTTCATAACAGGATTAGCAAAAAAGGCATATCTTTACATTTTCAATTTCAGATAATTGGTGCACACTCACAGTGAAGCCAGTCTTCAAACTAGAAAACTAACTAAATTTACACTGTCATGAAGTTTGGAAGTAATCAAGTTCCTACAGATTCTTAGGCTGCAATTCTATAAACATTTACTTGGGAATAGACTCCATCTAATTCAATGGAACTTCTCAATCACAGGATTGCACAATGCATAAACCAAACCATTTTTGAAAAGGTAACTACAGTATACATATGGGATAGAAGAGAAAACCCTAAGGAATGCATAGCAGTGGACTGGGGAGAGGCAGAGAAAGTACATAAAGTTGTTGCAAATAGATGGGCACATGGGTGAATGATACACACTGACCATTGCTTCATGCATTATCATCAGCATACAGGTAGAGGGATAAGTGTGAAAAAAACGGCAAAAAGTTCAGACTGCAGGACAGGAAATGCAAGAGGTCTCATCTGTGACAACTAGCATCGTGACAATTTCAGCAATGATTTTTTTCTCTGCAATAAATTTACAGTAGCAGTAACTGATGGTGAATTCCTTCTAGCAACATCATTAATAAACTGTAATCTGACCAAAATCTATTTACATGATTCAAGGCCAAGATAAAATAATCAAATTTGATACGATATTTTCCATGAGATCATGATAAAAAAGCCGTGGAAATAGATACTGTGGACCCAGTCCTATCCAATTTTTCTATGTGGAGCTGCCCCTGAAAATGGTTAAGAAGCTGCAAGAATGCAGCAGCCCGGGTGGTTACTGGTGCTAGGCAGTCTGAGACTGTTGGACTGCTGCTTTGACAACTGCACTGGCTGCCCGTTCATTTCCAGGCCCAATTCAAGGTGCTGATAATGGCCTTTAAAGCTCTTCATGGTTTGGGCCCAGGTTCTCTAAAGGACCACCTTCTCCCATACATTCCAGCCTGCACTCTTGGGTGATCTGAGGGGGCTCTCCTTCAAGTGCCACCTTTATCCCAAGTTAGAGGGATGGTGACATGGGGGCAAGCCTTCTCTGTGGTGGCACCACAACTTTGAATTCCCTTCTGGGGTAACTAAGAATTTCCCCTACCTCATGGCCTTTTGGTGGGGCCTAAAAACATTTTTGTTCCATCTTGTGTTTGTGTGATGTGTCATCTGTCTGTTGTTATCTGCCCCTCCTTTTTTTCCTGGAAAATTGTTTTTTATATTGTTGTACATTGTTAACCGTCTTGAGCATTTGCTCCTGCAAATGGAAAGGCAGGATAAAAATATGTAAAATAAATAATAATTGGGCTCTCTTGTATCTTGAAATTATGAACAAGATTTGCACATTTCCTCTTCTGTGATTTGCAGCTAATGAGTTTCTATGAGAGAACAAAGTGCTTATTTCTGGCCATTATCTGTTTAATGATGTCACTCCCTCTTTAATAAAGTCATTTCCAATCCTCAACAGGCACCATGAATGCTATTTGGCCCACTATATGAAATGAGTTACACACACACACACACACACACGCACGCACACCATTCTATACCATTCTCCTATTTCTGAGGTGATAATAAGAATCAGAGACACAGAATACAGAATAAAGCCCTGGATGAAAACACGTCTGGCCATTTTTTTTAACTACCTATGACATAAACCCCTTGTTCCTATGTCCTCATATTACATCTCACAAGTACAAATTAGTGAATCTAATGGTAATTCAGCAGTCTGATACCAGAACACTACCATGCTTCAAATGAGCTGTGCACATTTTCTTTTCTGAAGCACAACATTCAACTCAACATTCATTAGGGATCTTATGACAATGGGACCTTATGGCCTTGATTCTAAAATTCCTTGGGAGTCTAAAAACCAAGGCTAGTGTCCGCAGGGGCGGGGCAAAAGCAGCAGCACCATCTCTGGGATCATGATTTCCACTTACCTGAATGAGCCCAAGCCTCTTGGAGATGTGGGGAGCCCTACAGACAGCTTTTCCTCTTACCTAAGTGAACCCCAGCCTTCTGGGGGTGTTGGGAGTCCTGCAAACACCTTTGTAAAAGAAGCTTAAAAAGCAATCAGAATCCACTTCCAATTTTGATTGCAAACCAGGATGTAGGTTCCAATTGCTTTTTAAAACTTTTTAAGAGGCTTGGGGAGCGTTACAGAGATGTCCGCAGGACTCCCCCCAACCCAGAAGGCTGGGACTCACTCAGGAAAGTGGAAAACACCCCTTCCCATCCCTGGCAGAAGTGCAATCGTGCTATTGCCTTTCCCTTCCCTACCCCTTAAAGATACAGAGGAAGAGCTTCTCAGACTGGATTGTTGCAATGTTCCAGTTTGTGCTTCCATTGCCATAAGGCAGATGTTCTCAATCATTTTTTTAACTGCTCCAGGAAATAGGAGAAATCAATTTATTTGTACGACATCAGGATAGGCCAACCTATCAGTGAGGTGTACAGCTGGTTTCTATTGCAAAACAAGCAGAACCAGTTTTCCCAAGCCTGTTTCTGGATAGAAGATTGTTCTGTGAACAAAATGTAGTGAGTACACTTTCTCAAAGTCCTCTGTATGTAGCTTCACCACTCTACAGAACTGGTATTATTCGGACAAGAGAGCACTCACCCCAGGCTACTTTAACCACCAGTATAGTCTAAATATTCTTAAAGCTTCCTGATTTAGGAATTACCACTTTAATAGCCTTTAGCTAATGGCCACAGGCTGCATCAGGTGAAAAATTCATTATCAGTCACACCTAGGCTGTCTAACCTGCAGTACAGCTGGCAGCAATAAGTGATATCACTTAGGGGAGGAAAAGATTTACAATCTGCTCTGAATAGGATTGATTCCTAGGGATCAGGTCTGAAGTTTGGGAAAGCTTCTGGGGGTATAGGTGGCAGGTGTAGCCAGTAAATTTGGCTGTCTTCAGGTGGTGAGCCAGTTGCAGCCCTTCCTCCTAAAGAAAGCAGATTTGCTACAGCAATTTATTCATTAGCCATTTCATGTTTGGCCTACTGTAACACATTCTATTTAGGGCTATCTCTGAGGACTGCCCGTAATCTCAGTTGGTGTGAAATAGTAAAGCCAGCATAGTTTTGGACAACTGCCAGACACCTGAGAACTGCATTGGACTCCCATGTGTTTTGAGACACAATTCATGGTGCAGGTTATTAACCGTGAAACCTACATTGCTTTTGACCTGGGTATCCAAAGGACAATCTCCCGTGACATCAGTCTGTCTGCGTGCAGAAACATACCAAGGCTTTTTCACACCCCAGGCACACCGTGTGAAATCATGACGTCACATCAAGGGAGTAGGGCACACAGGCTCCTGCAGAGGCAATTAGGACAATTTTGATCCAGTTACTTCTGCAAGCACCCACCACATTCCCCTGGCTTCCCAATTTGGAAGCCAAGGGGGTGAAGGGGTCCTGACGCTGCAACTGGAGCAATCTGACCAAGGCTGCAGCAGCAGAAGCCTTCACACACAAAAGGTCCTGCCACCACGGCTGGGGTGATCTGACCTGGGCCACGGCAGCAGGACCTTCCATTGATGTCCCAACTCAGGGCGCAATCCTAAACTGAGTTAGGCCAGCATAAACTAAGCCAGCAAAGTTTGGCCAGCACATGGGACACCGTAAAGCAGTGATATTCTAACATTTTGGACCGGGACCCACTTTTTAGAAAGGAACTCGTGTCAGGACCCACCAGAGGCGACGTCATTAACTGGAAGTGATGTGGCAGGAAGTGACATCATCAAGCAGGAAGTGCTGTCATAATAAAATGACACTCCTGAAATGCAAATTGGCATTCTTGGACTGCAGCAACTGTACAACCAGGAAACATCCCTGACAGAAAGCAAAATTAGGACAAAATATTATGTAAAAGCACCGAACTAAAAACAAAATAAAAAAAAACTCACTTGAAAATTCAAACTGTTAACACTTCCAAAAGGAATATAACAAGTAAAGAGTAAGTTTCCAAGATGCAGTTTCCAAGATGGCTACTCCCGGCTATCTGCGACCTACCTGACATCAGGTTGCGACCTACCTAGTGGGTCCAGACCCACAGTTTGAATAACACTGCCATAAAGTATGTTTGGGCCACTCTCGGACTCAGAGAGGCCAGCACACAGATGTGAGCCACCCTCCCCGACTCTGAGAGTAGTCCAAACATGCTTTATGCTGGCCCTTGTGCTGGCCAAACTTTGCTGGCTTAGTTTATGCCGCCCTAACTCCAGTTTAGGATTGTGCTCTCAGGGAGCGTGTGGGCTCCTGCTCAAGTGATTTCACCCAAGCTGCAGCAGTAGGCAGCCTGGCAGCAAGAGCCCCCTTAGCTTCCTGACTTGGGAAGCTATTGGAGAGGGCGTGCAAGCACGCCAATTGCTTCCCCAATAGGGGAAGCAATTGCAAACATGTTCTTGCACCCCACCCCCAAAATTGCATCCACGACAGGCGCTATATTGCACCCCAGGGTAGATATGACTCTGCCTCGCACCATGATCACCAGAGGCTTGGCGTTATGTGATGGCATTATGTTGCCATCCAAGGTGAAGCTGATGGGATACAAGTCCTGAGGGGCATTGAATAGGGACTTTTACAGTGGCAGCTCCTCCATTATGGAACTCCCTCTCCCGCAATGCCAGACTAACCCCTATATTGTCAGCTTTTAAGTATTTAAATCTCTCTTTAGTTTGGTCTTCTCAAGTTCCTTCAGCTGTTTACTGTTTAACAGTCCCCTATTCACCATTTCTGTTCGGGGTAATAGCATTGCTTTAATTGTTTTTCAATTGGTTTAATACTGTTTTAAGGAGTGCTGTAAATGACATTGATAGCCCATGCAGTGGAACTGAAAGACAGCCTAGAAATAGTTAAAACCAATGAATATGTTTTTGCTTTCCTCAGTCTAGACACGGGGGACAGGGTACAAAGCGCACACATTTTAGGGGATGACCTTTCCCAAAGGGAACTCAAGAATAACTACATCAGAGCTACCAGAAAGCTACATTGAACACAAACATCTAGGTCAGGGGTGTCAAACATATGGCCCATGGAACCTCTCCTTGTGGCCTGCGAGTTCCAGAGCCACCGCAACCCCTACGAACGCAACCTCACTTCTGGCTTTTCAGAAATGTCATTCTGAGACATCAGAATGTCATTCTGAGGACTGGGGAGGCCGCTGGTGGCCTTCCCGGCCATCAGAACGCCCTCTGGATGCAACTGGAGCACAGCTCTGGTCATGTTCAGAGGGGGCTGCCTTCAAACTCCACCAGCCCTCAGCAGGTGCCATGAATAACATGTGGCCCCTGGGGGAAATGGGTATGGCACTTCTTATCTATGTGCTTGCACACACTGCAATAGATTGAATTCTTAGATGTAAAGACATAGCATTATAGAAAAATAGACCATTGTTCTATCTAGGACACTACTATCCAGAGGACTGGGTATGGCTCATGGGCTGGGGTTTGGAGACAGTGTAGTCTCCAAACCCCAGCCCATATGCCATATTCAGTCTTCTGGAGGATTTTATCTGGTCTATGTAGTTCCCCAGCGTCTCAGAGCTAAAAATACAGTGCCTCAGTATCCACTGATTCGATATCCACAGTTTCAGTTAACGACAGATACCATGGATGCTGGGACACCAATTAAAAAGGGGGGGGGAAGTTTAAACAAATCTCTTTTACCTTGTTGCAGCAAAACCACTGATGTTTAAGGACATTTTTATTTGGGGTATGAAGATTACCTCATACCACAGCTTAGTATTCCTGCTAACTATTTTCTTCTGCAAACCAGGCAAAGGTTATTTGGGAAACACTGTCTTAAAGCAATAGACTCCTCATCTCCACCAGCTAAATAAAAGACTGTGTGCAGTTTGTTTTAATTTAAATGTTTAATGTATTCTACAGGGTGTCCACAAAGTCTCTTTACAATTGCAAAAAATCACAAAAAATGCAAATGTTGAGATGTGTTAATGATATCACGCCCCTAGATTTCTTTCTGTGGAGCAACGTTAAACACATCGTGTACAGAACAAAGACACGGGACATTACTGGCTGTTGCCACCATTGACGAGACTATGCTACAGCGAACATGGCAGGAAATCGATTATCGCCTTGATGTGCTGCATGCAAGCAATGGTGCACATATAGAGGTTTATTAATTGATGCAAAATAAACGTCAATATATACTCCTAATATTGTATACTTTCCATACATGTATCTCTTCATTTGTTTTTGTAATGCAAGTCTGAAATTGTAAAGAGACTTTGTGAACACCCTGTATTTGTTGAGAGCCAATGTACCGTGGTGCGAGACCAAGCTATGAACCAGAACTTCCCCTATTCAAATCTCACCTCTGCCAGCTGCAATATTAGGATAATACAACTTCCTTGCTTTTTATTTTAAGGACAAAATCATACTTTGCATACTGAAAGTGCTATACAAAGTATTGCAACAATTATATTACTTTTCAAATATCAATGTCATTTTAACATCTATGTTGGAATTCAATAACATCACTTTTGCCTAGACAGTTTTCCACATTTCCATGGATATTTTTCGTTATCCCTGTCCAGAAGTACAGAGAGCATGCCACTGCTGAAGGCCAGAGCCAGATCTGGAACACAGCCAAATTGAGGCTATGGCACAGAGCTAGTCTTAACTACACAGCTGCTGGTTCACTGCATTTGGAAAAGCAATGCATCTACGTTACAGGAAGAAGAGTAAGTAAAGATCAGGAAGCGTGCCAGTGAAAATGACTCTTTCCAATCCTCCTGTGCAGGGCTGCATGTTGTACAACTGTGCATATCCATTGAGAAGATGTTAAGCCAAAGGAGACCATGAATGGGCATGTCCAAAGAATGCAGTTTTTGTTTTGTTTTTATAGCAAGAACTTCTGCCTTTCTCCAGCATCTGCATAGGATCCTTCCTAACCTCACAGATAAGCAATCAGATGTCCTTCAACTTTCCAAGCATCACCACCACACACAATTGGGGAGTACAATGGGGACTTTGCTGGAGATGCTCAGAGCACCTCTGACACTCAGTGTAACTCTACAAGTAAGCCTAGTCTCTCCTTCATGGGCAAGGGGCAGACACAACACCTACTCTACAAAAATAGCATATTTATTTGAAGAATTTATATCCTGCCTTTCCCATGTCAAAGCAAATGCCAAGGCAGCTTACATGGGCAGACTAGTCTAAACCAGTGGTCTTCAACCTTTTCCATGACACAGCTCTCTCTCTCCCCTTCTCCTATATATAAAACTTATATATTTTTCCAATGGTGTTTTTACAAACATAAAGTAATCTGTGATTCACCGAATTCTCAGTCCTAGATGTAGCCTTTATAGTGTGGTTCTCTCCTCTGGCTGTGTGCCATCAAGCTTCAGAGGCAATCTTAAGTCAAGCCTGGACAGATCCTCAAGGTTGTACTCCGTTCTTTTGCCTGCTGGCCTTCTCTCACACTCCCATGCAACTCTTTCTTGTGGAGACTAATCAAGCTCATCAGCACCTCCATCCTTCCAGAACAAGTACAGCAGCTTGTCACAATCTGACTTTCCATCTCCCATCCAAAAACAAGACCACAGATTCACCTGCTTAGCTTCAGGAAGTACCAGCAGCTCAATCATACAGTACTTTACTCCTGTACCCAGCAGGCAGCCTGCCATCATCATAGTGAACAAGAAGGGTGTATTCCGTATTTATACAACCATTGGCAAGTATGTATCCATACAACTTACAATTTGGCTACACTCAGCTTCCAAACAAATCGTGCACTCATGTGCACGCTCTCGATGTTATAAATGAAAATGTCTCAGCATGACAAAGCATCATGAGAAAAGTGTTAATTATCTAGTAAATAAGACAAGTTTTGAAAATATTGGATGGGTGAAGAAACAGAACAGATGTATGTCAAACAAAATAATGGCATAAATAAAGCTGTGCTGTTTCACTCAATTGCAGCTTCACGTTAGATGAAAATACTTCATTGCAACCAAGCCATGAAAAGCCCCAAGTTTTAGGCAAACAGAATCCTGAAAATGCAGGCTATGAGCATAGGTGAATTAAATGTTTGTATTTCCCACATGCTTAACACTTTGAACATATAATGCATTGGTGTAATTAGACCCAAGTAGGTGGCTTGGCTCATTTTCTTGAATTGCCTGTTCTGCATGTACATTTTTTTTCTTGCTTTCTAATCGTGGCACAATTGTAGTTTGGATTCCAAGATGAGCTGGGATTTTTTTTCTTTTGGATGGTATAGCTTGATAGCAGGAAACATGCATGAGCATGCAACAGCTGTACTGCGTCAGTGGTTCTCAAATATTTTAGCACTAGGATCTGCTTTTTAGAATGGCAATATGTCCAGGACCCACCTGAAGCACTGCCATTAACTTTGAAGTGATGTCATGCCCAAAAGTGCCATCACTGTGCTGCCAGGTGCCTGCTGCTTTCCTGAAAATGCAGCAATATGTTGGTTTATTTCTCAGCCATTTTCCAATAGCAAAGTGAATCAGAAAGAAAAAAAGCCTGGCTGCTCCAGCAGGCAGCTCGAAGGGCATGTGAGCTATACAGCAAAAAGAATGATAACTACACCATGATACATCTTGGAATGAAGAAGGGTTCTACAAGCTTCTCATTGTAGAACAATAATTGTTAAAACTGCAAAAAATGGGTTTAGCAATACTTCACCTCTGCAACCTCCTTGAGTCTCTTTCACTTATTGTGAGAGTCAGTGAGAAAGGCAGTATAGAAATACTGTATTATTTACAACCTTGAAACAAGCAACATAATCACACAGCCCTCCCCCTTTCCAGCTTAGATAAACAGCATTTTCTGAAAGCTCCACCCATGGGAACAGGTTTTGCTTCACATCTACAAGCTCAGCTCTGAGCTCCACCTCAATGTCAGAACTCATTTCAAAAGTTGCAGTCTTTACCATTTTCACTTTGATATGATCAACTTAGATTTATCATTTCAACCTCTAAAAAGTATCTGTACCTATTCTAAAGACTATAACTGAATAGAACAATTTTGTATAAGAAACAGGGTTAAAAAGATGGGAATGTGGCATTAATAATTAATGTCAGTTTCCAACCTACAAGGGTAGCATGTATAAGGACAGTGTATAAATTTGTATGAATCCATTTGAACATTATCTGCTGGGAAGGAATGAGATTCAAATAAATCATAAAAGTTAGGCAATTCTGAGAGTTTGCAAGGCTTTGAAAGAAAATTTATACAAATGCAAACTGCTAGGTGGGTCCAAACCTTTAACACACTTCTATTTCCTACTGGTACAAGCATGTTCAGAGCATCAGGGATACATCCATATCTTCCTAGGACGGTTTGGTGGTTAGAAAAAAGCAGTGGCTGATATAATCCTTTTTAGAAAGCAGACCAGAGGAAAACTCTTGGATATTCTCACATTGATTCACTTGGAATAATATTCCAGCACACAAAGAACATGCAACCCATACTGAAGTATTTGCTGCTAACAGCAAATGGGCTGTTCCATTTAAACATGTCCTTAAAATATTGCCAAAAAAAAAATAAGGATTCACACATAGACAATATTTTAATCCTCTTCACTTGACATTAAAAAGTGGGGGAGAGACAGAAAAGGTAAAACAAGTATCATGTGTATTTTTAAAAAATTATCCAAATGCTACATCAAATACCAAATTTTCTTTTGCAGGATTCTATCAGAAACTGTTGCTATATAAAATAAACATATACTGGATTAGCAGACACCCATGATTCCTTATTTATTTCACAAGCTATATAAATAGCAAATACTTGCCTGTATGACATTTTTTATAGCCATAGTGTCCTCCATAACATGTAAGAGTCGGTAGCTGTCATTTTTCATTGTTGTTAAAATAACTCCATGAGTGTCTCACAATAACACCTTCCTGCCCATAGTATATAAACACAATACAGATTTTGTAAATAAGTCTAAGTATTAATCTTCTGTGCTATGAGGGCAGAGGTCTACTGACATATCCGCTAATGTTTCTAATTTGTGATGCATTTTTCCTAGACTGAGTATTGAAGTCAAGCAAAGAAGTAGTATAAGAATTTACATTTCAAAGCTTTGTCCAAAATCTTAAGAATTTACAAATGTTTTATTGCACAACTGACAAGTAAGGAATAAAAGTTACCTGCTTATAATGATCATGCAACTTTAGACCCGATCCTATCCAACTTTCCAGCACTGATGTAACCTTGCCTATGGGGCACACACTGCATCCTGCAGTGGGGGTGCAGACATGAAGGCCTCCTCAAGGGCTGCATTACAGCTGCATCAGTTCTGCAAAGTTAGATAGGAATGGGCCTTTAGTAGCTTCAAAGTACTGGGCATTAAACAGAGATGACTAGCAGGTGCTCTTTTCCATATCTAAGGAGCAAATCTCCCAGGGCCATTCAAGGTAATGGTTTAGCCTAAGGAACAATCATCTCATTGAATATATTTTATTCAAATCTGGACTATCTGCTCAATTCATGTTTCCTAAATGTGGAAAAATTACCTTCGTTTCACTCCAACTTTTTACGAGAAGATACAAACTTCCCGATAAGAAACACAGAACAGTGTTTTCACAGAAGAAACATGGTCTCTCTGCCAAGTCTTAAGGGAAAATGGGGTTCCACAATTGATATTTTTCTCACAAGCAAGATATTCTACAAAAAAAACCCTAGAAATATTATGAAAGCAACATTTCCAGATAAACTCATCATTTTGCTTAATATACCACCAAAAGTTGTTAAAAAATGTTCCCTTACCTTATAACTGTCATTCTCTGGGATCTGCAGTGCACCTGCCTACACAGAACAGGATTAGATTAGCAAAAATCTTGAGAGCAAAAGAAATAGATACTACAGCATTTTCACTAATCTGAAATACTCTGCTCCCCAGCCTCTCCTCCATCGAAAACATCAAGTCTGAGTTGTCACAAAAGTGGAAAGTACTAGGAAATAAATGAGTATTGTATAGTATACTGTCTCACAGAGTTTGACTTTCAAAGCAATAAAATCTGGTATTTAAATTTGGAGCTCTTAAACTAGTGATGACTGGATTTAAATGAACCCCAGATACACTTCTCTGAAAACAGTCCAAGTTTTAGGAAGCAATGAATTAGAAAGCAATTATCAATAATTAGAAAAAACACAGGAGAGGGAAGAGAAACAACTTGCATCTCCAAAGATCAGGAAAACAACTGAAAAGTGTGAAGGAAGAGACATTGGAAAAGTAAGTTCACCTTGCAGCGCTAACAAAAATTAAATGTCAATTGCCCAGACACCCTCCCAACAGAGAGGAAAATCCCACAAACATAACCAAGGAAGCAATTTCTTAGCTACCAAATTTGTTGCAAACAGAGAGCTTTTCAGTACAGCACATTCTCTACTAAGATTTCATGAAATGGACTATAACAATTGAATTGACTTCTGTCCCAAGTCTTTGAAAGAATGGGAAGCAGTGTAACTTAAGCCAGTTAACAAGGAACACTGAGCCCCTTTGTTAGGAAGCCACTGTTAGAAGCTTTAAAAGTTATTTTGACATTGAAATTTTAAGAATTACCATAATTCTTGGGCCATTATTCATCTACCAAAGGCCATGTCATTAACATCACTCAGTGGTAAAATCAAGCTGAAACTGAATAGTCTTGGTAGGTTGCATGCTTTGCAACATGGTCATAAGTTGAGGTCAAATGATAACAATTTTGGATTTGCTTGATGTTTTCTGGTAATTAAAAGAAATGTGACAAAGGAAAAATAGCAAACAATCTTTGTTTTCTAAACTATGAAGAAACAACATTTGGAATCAGGTGTATGCTTTTGCTGGTTCATCAACAATTGAACTAGCTGCATGCTGCTCAATAATAGTGTCAGTATATTATATCTATATATATAAAATTGGATGTTTGTGTGTGCGTATGTTCCGCATAAGCTCTGGAACACCTGGAGCGATTGACACCAAACTTGGTACGCATATGCCTTATGATCTGGCAACAAATACTGCAGGGGTAAGACGCCCCTAGCACCCCCGGGGGTGGGGGTGCGAAGGGGGTGCCATGTAAAAATGATCGAAAATGGCCAATATCGGCGTCGAATCCATAGTTTCTGGGATCGCCGAGACGAACAGACACTCCCGATGCCACTTAAGTCCACATTCAGCCCCCATGAGCATGGGGGGTGAGAAGGGGTGCAAAGTAAAATGTCCAAAATGACCGACATTCGTGTCAAATCCATAGTTTTCGGGGTCACTAAGCTGATTGGTGACAGTCCCAATGACATTTAAGCCCAAGTGTAGTCAAATAGAACAAATAGAACTCTGGGATCTCCAATTATTTTACTACGGAACCGTGACCAGCCAAAACTTTGCGACAGCACAATGCTCTGTGTCGAGAAGATGCTGGGTAATGTAATTGAAGTGACGATCTTAACAGGAAAGGGAGAGGGTGAAACAGTTTTTATCCCACGGATCACACTCATTCCGACGGAGCTCCCTTTTAACTTCAAGAGATTGCAATTTCCAGCAAGACTTGCATTCTCGATCACAATCGACAAGTCACAGGGGCAGTCTATTAAGTACTGTGGAGTGGATTTGAGATCGCCATGTTTCTCCCATGGACAACTTTATGTTGCTTGCTCAAGGGTGGGTTCACCCAAGAATTTATTTATTCTTGCTCCTGGAGGTGAAACTAAAAATGTTGTTTATAATAAAGTTTTGAGTTAAATTAATATTATAGTACATTTGTAAAAGATTTTACTTTATAATTTTTATACTGTACTTATACGTTTAATTACCTGTACATAAAATTACTTCGATAGAATTCATTCCTTTTCCTGTCTAATAGAAGCTTGGGATAAATAAATACCCGGGCAACGCCGGGCAACGACAAGCTAGTGTACTCTAAAGTTCTTGCTTATTATTTTTCTTTTGTTCTGAAAGCTTTGTGAGGCACAAAAACACATTTAAATTCACACATCAATAAAAAACATTTCCCAATAGTTGGGTGTTTTGGGAAAATGCGAAGAAAGTGGTGAAGACAAACAGGACTCTGCATATTTTCCATTAAATTTCTTTCATCATCAGTGATAGAAAGAAAAAAGAAGCCAGGTTTTTTCAAGGCTATCTGTATACCCTAGCAACCTTACCTCCTAAACTAGGACAGGAAAAAAAACTACCCAAACAGCTTTAAATACTGCAGCCCCTGAGGCGACAGGAGCTGAAGCAATGCTAGCGATTATACAAGCATTCATACAGCTGCCCGAGACAGACAAACCCAGTGAGACGGAAATTCAGAAATGAGGTTGCAACATTCTGAACCCTCTGACTTCAAAGACTCAGCCGCTCAAGCAACAATGGTGATTACATACACATGCGCACAAGTCACACATTGTTATTGGACATCAGGTCTGACGCAAAAGCACAGAGACCAGCCAATGGAATGTATTTAACACTGTTCACACCCTATGTGGATAATGTTAACACCAGGAAGTCATTTACTGAAGCTGTTGCCACTACAGCTGCTTTAGAGCTGAAACTTTAGACAACACAGAGATCACTCCCATCTCACTTAACATTTCATCCAGTCTTCCTCACAACTAACTCCATGCTTAGCACAGAATGAAGATGAGTTAATATTGCTGTCAATCCAGCTCCAATTGATAGGGAGCAAGAGGCAGATTGGCAGCAACACTGACCCAATTCCATGGGTGGGTCTGTTATTTATTGGGCTACATAGGTATTCCTGGAAGACAGCATGACTAGAATGCATGACAGTGGGCAAACAGTCATACAGCGCAACGTTGCCACCATGACTTGTTCCAGTCATACGTTGCATTTGCTTTTCTACGTCATACACATGGCTGACAATATGGAAGTGGAGAAAATAGTGTAAACTGAATCAGATAATGATCTGTCACTAACAAACTAATTATTACTAACAGAGACTAGGACCCTCTGTAGTGTGGGAAATCAGTTGAGATGACTTGTCCCCAGGGTGTAACATCTCAAAGATTCCTGACTGTCTTTGGTACTTTCCTATTATATGGCTGTCCCATCAAAGTCCTAATGAACTCTTGGCCACCATCCCCCTCACCTCTCCTGGTGGCGGCACAGTCAGAAGCCCCCCCCCCCCAGATGACCTACAAGTATAGATAGGATTATATGGAAGGAGGCGGTCCCTCAAATACCCCGGACCCTAGTCGTAAAGGGCTTTAAAGGTCAAAACTAGCACTTTGAATCAGGCCCAGAAAGGAACCAGCAGCCAGTGTAGCCGCCGAAGCAACGGCCCGACAGAGTTGAACTGACAAACCCCAGCAACCACACGAGCAGCCGCGTTCTGCACTAGTTGCAATTTCCGGACCATCTTCAGAGGCAGCCCCACGTAGAGCGCACTGCAGTAGTCTAGTCTAGATGTCACTAGGGCGTGGGTCACCGTGGCCAGGTCTGCGCAGCTCAGGTATGGTCGCAGCTGGCGAAGCAGCCGAAGCTGAGCAAAGGCTCCCCTGGCCACCACCGCTACGTGGGATTCCAGGAGCAGCTGTGGATCCAGGAGAACCCCCAAACTGTGGACCTGCTCCTTCAGAGGGATGCAACCCCATTCAAAGCAGGGCGATAGACCAATACCCGAGCTGTGGTTTCCAGACCAGGAGCACCTCTGTCTTATCCGTATTTAAGTTCAGCTTGTTTGCCCACATCCAGCCCCCAACTGCCTCCAGACAACGATCCAAGACCTTGGCCACCTCCTCAGAATCAGGGGGAAAGGAGAGATAGAATTTATATACTGCTTTTAAACAGAGTAGTTCACAAGGCAGTTTATGCAGAATTAATTAGGTGCCTTAGGTGCCTGCTAGAAAAGATACCAGACTTTGTTTTGAGATGCAATGGATTTGCAAAGTCACTCAACCCCAATAATGAAATGCATTAACTAAACGTATATGTTATAATTTCTTTGACTAATTTTCATCCCCACCCACTCCCAGCAAATAGCTGGCTACCCCTTGTCCAGGGAACAAATTTAACTAGCCAGCTATCTATTTTCTCTCTACTCAAGTGAAGTGTTAATAGCTTGTGTAACCTGAAAAAGGTGCAATTACCTGGTTCTGATGCCCACTATCACCAATGGGTTCTGATAATTCCAATTGGCCTATGGCATAGGTGTGTAAGACTGTCTGCTATGGTTACTAAAGTGGAAAGTGTCCTTTCTTAAGCCTTAGGGAAGTACAATTGGTTGAGACAGATTGGGGAGAATTATTTTACCTGATGTCTGCATAGATAACATGTGAATTTGCAGGACCTGCTCCAGGAATCAAATAATCCATATGGATAAATGCCATCCATATGGCCTTTGAGTCGTCTTGAGTAAAGATTTTTAGGATATTGTGCTTTCTAAAATTACCTCAGCCAGTACCCACTGAAGTCAAGCAAAGAAGAGCAAACATTCTTCACTCATACCTAGGGCAGTGTAAACCATTTCTAAAGTATTGAGTGATGTGTGCATGTCCATAGTATAAGTTGCCATTTTTAAAAGAAAAAAAATGCCTAATGTGATCTACTCTTCTACCTTGTACACTTGGAGGATTTTTATTTTTAAACAGGTTTTTAAAGCAGGTAGAGAATGTATGCATATCTGCAATAAAGCTGAGACCATAAAGCTCCATAAAACCAAACAAAAAGAGTGTTTTCACATGGCATTATCCTACTGCCCCAAGAGCAATTGTTTCTTGTTGTATTAGGTCAGAAGCTGCTTACACTCAAGTCTAGTTAATTTCACTACTCCACTGATGTGAACTTGGAGAAACAGCTGATAATCCAGGGCTGAAGACAATTTAGCTAACCAAATGGACTAGCAGCTCTTAGTTCTTACACTACAGAATTCTTTGAAACTGTGTGCAAAGAGGAGACTCTACAATTGAAATATTAGCACTATATTTCCATTCCATGCCGTACATGAGGGGGTTTCTTGGGAATGAGCCTATTAACCATATCCTTCTTCCAATTACATACTTAGCTCTTCTCCCGGCATCCATCATATGTCTGCTCAGGTCAAAATATTGACACCCCACCCACCCACCCCCAATTAGAATCCTGGAATGCCCAGTAACCTTATTAACCACAAGGAAAAACTCTCCCTCCATTCAGAATTTTCCTCTGCAGACAAATAGTGGGAAAGGGCTAGCCAGAGAGATCAGCAGGGTGTGTACTTGCTCCCAAGAATCCCTTATACTTTTCCACTCCATGGAGAGGGAATGTCTTAACAGGGCTACACTAAACTAATTTGATCCTTTGAAAAAAAGAATATAAGTGATCTGAATAAGGAAACTTCAAAACACAATGGATATTTCTTGACTTGTTTATTACCAATACATGGGAATGATTTAATTTTATAAGTTTTTAAAATAGCACAATTTAGTATATCATGCAGAACTGCAAGAGAATGTTTACGTTTATGTAAATAACAATTTACATTTATTTTACGTATTATTTAACTTGCTAATAGTATCTATCGTTTTCTCAATGTTAACAATGATTGTGTATGCTTTAGTGCCACAGTTCTGGTAGAATGATACTCTGATTCACACATGGAACGCCACGGACACGATGAACACATTGTTGCCTCTTCAGCACATCAATACTGCTGGAAATGTAGGAAAGTCCCCACCTGTATGTCCCATTTCAGGAGTATTTCTCAATTCTTGAAAACTGCTTTTATACGAAAGCTGTGTGCTGCTTTTCCAGCAAGAATGGATATACAGTATATTTTTTAAGAGGAATGGGAATGAAATTCCTTGGGAATGAAACTGGCTACAATTTGCTTGCATATATGTTGTTAATTTCACACCTCTATTGATTGGAGTTGCTTCCACTAATCCTACACAATGAGTATACTCTTGCATACTACTGAGTTTCCTAGATACATACGTGTGCATTCTAACTGAATGATTTTCCAAGGCCTTCTGCAATGATGTTTCTTTCAATGCAAAGGTCATGAAGGCCACCATCTTGAAATTAACAAGAATTGTTCAAGAATTGACAAGACATTGCCAATGCTGCAAATGTGCTCAATCCAAGGATTGTGTTGTGCATACCTTTATGCTTCCAAACATATGGTCAAATTAACAGATTTCTATATAGTCCTCATCTTTCTCAATTTCTCTGCTATGTCATACCCAGTTGATTACTCCCTCTACCTTGATTCTTTAAACTTTAGGTCTCCATAATTCTATCCTTAAGGTAGGATGAGAATGATCTATTCATATTTTCAAGATTCCTACAGGTTCTTTTTCTACTTTTCCAAGTTCCTTCAGGAACTTCCGAGTTCTGTTTTTTGTTTTTTATATGCCGATGCTGAGTTATGTCATCAAATCCCATGGCTTTCAGTATTGCTATGCTGATGACACCCAGCTCTAACACTCTACCCCAGAATTTTCTCCCACTAGCCAATCCTGTCTGTCTTTGTATGGACGTGTTGCTATTGTATCAGACTCTATCTCCAACCCAGTCCTCCTTGTACTATACACTCTCTCACCATTCTCATCTACCCTGTTGAGCAGGTTCAGAGCCTCAGCTTCATCCATTTCTTTAAAACCACATCAATGCATTTTATTCCAATAACAAAAACAAACCAAGAAGGTAGCGCTAAGTGGGCAAAGAGGCACTTTTTCAAGTGGTGTTCATCTTATATTTAGCAAGGTGAGAGTAATTGTCCTTCATTCCAGCACAGTGTCTTTTCTAGTGGCTGCGGTTGGTGTTCCTTCTGCATCTTTTTAGATTATGATCCCTTTAAGGATTTAATTACCGTATTTCCCCAAGTATAAGACTCACCTTTTTCCCAAAAAAATGGGGGCTAAAAATTGGGTGCGTCTTACTCAAGGGGTGTGCCAGGCAGAAATTTTTCAAACTTCTGGCCCCAAAATTAAGGTGCGTCTTATACTTTGGTGCGCCTTATACTTGGGGAAATACGGTATTTGATTTTGCCTATAGACCACTTTGTGAACTTTTTAGTTCTTAATAATAGTGACACCAAAATCTTTGTATTCCTTCCCAATTTGATTTCTCTTAAAACAAAAATGGCAAAACTTCCACAACAATATGTTTTGATCAACAAAACGTCAGCCGGGACTATTTACCTAACAGAACCTTAGAAAACTAGAACACAACTAAGGGTGCAATCCTAAACTGAATTAGGCTGGCATAAATGAAGCCAGCAAAGTTTGGCCAGCACAAGAATGTTTGGACCACTCTCTGAGTCAGAGAGGCCAGCACACAGACATGAGCAATCCTCCCTGACTCCAAGAGTAGTCCAAAAACGCTTTATGGTGGCCCTTGTGCTGGCCAAACACTGCTGGCTTAGTTTATGCTGGCCTAACTCCAGTTTAGGATTGCACTCTAAGTGATAATTAAAATTTGACACCAAGATTACAACCTTGGTTTCCTCTTCAACTCTTATTTCTCCTCTAATCCCTTTACTGAATCTGTTACCAAATCATGTCACTTATCTCTCTACAACATAACAAAAATATGTCCTTTCTGGGCAAACACTCTACTCTAGTATTCCCCAATCGGTGGGTCACGACCCACCATTGGGAAGCAAAACAGTTTTGGGTTTCCCAATGGCGCCACAGCAACTGCGGTGCCATGGGCACCCTTGGGCATTTTTACTTACCTGATGGGTCAGGGGGGTGATGAGGATTGCAGCCCCTTCCACAGGTCTCCCTGAGCCAAAGCGAAGCCCTGTTTTGTGCTCAAAAGCGCACTTCCAGATTTCATGCGAAACCTAGAAGGGAGCTTTTGAGTGCAAAACAAAGCTTCTCTATGGCTCAGGAGACCCATGGAGGGAGCTGTGGGCCTCCCCAACCCTTCTGATGCCCCCCACAACCCACTAGCTAAGTAAAAATGCCCATGGCTGCCCGTGGTGCTGCGATACTATCAGATATTCTCAACAGACCCAATCCCCGGCCCTGCAGCAACTTACAGCATTCCCAACATCCAAGTAGGACTTTGGGAACCACTGCTCCAGTCCATATGCTAGTCATTTCTCACCTTGATTACTGTGACTTTCTCCCCTTTGGGCTTGCATAATTTCACTGCAGCCTCCCCACCTCCCATCCAGAATTCTGTTGCCAAAAATAATTCATCACATTCAGTAATTTAAATATACAGCCATCAAATTACCATGAGTAAGTTTTCCAACTACTGACTATGTTCAAATATAATGGTGTACAAAATACTGCTTATTGTACCACTTTTTGTTCCAAATCACCTGTTGCTGCCTACTTTGTGCTTACGAAACACCAAATATAAATTGGAAAAGGCGATCTGGACAGTGGCAGTCTCTCCCCCTTCAACAGTGTGAGAAAAAGGGGGGAGAAGCTCCATAAGTCCTCACCTTGTTTTGTCCTTGAGCCACACAGGTATGGCAGTGTGACAGTGAAGCGCACCTTCCTCACACATTCTCTTGAAAACTCCATATGAAGACGACATTTGAAGAGGGAAGGGGATGATCCAATTCCCACTTGTATTTACTGAGCAGAGGCAGATCAATAGCTTACATCCATGGAGGGTTGGAGTGAGGTGGCAGCATACTCTGGGTGAACGGCATCTCAAATCTACTGCTGCTTCCACCCCTTGCTCTGAAGTGACATGATGCGAGCCACAACATGTCATTTCAAGGCTGAGTCAGCCACATTCAGGAGCCACAGAATGTGGTGGTCAATTGTAAAAATATAAAACGGCAGAATATGGAAGGGGCAAAAAAGGGAAATGGCCTACCTGCGCCAATTGAACACTACAATTGCCTGCACCAACTGAACACTGCAACGTTTTGATGCAGGCCCCACTTTAATATCCTAATAGTGAACTCAGGCGATGGGCAGCCCAATCCTGATCTGCCTGGCTGCTACGTGTGCAGCAGTAGTCAGGCAGCTGCCAGAGGCTCCTTGGAGGAACGGGATATTCGTCTCCTTCCCATGGGTAAGGGTGCAGGGCAAGCAATAGTTCTCTTCGTTTCTGCACCAGCTATTTAGCAGGCATACAGGTGAGGGCCTCCTTGTCGGGCCAGGTGGCCTGAAACAAAGCTTGGGATCCAGTGGCAAAGGTCACCACCGGTTCCATGCCCACTCCACCCCTCCCCCAACCCAGAAGAAGCCCAACACCGGTGCAGGGTATACGTACAGCTTGCTGGCTTGCATTGCTACCTCTGGGTGGTACAGGGACAATGTTAGAACAATATGGGCAGATATTACTACATATCCTTTAGTTCACCAGTTCGTCTAAACTTCCTGATTAGTTTAACCTTCCTGATAACAATTGCTCTACCTCACCTGAAAGCAAACATCCTTTAACTAAAGATACTTATTGGAGACATGAAGAGAACTCCACATTTGGCCCAACATGTATAGTACAACTGCACCATACTAACTGGTTTAGACTACAGCACTTCCATGGCTGAAAAAAAATAGGAAGTACTATGCAGCACAACTCTAAGCAAAAAGAAGAGGAACTCTAAAGCAGCGGTTCTCAAACAGGACTACGACGCCCCAGTCTGGGAAGGCCCCATTAGGGAAGCCTTTAAGGGGAGGGCGATGGCAACAATGTGATCCTCAGGACTACGCCAATGAAAGCGAAAGAGGGAGTTTCTATTTCTACCAGAAGTCAGGTTACTGTCCACCTCCCCTGCAAAGACTTACCTTGGTTTCCAAACGTCCAAGACGTTTGGGAACCGCTGTTCTAAAGTACTAAAAATGTGAATCTTTTTTTCTATGAAGTGTAAAACACAAGTAAGCTACTGGGGTCATGATGTAATTGCAAGGATACTTACCACAAATGGTGACAGCTCCATGTACAAATCAATCCTCTATTTCAGGACATCCATGTTTCCTCACACTCTAGAGAAAGTTCAATGTTTCCGCATTACCCTTTAATTCAGCTATTTTGATCTAGCATACATAATACAGCATTATAGTCTATAAATTATGCCTGTTCTAAAATTAACTCTGAACAATAGAAGTATATTTTCTTCATGTTTAGATGGCTCTACTAAAACAATGAAATCTATCTTTACTTTGGAATATGGCTTTAGCACACAAAAAAAATAAAACAAAAACGTTAAGTCCACACTGTTCCTCCTTAAAAATATTTTCGTCCTCCCACAAAATCCCAAGACATTTTCAGGATTGTTTAAAAGTAAAATCTGTAGACATCTGTAGACTGAAGCCATCTACTAGTCACTTCCACCAATGATTTGAGAGTGTGCCTGCAAAGGGGCTACTCCAGATTATTTGACTTTATTAGCATAATTGAAATATGCTCCAAAGTAGTCATGGAACAATATAGTACTAAATAGTCTTCTTAGTGAGTCGCATTAACTCAAATTTTTCAAATCACAAATCCCAATTCCTTGGTAACATTTAACTTCTTAACATTTAACATTTAACATGGTAACATTTCATATCCTGATACTGAAAGTATGCCTCATTCATACTGAGTGCACTGAGTGCAGTGGCTCAGCTAAGCAACGTATTATAGCAATGCTTCCCAAAATTGTGATCACTTGGAGACACTTTTTAAAACTGATCTTTTTAAAACAATTTATCAAGACACACCAAGCCTGAATTTAGCATTGGGACCCACCCAAAAAATGCTTCACTTTACCAGCTGTTCAAGCCTCTGAGACTATAATGGTGATTGGGCAGCAGTGCTCACCCTCTTGTTTTACCCTTGATTCACATAGACTAATCTACCCTGTCAGTTTCACAAATCACCAAAAATTGGGTTGAGATCCACTGGTGAACCCATAGTTTGGGAACCACTGCACTAGACAAAAACAAAAATCCAGAAAGAAACAATAATCATTGGGGTGCTCCCAAGAGTGCTCCTATATGTAAGCTGTTACATATAGAATTCTGCTGTGCTCCTATATATAAAGGTTTGCTAGAGATTTTATCCCTTTCATGGATCAATGCCTTGTCGTGGCGAAGGGGCTTGAGTAACTCAATGAAGCTGTGAGCTATGCCATGTAGGGTTCCCAAGATGGACAGGTCATAGAGAGGGCAAAGACTGATAGAGTTTTGTCAGGAGAACACATTAGTCATAGCAAACACCCTTTTCCAGCAACACAAACGGCGACTGTACACATGGACTTCACCAGATGGTCTACACCGAAATCAGATTGATTACATTCTTTGCAGCCAAAGATAGAGAAGTAAAAGACAGGCAGTAAAAACAAGACCTGGAGCTGACTGTGGCTCAGATCATGAGCTTCTTATTCTTATTGCAAAATTCAGGCCTAAAAAAGTAGGGAAAATCACTAGGCCCTCCACGTACGACCTAAATCAGATCCCATACGAATATACAGTAGAGGTGGCAAATAGATGTAGGGGCTTAGATTTGGTAGACAGAGTGCCTGAAGAACTTTGGACGGAGGTCCGTAACATTGTACCAGAAGCAGCAACTAGAACCATCCCAAAGAGAAAGAAATGCAAGAAGGCAAAGTGGCTATCTGACGAGGCTTTACAAATAGCTGAGGAAAGAAGGGAAGCAAAAAGCAAGGGAGAAAGGGAAAGATATACCCAATTGAATGCAGATTTCCAGAGAACAGCAAGGAGAGATAGGAAGGCCTTCCTAAATGGGCAATGCAAAGAAATAGAAGAAAACAATAGAATGGGAAAGACTAGAGATCTTTTCAAGAAAATTTGAGATGTCAAAGGACAATTTCATGCTAAGGTAGACTCAATAAAGGACAAGAACGGCAAGGACCTAACAGAAGCAGGTGAGATTAAGAAGTGGCAAGAATACACAGAGGAACTATATAAGGCCGATCTAAATGTTCCTGATAACAACAATGGTGCGGTCACTGAGCTCGAACCTGACATCCTGGAGTGTGAAGTCAAGTGGGCTTTAGAAAGCATCACTAACAACAAAGCTAGTGGCGGTGACAGCATTCCAGCTGAGTTACTCAAAATCTTAAAAGATGATGCTGTCAAAGTGCTGCACTCCATATGCCAGCAAATTTGGAAAACCCAGCAATGGCCACAAGACTGGAAAAGATCAGTTTATACTCCAATCCCAAAGAAGGGCAATGCCAAAGATTGTTCAAACTACCACACCATTGCACTCATTTCACATGCTAGCAAGGTGATGCTCAAAATCCTACAAGCTAGGCTTCAGCAATATGTGAATCGAGAACTACCAGATGTACAAGCTGGTTTCCGAAGAGGCAGAAGAACTAGAGATCAAATTGCCAACATTCGCTGGATCATGGAGAAAGCAAGTGAGTTTCAGAAAAACCATCTACTTCTGCTTCACTATGCTAAAGCCTTTGATTGTGTGGATCACAACAAACTGTGACAAATTCTTGAAGAGATGGGAGTACCAGACCACCTTATCTATCTTCTGAGAAACCTGTATGCGGGTCAGGAAGCAACAGTTAGAACTGGACATGGAACAACTGATTGGTTTAAAATTGGGCAAGGAGTACGACAAGGCTGTATACTGTCACCGTGCTTATTTAACTTATATGCAGAGTACATCATGAGAAAGCCTGGGCTGGATGATTCACAAGCTGGAATCAAGATTGCTGGGAGAAATATCAACAACCTCAGATATGCAGACGATACCACTCTAATGGAAGAAAGTGAGGAAGACCTAAAGAACCTTCTGATGAGGGTGAAAGAGGAAAGTGCCAAAATTGGTTTGAAGCTCAACATTAAAAAAAACTAAGATCATGGCAACCACTCCCATCACTTCCTGGCAAATAGAAGGGGAAGAAATGGAAGCAGTGACAGACTTTGTTTTCCTGGGCTCCAAGATCACCGCAGATGGTGACTGCAGCCATAAAATTAAAAGACGTTTACTTCTTCGGAAGAAAGCTATGGCAAATCTAGACAACTTAATAAAAAGCCGAGACATCATCCTGCCAACATAGTCAAACACAGTTTGCATAGTCAAAGCTATGTAATGGTTTTCCCAGTAGCGATGTATGGATGTGAGAGCTGGACCATAAGAAAGGCAGAGCGCAGAAGAATAGATGCTTTCAAATTATGGTGTTGGAGAAGACTCTTGGGAGTCCCCTGGACTGCAAGGAGATCCAATCGGTCAATCCTCCAGGAAGTCAAGCCTGATTGTTCCCTGGAAGGACAAATCCTGAGGCTGAAGCTCAAATACTTTGGCCACCTCATGAGAAGAGAGGACCCTTTAGAAAAGACCGTCATGCTGGGAAGTCTCTGTGAGCGGCAGACCTCGTTAATTGTGACTGATTAACAGCTGAGCTTCGGCTGCCTTGTGCGAGGGGGAGTTGTGCCGAAGTTCAGCCACTTCTCTGGTGGGAGCAGGGAAGCCGTTTATCAGCCAGCAAGAAGACAAACGGGTGGCCAGAAAGAAGGACTAAATCCAGAAAGATCCATCTGTATGTGTGTAGTTCTTGAAAGATAGAACATTTCTGTATAAATTGTAAAAACCTTCGGGTTTCTGAATAAAGTCTGCCTATGTAAACCACCTTAAGTTATAGTCATCAGAGAAATCTGGTGACCTAAGAAAGGCGGTATATAAATCCAAGTATTATTATTATTATTATTATTATTATTATTATTACTATTAACATTAAACACTTTAATATGCAACATGGTTAAATAAAAAAGGTAAACCTTTTGGGCATTTTATTTGGACAGATTTGCTCAAACGAAGAGTCTAATTCTAGATTCAAATAACTTCAGTTTATGAGAACAGTTACAAATTCATTCAAGCACTAATAAGACCATCCCTATTCCTTAGGCAATCCTTAAGAAGGGGATTGGGGCTGAAAGGAAGAGGCCAAGTAAGAGTGTGCAACATGCAAGACTATAGAGCACGTTCACTGTATACATGACATCAAAGTTAAAGCAAGTTAATCAAGTTGAGTTATCAATTCCATGCTTTTAGGTGCCTAAGGAAAATTTTAAGTGTCTTTTAACTGTTGTCTTACAGCAAACTCCAGTGTACCGGATCCAGTGAGCTGGATCCAGTGTACCAGAAAAATAGCTTGGGTGCAGTAAGCAGTGGCAAAGCCTTACTGTTCAACCCCACAGCCTCATATCTTTGCAGAAACTTGTGCTAGGCAGCCACTTCTCCCAGAAAATCAGGGCACAGTGTCTTCTGGGGTGATGAGTAGTGGAAGCAGCTACCTGGCATGAGTTTCTTCAAAGACAAGAGGCTGCAGGGCAGAACAGTAAGACTTTGCCACTGCCCACGCAAATTGATAATCCCAGTGCACAGTGGGCCAATTTGAAGACTGCTGCTTTAGTGCAAAGATGTTTTGATCCTAGAATACAGACAACGGATATAGAACCTATTTATGCATTTTACATATTAGGAAATAGGGACAGAGATGACTTAATATACATGAATTCTTTATCACATATGCAGTCACTTGCATAGCACCACCACCACTCACTTTCAAACACCAGCACTGAAATGCTATGTGTCTCTCCCAGGGATATGGAAGTAACACTGTCATTAACTCATTGTTTCTGCCTGCAACACCAGCAGCACACCTCACACACATGGGGATATGCTGCAGCAGCACAACCTCTCATTCTCACACATGTAACAGCAACCCTTTCCCATTCATTGTCATTCATACACAGCAGCACCTGTTTCTCTTACATATGTAGCAACACTTACACACAAACCAGCAGCAGCCACACACATGGTTAACATCACCATTCATGGTTTAAATTCCACAGCAGGGTCCCAGGTGATAGATCTCTAAGTGGTAAAATCCTATCAATTTCAGAAGGGTTTTGAACGATACAGGTGTGCCCCAGTATCCTCTGATTAGGTATCCATGGTTTCAGTTATCCACAGATACCATGAATACTGAGACACTATTAAAATGATAGGGGAACACTAAACAAATCTCTTTTTATGTTGTTGCAGCAAAACTGATGTTCCCCTATCTTTAAAAAGGTGTCCCCAGTATCCAGTTTCAGGTAACCAGTTTCAGGTTGGGGTCTGGAACAGAACCCCAGTAGATACCAGGGCATATCTGTACTTGCAATTCAACTACCACCACAAGAATAGAGATATGGCAAGATCACCTACTGCTTCCTCCTGTACAAAACCAGGTCTGCTGGTGCCCTTCAGACTGAGCAACTGCTCACCTGGGGATGCTACAGCTGTTCCTCGGTGCCTGAATCTGTCTATTGAACAGCATTTCACTGCATAAGACATTTTTTCACCAAACCATATTTTCATCCTCACAAATTCCTGAAGAATGGGTTCATTGAGTGATGCTGCTTCATAACTGAAATATGCTACTACCAAAGATACAAATAATATATATACACAAATAACCTGAGTAAATGCATTCTACCATTGTGTGTTGAAACATTTTCTTCTGTACCCTGACAAACTATAATTACCTATTATTACTCAAAAGTAAATGTTTCACTTTCTACTGAAATTTACAAGAATGAATGAACAAATATCCACTAGCCACATACTAGGATTGAAATTTTTTTCATATCTGTGCAAAGTAAGTTTAGGGTTAACATTACAACTCTGGTAAAAAGCATCGACTTTGCATATCAGCAAATGTTACATATATTCAATTTGTATTTTGAATGCCAGAAGATTCTGTTGAGGCCTGCTTTGCCCTGAAACGCAAGCAAGGGAATGGTGGACAATATGACATTCATTATTAGTTCATAGCATATTTGAAGATTTCAACCACCCTCTCATCTTTATACTGGCATTATACTATCACAACCAGTCCAACAATTATATGTATCAAATACATGAAACAGAAAATTGGCCCCCAACTTCAGCTCTTCTTACTTAGGAACAGAGAAATCAAAATTCAGATTATGGGATATATAAAATAACTTTCTCAAAAAAAAGAAAGAAAAGAAAACCCCACCAGGTGGGGGAAGCAAGCCATGCCTGGGGTACCATGATACTTTCTCATCACATACAGAACTATATAATATGAACAGTACCTCTAAGGATGAAAAAAGCATGCAGAATTCCTCAATGAGCCATTCAGCATGCTCTTTGCTAAGTAGGAAGCATATATAATAAAGCTTACTATCGTCACAAACAAACCTCTGAAATATTGTTGCTTCATATAGGCCACAGGTTTTTTAAAAAATTTTTTAATGCCTTTTCAAATCAGTCTCTCTAACCATTCCACATTCCTCAGTTAGGAATCCTACCGCTTGTGTCACCTTCACACTGCAAGTCATTCCTGAAGACTGAACATGACTTCAGCAATACATTTTTTAATATTGTACTTACAAACTGTCTGTGCTTGATCTATTTCTTACTCCTCCCAGCTGTAGATTTGCCATTAGTAAATTATTTCCTTCTCTGCATCCGTCTCCCTCAAGCAGGTCTACTTAGAAAGATGACATCATTGCTACAGGCATGCACCTGATTCTCAGGAAGCTGCCCCTCCTCCAACAAGCAGGTCATTTTTTTTAAAGTAACAGCCAGAGACCGCCCTTGCCAGTGTGTTCTCAGCACTGCAGAACATACTCCCATAATCATTCCATTTCTGCATTTTCCTGCTCTGCTTCACTCAGCCTGGATGCAAATTGCTCCTGTGGAAAAGCCACAGCAGAGAAATTTCATTTACAGCCAAAACACAGATCACAAATCACAACTGCTGCATACCAAGTGATACTCTCAGAACAATACTGTCTGATCCCAAAATTCTCAGACATATACACTAACATTTTAAATCATTTTACTTCCACATACAGTCTCTTTGTTTCCTGCATAGTCACTCTGAAATTGTCCCTTTCATGACTGAATCAGGGCTAGAAAATTGGATAGGGTTAGACCTGCAAATGCAAATTGTAACTTATCCTGTACATCTCCCCCACCCCAAGCTGCTAAAAGACCAATTTGTAAAAAACAAAAAACAAAAAAAAACCAGGTTGCCACAGAGGGTACCTTTATTAGGTTATGAATTATTATCTTCAACATTCAATGGCATTTTTTCTTATCTTTTAAATGCCATATTTATATACTCCTGTGTGCCAAAGGAATCCCCCAAAAACCACCATCTGAGCAACCCTGTTTTGGAAACAGACAGGAACTGAACCGGAATTCACTAGTTATAAGAGTTTTGCATACTATACATTTTATTGCACATTTATCGAGAATACATGTACAAAACAAAACACTGATGACTTAACTATGACACTGAGGGCGCAATCCTAACCAACTTTCCAGCACTGGGCTAAGAGCAATGCAGTTCCAAGGTAAGTGAACAAACAATTCTTTACCTTGAGGATTGCCCCCGAACTGCAGGATGCCCCATTGGCACAGCTATGTCAGTGCTGGAAAGCTGGCTAGAATTGCACCCTGAATACTACATACTTGGTCTCAAGAACCCTATACTGTCAGGTTTACATAAGATTAAAACCACAGTTTTTTAAAAACTTACAATGCAATCCTTAGCTGTCCTACTGCAGGCAGTAGGTGTCACAACAAAAGCATCAGCGGAAGGTGTCACAAATGTACCATAAGACACATATGCACCACCCTCTGAGGAAGTAAAGCTGGTAAGGAGGCCAGTGTCACCCCGTCAACACCACAGAGCAATCCCCAGCTGCTGGCAGAGCTCAGGCAAGAGCTTAGAAGCACAAGAGCATGGGGAGGGTAGCAGAAGGAGGTGGAGAAGACATTTCTGGGTGAAGAAGGGGGAAACAGGAGGAGGGACAGACCTGAGAGGCCTCCTCCACTGAATCCCCCAGGTTGTGCTTAAAAGCGATTTAGCTGGCGCTGACTTGAGAAGCCCTATTGAGGAAGCTGGGACATTACTCAGGGCAAGGGGATACATCAGTGGCTTTTTGGAGCCACTGCTCCTGTGCTGGATAGGATTGGGCTCTTAATATACTATAACACAGTGGTTCTCAAATGTTTGCACACAGGGACCTACTTTTTAGAATGACAATTTATCTGAGACCCATCAGAAGTGATGTCATGGCTGGGAGTGTCACCAGAGCCTGCTGCTTTTCTGAGAATGCAGTAATAAAGTGGGTTATTTCTCACCATTTTCCAATAGCAACGTAAATAGGAAATGCTCTATATGCAGAATGTCCCTGATATCTACAGATAGATTAAGGAAATATTCTTGATTGAAACCCTGTATAAGTCACTGTCAACAATACTGATCTATACTGAGCAATCGTCTGACTCAGTACAAGGTAGTGATTTGACTCTATCAGAAGGGCATTCCACACTGGTAACACCACAATCGCAAAGATTCTGAAGGTGAAGGAACACCAGATGGAAGAGAGTCCTCTTTGTGCCATGGTGGGCATGGGAACTTCATGGTTTAACAGTCAGGTTCACAGAGTCAGGTTCACAGAGAAGCCTAGGCCCAGAGCCAATGTCCTGAAGGCCAAGCCACCTTTTGAAGAAGATAACATTGCTCAAGACAGTTTCTTTTCCCAGAGACGTTTAAACAGTAGTTCTTTATAATTCAGACTGATTGTTCCAGGATGGTTATTTTTAAAAGCTATTTAATATTTTCCTTTAACAACTTTATATTGTTACAGTAGTGGACAATAAAGCTCAGTTAAAGCAGAGTCAAAGTATTCACTGTGAGAGATGTTACAATGAAAGCATAAAGGTCACTGGCAAAGAGTTCTCTTTACGGTACATAATCCTGTCCTGCAGCAAAAACTTTGATATGGAGATCCACCTTGATTGCTATCGTCAGAGAGTCCAGCATCAGTGTAAAAGAACATATCTGTCTTGTTCCTTTAATTAATGAGAAGTTATCCATTAGATGAGAATTAATAGAAAGGGCTGAAGTAACTTGGATATTAATTTTACCCATGCAGTAAAGTTTCCCTGCACATTATAAGTGTTCATTGCTTGAAATAAATGACATTACTCAAAGGCTTCATGGCACAAGCATGTTCATAAGCAGGAGGAGGGGAGGGAAAGGACAAGTACCTATTTAGAAAAGAGGAAGGAAAATACCCTTTCCAAAATGACATCCAGTGAATCAGAAGCATTTTTTTAGTAATCTGAAAAGGCTTTAATAAAACCAATTTTTGCGATTCTATAAACACCATGGCAGATCCTCCTCAACAAAAGGATTTAATCATTCACTTAGTATGCTATATATACCAATGTAATCAACTCTTTTTTGTTTGGAAACAAAGAGACTGCAAAAACAAGTATACAATTTCCCCACACTGAAAAACTGGAAAGAGGAGTATGCACAAGTCTGCTTCCTACTTCAAAAGAGAAGCATGTCCATCACCAAGTGTATAGTTGTAGTTACACACTCAATTGTCAGCCCCGCCCCAGTTCCAGCAAAGCCCCAGAGTTTTAATATTCCAAAGTGAAGGGAGATCAAATTTGGGAGTACATTTCACATAAGGGGATAATTAGATAGTTATTTTTGAGCTTCAAACAGGTATACTTTATTGAGGATATAAAATTAAAACAAATATACATAATTTTACTGTAAAAGCAATAATGAATGTTATTTCCATATTACAGCCATAAAAACCCATAATCATTTAGCCTAAAAGCCTTTTTATTCTGTTGTCAGTGAGCCAGCAATGAATGCAAACTTTTAAGAACATTGTTTTAGTTTATTTTTAGTGCTCTAATCCTTGATAATCATTCACCAGAAAGTGCAGGTTGCAATAAACTGAAAAACGGATAGCTGTATCGTGAAAGAGACGAAATGGCTCATTTGTGAGGTTTGGGGATAAAAGAAAAGAATCCTTGAAATCCTCAAAAAAAATTTACTGAGCTGAACAGAGATTAATAGTATTCACTTAAAAGAATGATAACTGCACTATTTATATTATTAAGGAACTGGTATGCTATATGTATACAAATATGTTATACAAATAATAGTTGGTCCTTTTTGGTACAGACTTCTATTATGCCAAGAATTGGCTGTACACTGATGCACAACAATGAATAATCCACACACATGATCTTCTCTACAGGCAAGCAAAATTACAATGTCACAATATCCACTGGATTAGGACCACTAATACAAAGTTCCTAAAATAATGTGCACACCAGCCAATTTCCCATCAGGATAAGTAAAGGAAAGAAGACTAGGCTTATCTTAGTGAGTTCCACAGTTCTTTGCATGGCTGCAGTTTATATGCAAACTTACCAACTGCAGCAGAGGAATTATTTAATACACATGCTGGCTTAGTGTAGTAGCTAAGGAGACTGAGATTCACAAACAGGACATCTTTGGTTCAAATTTTGTCATTGTCAGGAATGTATTGCAGCCTTCGGCAAGTCACTCCCACAGCCTCAGCAACAATATGGGTATACTAGCTTTTTGTGACCCGGCGTTGCCCGGGGGCAGAAATTATCCCCAGGCTCTATTAGGAGGAGGAATGAGTTTGTTCTGCAGTGCACCCCCACCTCTGAGGGCGTATGGGGGCCCTACCCCCACAGTATATCTGGCCAGATCGTAAGGAAGGAGTGTACCACGTGTGGTGCACATCGTTCCAGGCGTTCCAGAGTAATGGTGGAACATACACACAAATATGCAAACCTCCCTCAAAAGCATGACATAGTGAGATCCATATATAGACATATAGAACCCGCCCCTGAAATAAAACAGTATTGATGACCTGGAACCCCAAACGCACACTATCACTGTGAAATGAATGAGGAGACAGGGACACAGTCAACTAAGAGAGCAATCTGAAGGTCCCACTTACTGTCTGCAGGTCCTGTAGCAGGACAGGTGGCCAGTTAGCTCCGTGGACATAGGCCCCTCTCAGATCCGACTGGGTGCTGGAAGTCTCTGGATCCTGCTCTTTCCACCCTGGGCCAGTCAGGCAACGCAGGCAAAACATTTAGTTTCGCTTTCTGTTCTCCCTCTGTCTGGTAGCTGAGCTGCTCAGCCCTCCCACAGAACCTGCAGAATCGTCTGTGACCACAGGGTGGCAGCAGACCTGTAGCCCCATGCAATCCCCTTGGTTCCCGACGATCTGGGCCCCCTCCCCGAAAACCGGGGGGTGTAGGGGGGTCTGACCCCCGCAGTGATTCCTTCCAGGCTGCAAGGAACGTGTGTGCCAAGTTTCGTGGCCGTGGGTCAAGGGACGGAGACGTGTATAAGGAACATACATACACACGTCCGTTTTTATATATATAGATAATAATAATAATAATACTCAGCTTATAGGATTGTTGTAAAGACAACATAACCATAATACAAGTGAAGCACGTTACAGACTTGCAAGGAATCCTATAAATGGATTATTAAGTGCTCCAACATGCTCTATTACAAAAGAAACTGTAGCACTTTCCTGTATGTAGATTTATCTATGAGAAAGTTAAGGGAAAAGCTTCACCTAAGGAAGGGCAAAAGTCTTTCAGCTCCAGGACCCCCATGTCAGTGAATCTACTTGCAGGAAAAGGCTGAAGCCAGCTCTGTGATGCAGGTGGAGCTGGAGTCATCCAAGTTGCAATTTTTCTTTCAAAGCTAAACTGCTGTCCCTCCTCAGAAACCAACAGTTCAAACAACATTGCAGGTGGGAGGGGGAGACACCAGCTTTCCTGCACGAAACCCAGGAGAGGATTGTGACCAGCAGTCCAATCCTATCCTATGCTATGCTGGAATAGGGAAGCCAACTTGCCTGCACTGTTTCCAGTGCGGGGTAGGGTAACCTCTGAGTGTTTATTTCCCCTTACCCTGTGTCACACACAGCTTGTGTATAGCTTCTTCTATAGGGCTACCTGGATCTGCACCAGCAAAATTGCTAGCGCAAATACAAGCAACCCAGGAGGAGGGTGGTTAGGATCCAGTCTAAGTCATCTGAGCCACTCCCCCCCCCCGCCGGGGCCCGCCCCGCCCCCCCGCCGGGCCCCCTAGGCCCCTATTCTGCCCCCTGCAACTCCCCGTGCCAGCTGCCCTCAGCCAGCACAAATTTACCCCCACCCAATTGGGAACTGGTGTGAGGAGGCCAACACGTGTCCTTGAACTGGCCTCCCTGACTCCAGAGTATTTGCAAATGTGTTTTACGACACTCCCTGTCGCTACACTCCCTGACCAGCGTAAGGGTCTTACACTGGGTGAGAGCTTGTTTGGATTGCGCTCTCAGTGATTTAACCTAGAATTTAAATATATACTAGGAAAGAAAATCTTGTGCACGCATAACTCGTAGAACATCATGTACAACACCACCTCTTCTTTGGCTGAACCTGTGAGAACTGCTAGAGCAAACATATCCTCAAACAGAGTTGAATCTTCCCACACAACGGATGATTTCACTCAAGAGCTTTACTATAAAAGAATGTTTTACAGTTTACTCAGCAGCTTCGCTAGTGGTATAAATATTTTGACACTTGTAAATCAAAAATCTTCACACAAGTCATTCCACTTCCTTCCAACTGCTGCACCTTGATCCTAGTTGTCTCTTCCATATTCTTTTAAGTGAGCTTTAGATCTCCCTTTCCACTTTATCACAAAGGTTCATTCATGCCTCTTATCAGTCAACCCTACCAAAGAGCCACTGAACACGTCTCTGAGATCCCCAAAACTCAAAACATACTCTTACTGATTATTAGGGTGGTTCTCCAATGACTCAAGAAAAAATCCCCACTTGAGGTCCATAGAGCAGTGTTTCTCGAACTGTAGTCAGAAACTGCACCAAAAGCCAAGTTTAGGTGGGTCGCAAAGCACCTAGCGCAGTCATCATTAAAAATATGAGAAGATGGGACACTGGAAAGTGGGAGGGCTGAGTGGTTATTTTGCTTGTAGCAAGGTTGTAAATGGGCTTTTTTCCTTCCTGATTCACTTTGCTATTGGAAAATGGCTGAGAAATAAGCGAGCTTATTGGTCCAGTCTCAGGAATATAACTGGCTCTGATGTCACAATAGCATCACTTCTGGTAGGTCCCAGAAAGACCTCCTGAATAAGATCAAGGGGCCATGTAGTTCGGTATCCTCTTATCTACAGCAACCAACTAGATGCTTACTGGAAGCCCAAATATACTCCTGCTTTGCTGATATTCTCCAGCATAATGCATTTGGGTTCCATGCTTATGATGGTTACAATTATGGTATAATAGGGTGTACATAGAAGGCTTTGGCCAGGCTTGTTGGTGCTCACTCAGTGTGTGATCCAAGAACACACCCAAAATAATGCAGCATGCTTCAGGAGAAAATTGGTAATAGAAATGAGTTTGTCTTTCAGAGAAACTTAGATGTCATTACTAATCTTCTATGAGGGACCTCTTAATATCCTGTTAAGGAACCCCAGTCAGCAGTAGAATAGTTTGAATACACATTGCTCTAGCGCATAAGGAAAACCCTGTTTACAACATGTTTCCTTTATTAGAAAACCACAGTCATGCAGTCTCCATAATTCAGAATCCCTACTCATTACTCCAGCCTACATTGTTCACTATTGGATACTATTATACCCACACAATCTATCATACAATCCACTTAAACTTGACACAACCATTGGGATTATACACATGAATTCCCTACAAAGATAGGCTTTCTACGTGTGAATTGGATGAAATAGAATCACTAGCATATGTGATCTTGCGCTGTCCACTTTATTCAGCCATACATTTGAAGTATTTAAATTAAAGTATTTGAGAACAGATTGTGCCCTTGTGGAGCTGAAATGCCCGAATCAACTACCCATATCCTCTTATATTGTCCATTTTATAGTGAGTTGCGTGACTCTTTAATAATTCATCAGATTAAGCCAGCATGTACGGATCCAGAAAGAATTACCGATTTTTTATTGGATGATAGCAATTCTGTAATTTCATTGGCAGTTGCCCAGTTTTGTTCAAGGGCCATAACGATACGGAATCAAATAAGAAATGACTCAATTTAATTTATGTTTGAGGGGCAAATATTATTATATTACAATGTATTTCATATCAAATGGGTCTGATTAGCAATCGAAAGATGTGGTGATACTGTGATGTTTGAGAATTAATTGAAGGGTTTAATTTTGTTCCTTTCATATTTGGCTTATGTAGGCCTCTTATTGTATGTTTTAAATTGCGCTGGTCTTCGACCGTAAATAAAGAATCTATCTATCTATCTTTCTTTCTATGTGTGAATTGGATGAAGTAGAATCACTAGCATATGTGATCTTGCGCTGTCCACTTTATTCAGCCATACATTTGAAGTATTTAGACCCGCTACTGCACTCTAACAAAAAGAAGGGCTGCCTGGAGAATGAGATCTTAAATCTTGACAGTTAGTGCCCCAGGTTTAATAGAAAAGGTGGCTATCTTTCTAGAGCTAGTAATAAAGAGCAGCAGATTTAGCCATTTATTTTATTTTAATACTGTGATTTGAATGTGTAACTAGAACTGTTTATTTATTACATATGCCAATAAAAGTTCTGATACTAGATTATACGCATGCTATTAAAAAACAAGCACAAATCCTAGAATGTCTTAATCTAGCTATAAAGTCGTGATAAGAATGACTACAACTTCGTAAGTGTACTCCTTGTTCTAGAGCAGGGTTCTTCAACCTTGGGATCAGGACCCTAATGGGTCATGGCAACTTACATAAATGAAAAAGGTTGAAGATGACTAGACTAGAGCACCGCCAGGTAAAGGGAGAGTGTAACCCTTCAGGTACCAGGAGACTGTGTCCCAGTTTTGCTCAGGTTCTCAGCAATTGTGCTAAAATAGCTTTTGATGGTGCCAGGCCCCATGGTAACTCTTTCTTCTCTGTCTAATAAGAATATTTGGTTACAGTGCTGGGAGGGGATTATGGGTGCAGGGAGTGGGTGGCAACATGGGCAGAAGTAGGAGGATAGGGTCTTGGGACGGGGGACAGGTCAATGGTGGGTTCCCAGTCTCATACTGTATTAATTTTTTTTATTTATTTATTTGGATCATGGCACAAAAAAGGTGAAGACTACTGTTCTAGAGTAATAATCACCCCTGAAGTCAATGAATATTTACACCCAAGTAAATGATTTATCACGGGATGTGATGGCACTGCAGGTTAAACTGCTGCTGCTGGGCTTTCTGACCGGAAGGTTGGGAGTTTGAGACTCGCAACCGAGTGAGCTCCCATTGCTTGTCCCAGCTCCTGCCAGCTCTAACAGTTCGAAAGCACATAAAAATGCGAGTAGGTAAATAGGTACCACTTCGGTGGGAAGGTAACAGAGTTCCGTGCACTACAGCGTATAGTCATGCTGGCCACATGACCACGGAAGCTTGTCCTTGGACAAACACCGGCTTTTCCAGCTTAGAAACGGAGATAAGCACTGCCCCCTACGGTCGGTCACAACTAGACCATTTGGTTGTGGGGAAACCCTTTATTTTAAATGATTTATCACCTTCAAAATACACCTCATAAATTAAGAAATTCTTAACAATTACTTGGATTTTCTAGAAGTACAGAACAGAGCAGGAAAGAAGGCAACAAGGGATAATTCTTCATAACAGAGCAAACAAAAACAAAAAGTCATTCAGACATTGTGGCACTTGTAAAACAACAGACTTATTTATGGCACACACTTTTCTGGACTATAATAAATGTTATCAGAAGCATCAAGTGTTACCCTTTGTTTGCAGCATGTATGTATATGCAGAAAAACGCGATGTAAAGTTGGGCCAGGAAGCCATAAGTAGAAGATACAGATCTGCAAAGCCCAAACATATGCACAACACCTTACCCCTGCTAACTGGGCAAGAGGCACTTTTTCAAGTGGTGTTTCTCTTATATTTAACAGGGGGAGAGTAATTGTCCCTCTTCACCCCTGCACAGTCTTTCTAGTGGCTGTTGCTGGTGGTCTGCTTTTTTTTCCTCTTTTTTTTTAAGATTATGAGCCCTTTGGGACAGGGAGCCATTTAATTTTATTATTATTACTATTTGCCTGTAAACCGCTTTGTGAACTTCATGTTGAAAATTACCTGTTGATTGACTGATTGACAACACAAGACCAGAATGACCCATTCAAAACAACAGTAAACACTGATAACAATTTTTTTGCCAGCATCCATATGTACAACTGTCAAATGAAGCTGATGCATTTACAAATGAAATTATGCATTTGCTGAAGTGGGACCCTCACCCAATAAAAAGTATCCTCCCCGTCCCATTAGTCTTTAAAATGGGCTCATGTTTAAGTGATCACCAAATTTAATGAAAACATTCCTTAAAAAAAATACTGTCGTTTCTCAAAAATAGTAAATGTTCACCAAATTTTAGACCACGTAATAATCCTGAAGTGATAACCACATATTGAGTTAAAGTATTTGACAGTAAAAAAAAATGTTTTTCTCCCCAAAATAGTAAATTTTCACAATATAACCCAAACCCGACTCTGAACCCAAACCCCGTGTTTGGGGCGTATAATTCTGCTAACTAAGTAATAGTATTGTCATGTAAATGTTGTGTTATATATTTGGTGAACATTTACTAAATTGATGAACATTTACTAAATTCAGTATAACCATGGTTTGTTTTTAGACCACAGTGCTAGGGGCTCACAGTTTAATTTGGTAAGCATTTAATTTGTTCCCTTTAAATTGTGCCACGAGCCCCTTGGTTCTAGTTTTTGTTTTAGTGATAATACTACTGTATTCTAACTGTGCTGCACTGTGATAACGCTAATTTTAACACCTGTAGCGTGAAAAATCCAGACGGTTCCCGTAAAACCTGAATAGAATAAAGTCAACTTTGCTATTAAGAGTCTAGCTCAGCAAAACTAATATTCGAGACGGGGGGGGGGGAAGAGAGGATACGAGAGGATCCCCCATCTCGAAACGCCAGAGGAGAAGGAGAAGGTACATTAATGCCCAAAATGTGAGTAAAGAGAAAAGATTCCCGCCCTGTCTCGTGGACGGGAAAGGAGAGGAAATCGGCCTCCCAGCGCTGCCCTTCACAAAGCCCACCTGCCTTCTTTTTCTCCTTCACCCTTCACTGCCGGATAGGCACACGCTGCGTTTCTTGCTTTCCCTTGCCTTGGACGGGCAAGGGGGAGAAGACGCCCGTCGTTTTGATTTTTAAGCTCAGAATCCAACCAAGCCCAAAGCGAGGCCTGGTACAGTTCACTTCCAGAAGCCCATGGCTCGTCCACTTACTCACCGGTCAGCCAGCCCGCGAGGCTCCCCTCAAGAACAGCTCACAAGACCATCGCATCCTCAAATGATGTCCCCGCCCCCCCGTCTCGCTACTATAGCTACGGGGAGCCAAGGCAACCGTTTCTCGCGAGAGCTCGAACGCGAGAAAAAAAAACTGCCATAGAGACCTTTTCCTGCGAACGCGACCTACTAGCAGCGGCTTCTTCTCTGCCTTGGAAGGGGCTGTTTGTGGGAAGGGGAGACGAAATCTCGCGATAACGAACGAGATGGAGGGGAATTAGCCTTCCTTGTGGCTTTTCAGAACTTGGTTGCAGGAGAATAAAAGAGGATGCTAAGAAGGAACTTTTATTTTGTGTTATGTTATTAGTGGCCGGCCGCAGGAATATTTTTTTCCTTCCTGCGCTAGTTCATTTAGGTCTGCTCTACATATGCAGCCGAATGAAGGTAGTAGAAAGAATTCTGATATGATAACGCGGACTGTAACATTTCAGGATGCAAGCAGAGGAAATGCGGTTTTTAATGCTCTCCAAGTAAAAGAAATTCATTCAAAGAAGAAGCTTCTATAACCGTAACACAGGTTTTAGCAGCCTCCTCCCTGTTTTGCTGTTCGAATCTGTGAGGACTTTTTAAAAAGTTTAGGAGAGCATTAAAATGTGATTTCTGCATCTTTGGTGTGTACTTGTGTCAGTTGTGTCCCTTTCCTTCAGTTGCATGTAAGACTAGATCCATTGCTAGAAATCAGAAAAAAGTTAAAAGATTGGAAGTGTGGATTTTCTTTTCAAAGATAAAATGATCAGCAAACAACAAGGAGGCATCAGTTCCATTTTGTCAATGTCAAAGTAGCTGTACTTATCTACACAATCCACTGTCTGGCCTAATGCATCTACTTACTACATAAAGGTTCCTTCCTTTTTGTATGACTACCTTACAATCTACTATATATAGTTTCTTCATTTGGCAGATATTTCCTTTCTAGCATCCAGCCTGGAAAAGAGTTTTGTGAGACTTGGAAGTTCACCTAGAGCACAATCCTAACTTGAAGTTAGGCCGGCATAAGGGCCTCTGTAATTCTGTAAAGCATGTTTGGACCACTCTCAGAGTCAGGGGGATTGTGCACATCTGTGTGCTGGCCTCTCTGACTCAGAGTGGTTCAACATACTTTATGGTGTCCCCAGTGGTGTCATCCAAATGATTTAGGAACAGGTACTCACTTTTGATTGGCACTTGTCGGGGCCCGCCCACCGGAAGTGATGTCATAAGCCGGAAGTGATGTTGTGGCAGGAAGTGAGGTCATAGCCAGAAGTGAGATCATGATTGTTGCCATGGACGTGATCATGTTTGTAAGAACTTCAGCTGGTGGTTAGTGTTGATTTAACTTCTATCGCTTTGCTTTCTAGAGATGTGTATAGACATATTTTGCTTCAGCTGTTCCCTGGTTAAATAGCAGGCTAGACTGTACTAGATTGTGAGCCCTTTTGGGACAGGGAGCCATTTAACTTTCATGTTAAATGCAAGGAGCAGGCAAGGTGCAGGAGGGGGCAGTAAATCTGCATTACATGCATGCTCACACATACACAACATCCATGTTGGTAGAATGTTCTTTCTATCAGATGTTGGTAGAATGTTCTTTCTATCAGATGTTGGTAGAATGTTCTTTCTATCAGATGGTTCTTTCTATTGAACATGTAGGGAGGTGAGTGAACAAGTGTGAGGCTGTTGTGTCCCATCTTCTCCTCCATCCTCACCCCCACATCCTCACCCCACAAAGTGCAGAACCTTTCATATGGGCTGGAAGTTATGTGTATAAATTCCTTCAGGCCTTTTGTGTTTCATCTGCTACAAAAAGGAATCGGTCATGTGTGGCATCTACTTATGTAGGTGCAGATCCCTCCAGGTTTCTCCCCATAGTGGAGGAAAGGGGTACAAGGCAAATACATACAATCTACACATTGGGACTATACTGGCCCAAGAAGAGCTACCTATCTACTTAAATTAGTTGTGTTGATGTCTGAAGAACATAACTAGGGGGCAATCTCAGAATCTGAGTACAACCTTAGCCAAAATATTTTTTTGAACTTGTCAGCTGACTAATAATTTTCCTTAAGGCAGCCCTTCCTGAAGAGTGTTATAGTCTCCTCTTCAGGGCAAATGCCAGAATCAACATATTAAGAATTTGTGTGTTCTAATCTATATATATAAAAATGGACGTATGTATGTGGGTATGTATGTATGTTATGTATACACGTCTCCGTGCCTTGACCCACGGCCACGAAACTTGGCACACAGGTACCTTGCAGCCTGGAAAGAATCACTGCAGGGGTCAGACCCCCCTACAGCCCCCCGTTTTTTGGGGAGGGGGGCCAGATCGTCAGGAACCAAAGGGATTGCATTGGGCCCTGACGATTCTGGGTCACAGACGATTCTGCAGGGTATATGATACACAGAGAAAGCAAAACCGAAAGCACTTTGCACTGCTGGAGTTGCAAAGAGTTGCAAATGATCCAGAGAGTTCCAGCACCCAGTCAGATCTGAGAGGGACCTATTTCCAGAGAGCTAGCTGGCCACCTCTTCCACTTTCTCATACTTCAGTGCTATCCTAACACACGACCTGCAGACACTGATCAGTGAGTATGCCTGCTTCATCTTGCCCTTGTACGTGATTGTGTCCCTGTCTCCTCATTGTTATTCCTGCTCCTGGAGGTGAAACTAAAAATGTGGGTTACAGACAGGTTTTGGGTTAAATTAACATTACTGTGAGTGTCTCACGCTGCCACGGGACCTGCAGACATTGATCACTGACTGTGACAATTTCAGTACGCTCCTTTGCTTGATTCTGTCCCTGTATTCATTCCTTCTCCTAATACAAGCTGGGGATACTTTGTCCCCCGGGCAACGCCGGGTAACAACAAGCTAGTTTTTTAATAAAAGAAGTCTCAGAAGGCTGCAATATTAAGTGAAGAAGCCGCAAGTGAGGAAGGAATATTTAACTTTTTTCCTGCTGGCCACTTTTCCACTCAAAATTGCTTCCCTCCCTGCTGTTTTTCCACAACACAGTGTTCTAGTGGTGTGATTACTGCAATAGACCAAATAGTTGCAGGGGCATCTTAGAGGATGAATTTGTAAGATCCCAATGGGTGAGAGGGGTGGGCATCTAGGAATCAATCAATCAATCAATCAATCAATCAATCAATCAATCAATCAATCACTAGTATTTATATACCACTTTTCCACACAAAGTTCACAAAGCGGTTTACAGGCAAATAGTAATAATAAAGCTAAATGTCTCCCTGTCCCAAAAGGGCTCACAATCTAAAAGAATGGAGAACACCACCAGCAACAGCCACGAGAAAGACACTGTGCTGGGGTGACGAGGGACAATTGCTCTCCCCCTGCTAAATATAAGAGGACACCACTTGAAAAAGTGCCTCTTGCCCAGCTAGCAGGGGTTATAATTCCTCTTCGTTGCCCATGCAAGGCCCATTCCTATCCAACTTTCCAGCACCTATGTAGCTGCCGTGCAGCCTCGAGATAAGGGAAAATGTTACCTTGAGAAGGCCACTGTGACTACCCCACACCGCAGAATGCAGTGCCTACCCTGCTGTCCTGGCTGCATCAGCACTGGAAAGGTGGATAGGATTGGGCCATCAGTGACAGTGTATGCAGCTAGTGTGTTGTTTTGCTCCTCCTTTCCTTCCAGACCAATTGAAAAAGGAGGCAATGGCATGGCAACAGGTTGCACTCAGTTTTGAAAAGTGGTGGGAGAGAAAATAGAAGCCAGGTGAGGCAAAGCAGAGCAGAGCAGAGAGAATATTATAGTAAGGGAGAGCAAGAGGTGAATGAAGGGGTTTGGAAGATCCCTTCCATAGACCCCAAGTGGGACACTTGGCCAAAGTCCTTCCTCCAAAGCAATCAGTGGGATTTATTGGACCTAAGGCCATTAGCCCTGGCTGCTGTTCAAACGATGCAAACCTGGGCCTCAGCTCAAAATGCCACCTCTGAGATTGGGCTGCAGCCCCTTTCTGGGTCCCTCCTAAACCACCTGTTGAAGAGCACTGCCCTAGCTGAAACCTATTCAGTGGAATGTGGTCATGGCATGGAGGGAATATCTATTTGAGTGGCCAGATTCTGTAGTGGAGGGGTGGCACCAGAGAGGCAAATGCTTCCCAGATGGGTAGCTTGCCCTGCCGCCCACCTCACCCCCATTGCTGAATCATAAATTGGAAATTAAAATAAGATCAAATCATAAGCATCTTGCTTGAATGCTAACTCCATAAAAATGTATAGGACTTGTATCCGAGAATATATGTTTAGGATGGGAACACTAATGTGAAATACAGTACACCATTATTTCTCTTTAAGAAATCTGTAGGGAAATGCTCAGACTCCCCCATCCAGAAATGCAATTTGCCCCTACTGTCTCGCTCCTCAATATTTTTTTTCTTGTACCATCACTATGGCTACAATCCTATGCACACTTTCCTAGGAATAAGACAAGACCAACTGAACACAATGGGATTTGCTTCTTAGTAGATCTGCATAGGATTGGATCCTGTGGATCTTATGCAGTGGATCTGGTGTTACTTGCATGGTGACCAGATCTTCCCACCATTATATTGCGCGATATCACCAGAGAGTGCCATCTGTCGAAGATCGCTGTTGGGGCCTCTGTACACCTGTGCAATATGTTGTCTCTTTGGAAGCTGCCTGAACCAGCTGCTAGTTACCCTAGTAACCAAGTTCCAGCGACAGTGCATGCAGTGCTGTCAAACCACATGTGATGTGGGAACTCCTTGATCAAATATTCCAACTTTTCTTTTTAAGACTCTCTCTCTCTCTCTCTCTCTCTCTCTCTCTCTCTCTCTCTCTCTCTCTCTCT